>CM076672.1:23730386-24090386 GCA_038501925.1 Xenopus petersii | reverse complement strand
TAATGTTATTGCTACTTTTATGACTTTTTATTGAGTCCCTCTACAATTCAAACCTTAGCAACCAGATTGCAGAAATTGCAAACTGGAGAGCTGCTGAATGTAAAGCTAAATAACTCAAATAATAAAAAAAAACAATTGCAAAATGTCTCTGAAATTGAATTTAAAGGTAAACAAACCCCTTTAATTTGGGACCAAATTGTGTACTCATTATGTACTTATACCTGTTTCATACTGTACCCAACATATTGCCCCTTGCCACAAAATATATTATATCTGCCATTGAGTCTTTGCTACTAGGCGTGGGCGAATTTAACCCGTTTTGTTTCGACAAAAATGCGCCGCCGGCAAAATGTCGCCGAAGCCCATTAAAGTCTGTGGGCGTCAAAATGTTTTTGACACTCTACGCCATACAAGTCTATGAGCGTCATTTCCGCAGTGAAACAAGGTGAAAAAATTTGCCCATCCCAATTGCGACCAGAACTAGTGTCTAAGCTTTTCGGGGTATCAACATACTGTATAGAGCTTTATGTAAAACTCACGAAAACAGAAAAAAAAATGGGTGGGTTCTCAAATGTTTCTAATTTTTTTTTTAAAAAAATGTTTTTCTGGGGTTTATAAATATATCCTCAATTTTCCCTTTTCTAAATGAATATCAGCCACTTTTTAAACTAAAAGTCCCTTATTTCCTATTTAAAATGAATTTTGTTGGGCAAATCATGCGAAATACATGAATCAATTAATAAAAACAGCAACATTTCCTGCGAAGGATAATATGTACTGAAACCATTGAAATTCTATGTCATTTTCTGTCACCGGGAAAATTCTATTCTAATGGTGAGAACTGGTTTAATGATTTTCAAATAGGGTCTTTCTACAGCTTAAAATTAGCAGTTCTTCATTATAACATCTGCAGGCTATTTCCAGCCGTGAGAGATTATTAAATAATGATTTAATATTCAATGTAAACTTCATGTCAATGTTAAGAGTGGCAAAACTTTATGCTTATTTAAGCGTTTGAGAAGCCTCTCTCCTTATACCAAGAGCCGCATCTTTTTGGCACAATAATTTGCTGCTCGCTGCCTGTATGTTTATTCCAACAAAGTGCCTGAAATTCGGCTTTTAATTCACTTGCCTTCCCCGGTCTCCCTTGCTTGCGGAAATATTAAGCTTACACCAGAGACTTTTCTATCCACTTGTTTAATTCCCCTGGGTGTTATTTTCCGGTACTAACGCTAATTATTGTCTGGAGTTGAAGCAGTTTAAATGGCAACAAGGAAGCAATCAAATAAACATAAAAGCTAACAGCCAGCCTACTGAAAAAAATACTATTTATTCCTGAAAGAACTGGGCACTGTCATATCCTATTTTACCAGCTCATTCGAACTTACTGCTTCAAAAGAATGAATATTTATTTTAAAAACAAATGGGCAAATTTGCATAATAAATTGTTTCAAGATGTTGTCACCTTATCAAAAAAGGATATTGTGCTTTGCCTTCATGGCCATTAAGAGAAGTCTATAAGATATATTTATATATTGCAGTTTTACTCTTTTCTTGCACTTAACAGCTACTTGAAAACTTGAGTTAATACTACATTTATTACATACAATTACGTGAATCAGAAACATGCTCAGCTACCCTGGAAAAAATAATCTCATCTACACTCACAAACGTGAGCCAAACTCAATACGATTGTGATATTTCTGTTCGACCACACTGCCACCTAGTGCGCATGATTTCATTCTGATATAGGATGCGAATACTTCAGCAGTATCAACCAGTAGTATTATTATTGCTATTATTATAAAGAAGTAATATAAATAAGTAATAATACATTGTAATAGAAGGTGTATGCATTAAACTTGCAAATTACATACAAATGCTACACGATCCTATTTTAAAGGGCATGTAAAGGCAAAAAAAAAATAAAATACCATTTTTACTTTCTTTAATGAAAAAGAAACCTATCTCCAATATACTTTAATTAAAAAATGTGTACCGTTTTTATAAGAAACCTGACTGTATGCAGTGAAATTCTCCCTTCATTTACTGCTGTGGATAGGAATTGTCAGACGGTCCCTAACTGCTGAGCAGGGAAACAATCATACTTATGAACAGCAGGGGGAGCCCCCGCCTTACTTCCCAGCCATGCAGAACTCAAGCAGCTTTGTTTATGACGATCCCTAAGCAGCCCAGACCACACTGAGCATGTGCACAGTCTTAGTCTTGCAAAGATGTATAACAAAGTTACAAGATGGTGACCCCCTGTAGCCAACTTTGAAAGCATAAATTATTTGTTTGATTAGGCTTGTGGTGCAGTAAGTTCATGTTTATATTTATCATACAAAATACAGCATTTCTAGCCTTATTCTATTTTAGACTTTACATGCCCTTTAAGGCATAGCAAAAAAGGAACGGTGTGCTCACTAGCAGGGCCACCATAAGAAACCACGAGGCCAACAAAATTTACGCCCCACCCCAGATCCCGCCCACACCACAGTTAAAAGACCCCACAGACATCAATGCTAAAAAAGGTAACCCCCTCCACACACACAAGTTATAAAAAGCTATTGATGGTCAGGGCCCCCTTATAAGTAAAAAAAAACTGTGGTGCCAGGGCTCCCCATAAAAGTTTTTTTTTAAAAAAAAAAATTGGTGGTCAGGGCCCCCCTACAAGTTAAAGAAAATTGGTGACCAGGGTCCCCCTTACAAGTAAAAAAAAATTGGGGCCCCAAAGAAGATTTTTTAAAAAACTATTGGCGCCAGGGCTCCCCTTAAAGTTAAAAAAAATTTGGGCCCCAGAGAATATTTTTTTTAAAAAAAATATTGGCGCCAAGGCCCCTCTTACAAGTAAAAAAAAAAAATGGGGCCACAGAGAATATTTTTTGAAAAAACATTGGTGGCAGGGGGTCCTATAGATTATTAAAATAATACATTGGTGGCCAGGGGATTAAAAAAAAACAAAAAAAACACACATTCGTGTTCAGAGGAATTGAACTTGTGGCTTCAGGTCTTCAACTTCGCCTCCTTTCGCGACTTCAGGTATATTCACATTCAATTTTGCCTATTTTCGCGACTTCAGGCCTTTTCACTGTTTCCGGACTTCAATTTCGGCTGTATTCGTGACTTTGGGTCTTTTCACCGATTCAGGACTTAAATTGCGTCTGTTTTCCTGACTTTGGGTCTTTTCGCCGCTGCGGGACTATTTGGCACTTCCGCATTTTGGCTGTCCCCTTTTATTTAATTGTATACAGCTCTCACCACTCACTCAAAACAATTTAGAAAAGTTTCACTAAGTTCTTGGGATGCCAAGCTTGACCCCACTGGAACTGGATATACCACGTGGAAGTAATCCGAAAACGGAAAGGAGAAAATCAGACCCGTGATTGGTTAAACAGCGCTAAGGACATTGTTCCTCAGGGCCTATAGGAAAGAACAGGGAGAAGGAAGGCTTGCGCTACGAAGCACCGTTCTCTAACATCCGCACCAGCTCTAACACACCAGTGACAACTGCGATCCTGTGAGTATAAAATCATTGGGGCCATTGGAAAAGATCACTTGCAGTATTTCACCATAGTAGTAGCCCTTACAGGACCCGTTCCATAACACAGGGAAGGCAACATTCTACTTATTAATTTTGTCCTTATTAGAATGTGAGTAGGTTTTTTCCAAATAGGGTTAAGTTAAAGGGTAATACACCATTCAGTGCTCTTTATTTTTCCCTAGAAAATTTCTCAGAAAAAGTCTCAAAAGCGTACCACAAATCCATTACATTTCTTAAGCTTGTCAAGTTCTTTAAATTGGCTGGCTCGTGCTAAATTGTTTCAGGAGTTAAAACCAGTAGTGCAGAGAATAGAGAGTGTCACGTATACTGCTTTCATTAGCATTTGACATTTACCAGTGACTTTGAAAACAGTAATGGAAAGTTGCTCAGAAATACTTTTTTTTTTTTTCATTGTGCAAAATACAGTTTTTGGGTGGAGCTCTTCATTAACAGATGCCACTAAATCAATCACTGGATTCTGAAAAAGCAAACCCAGACCTAGATTTCTAGCTTGTCGGCCCATACATGGGGCCCACGGGATGTTTTGCCTGATTGTTGTCTGGCTGAATATTGGCTAGATATAGATTGGGTAAATTTGAATATACAATTGGAAAAAGAAGCAATTAGTGACCTATTCTGTAGTTCCTCATTATGATAATTAATCCACACCCAGCACTGTCTGGTGCTGCCCCAGGCACTGGACCCGTCGACACTTGTGTAGTGACATCAGCAATGTGACGTCACAATGCAACATTTCGTTACTTCCTCTCCTTTGATGCCCGTTACTCCCTCCTCTGCTGCTGGACTTCAAGGGAAAGTATGTCTAAAAGAGGTTTTCATTTTGTTAATTTTATTTATCATATATGCATCTAAGGTCCGCCCTTTAAAGCTGCTGCCCCAGGCACAGGTTTATATGGAAAATACGCCCCTGTTCAAACCCAAATCAAGTAAAGATCCCCCCATTAACTAAGTAGAAAGGGGCCCAAGGTTACTGGAGGTGGCCCTGTGGCTTAATACACGACACCAGCAGAAGCAGCCAGTACTGTATATGAGATGGAGAGCAGGAATAAAACTTGCAAGAGCTTCTAACATGGACTGAACCTTATAAAGGAAAAAGGAAAGAGTCATGTCCCGCATATCTCTCCCCAGATGAGCTAATAAATCATTTGGAAGAGATTATGTATAAAAAGAATTCCAAGAAGAACTGAAGAGCCGAAGCCCGTTATCTACAAAAGCTAAAGGACAGTCCTATAAATAAGAACTATTCATCATCAGCCCAAGGAGCACAAGCTGAAAGCAAAAGCAGCATTTGGTCACTTATCACTGCATTTCCCTCTGTAGAATTATCATAAGATCAATGTGCGGGGCCCCAAAGTGACTATTTGGAGCAATAGTGGATGAACATGAAAAACCTGGTTGACAAAGGACACCTGTTGATAGGTGTATAATGCTACTTGCTATCCAAGCATTGTATGGGGCTGCACTTGTGGTCTCATTGATCGGTATCTTCTCAGTTATCCCACAGGCTCAATCTCATATCTCCCTCCAAATGAGCTTTTTTACTAGGCGCAGGGGTCTCCAAACTTTTTTACCCGTTCACAAAGAGTTGGGGAGCAACTCATGCATGAAAAAGTCCCACGGGGTGCCAAATAAGGGCTGTGATTGGCTATTTGGTAGTCCCTATGTGGACTGGCAGTCTACAGGAGACTCTACTTGGCACTATACTTAGTTTATATGCGAATAAAACTTGCTTCCAAGCCTGAAATCCAAAAATAATCACTTGCTTTGAGGACACTGAGAGCAACATTAAAGGGGTCGGAGAGCAACATGTTGCTCACGAGCTACTGGTTGGGGATTAGTGTGCTAGTTCCTCTGGTGCAGAGCTGTCAACTATTTTACCAGAAGTTACCAGATTTTGTGCACTGTCCCCCGGTCTCCCGTCACTTACATGCATCCCCCCCGATTTCTGATCGGGGGGGCAAAAATCCGATGTGCCCATGCGCAGACTTCAGTGATGTCAGCAGAGAGGGTTCTGCGGTTTCAGGTTCTGCACATGAGCGTCACGCCACTTCCGGTGCTTGATGTCAAATCTGAGCGGTAAGCTCATTACTCCACCCAGTGCTAAAATTAACATTTAGGGAGTTATTTATCAAAGGTCAAGCATTAGAGATTTTTTTTTACTTCTAATGCACTCAAAACGTGAGTGGTATCTTATTTAAGAATAATAAGCAGCAATAATAATGGTAGCAGAGAGGATTTTTCAGCCGGGGGCCCGGGACTCCCAGTCTGACACTGTCTACAGAACTTCGACAGGTTTTAGATGGTGCATTTTCAGATTCAAGCTATTTCCAGGTTTGTGGTATAACAAATCACGAATATTTGATTATTTTTTTTTTTAAAGAAAACTCGATCGATTTAATTTAAAGTATATTGGAGATAGGTTTTTTACTGTATATATGGAGGTATATATATTTTGCAGAATTCTTTACCATAAACAGCTCTAGACACTGTCTCTGTTTGTTTAGGATAGCAGCTGCCATATTAGCTTTGTGTGACATCACTTCCTGCCTGAGTTTCTTCCTGCTCACTCATAGCTCTGGGCTCAGATTACAGCAGATAAGGAGGGAGAGGAGCAAACTGAGCATGCTTAAGCCCTAGCCCTGGAGGTTTATGCTGAAAACAGGAAGTCTGATACAGAAGCCCATGAGTACACAATAGAAGGAAAGAAATGCTGTGTTTCTTTGAACAGAGGACTGAGGGATTACTGGTGTATTTATATAGACCTTTCTGATAAAGCTTACTTAGTTTTAAGCTTTATTTCTCCTTTAATGTAATACCTTTCCACAGCTATAATGTTATTGTCTGAATAACTGCAGTTCATTTTTAAGGAATCTTAAAAAAAAACAAAAAAAAAACACCCGTTTTAACAACTTTTGATCTTCATATGTGAAGCAGGACCTTGTTCTGAATGTGACAGGCAGATTTATTATCGGTTATTCCTTTTTTTAATGTTTTAATAGCGGTACTAGATGCATCCTAAGTCCTGGTCATTGTATTTCAAAGGAAAGAATTGCCTTTGAAAAGCTAACACGGTATGTATAATATAAAAAAGGCCTAGAGATCTTATTGCTTATTCATTAATCAATCAGAACTAGGAGGGGGGCGCTGACAGAAAGCATTTGAATTTTCCTATTTTTGGAAGGCGAATAGAAGTGGAATAAGTTAATGTGCCAATATGATAAATTATCTACTTGTCCCAATGTTATTCTTGCTGAAAGGAGATAAGGACGGGATTCTTTTGTTTCCCTGCCTGGAAATAGTCACCCCTAATCCCACAGCGGATTCTATTATGCGTAATTATGCAAGGCAACTTTTGGTAATGATTATTGTGAAAGCTATTGGTCAGCTGGTTCATATATCAGTCGCTGAGGCTCATGATACAAATACTGTGTCTCTGTCTTTAAAGGCATGTGTCTCTGTGTGCTTATGGGAGGGAACTTATACTATATGGTCCATTTATAATGGCTTTAGGCCAAAAAATGGTTGAAGTTTGAAACCATTACCAATTTTTCCAAAGCCAAGTCTTCAAAATGTTTCCTTTTTTAACTTTGGACATGTTTTCTTATTTTTTTTCTTCTTTGACGAAAAGAAGCACTTTTGGATACTCCTTAGACTTCTCAGTGACCCATTGAGTGGCCCCAAGTGAAATGATACCAAACAATGACTCTTTAGCACCCAGAGAACCATCCAGAAATCCTATTGTTGGACCTCATGGAGCCATTGGTGAGGGCTCGCTCCCTACCCACAATGGACCCTTAATGGTTCATCCAGAAACACTGTTGGCCAAGGAGGTCCTCTCCCCATAGGACATTGGTATGATTAGAAAGTTGACTTGGGGAAGTCAAGATTCTGTATTTCATAACCTCACCAAAGCACCATTCCTTCACAGAGGCAGGTGTAGAATATTACGGTGGTTCTCTAGCTCTTGAATGGAAATGTCAGTGTTTGTTCCAAGTATAGGGATATAGATAAATGAAATGCTATCCTACTGTAGTAACATCCAGTAACTTGCATGTGACTTAGCTCGTGGGAGTGGGCTCTTGCATATGTCGATTCTGCAAAACTAATACTTTCAGGAGTTATAAAGTAATGGATGTCAGTGGTTCTTAAAAATAACAATATTTTGCAGATAAATATCCAGGTCACGGAGATGAAGTTGCTCATTAGAGGCCAATAATCATAATGTGGATAGTTGACTTGGAAGTGACATCCCAAGCTTTCAGGCCTCACAAGTGGATCCTAGTATCTACCCCTAAGTCTGTGCACTTGGATCCCTGCTCTTACACCTAGGACTGTAATCCTTGATAACCTCCTCAGTGGAGCTCAGGATGCTCACTAGCTACCCTACTCCTATCTCTCACTCCTGGAGTGATCCATAATAGAAAATATTCTTACAGCTAACTAGGGCTACCTTTGCCTAGGCTCCAATCTTCTCCCAACTACCTGCCAAAGGAAAATACTGAAAGAAAGAGGATGATCCTTATCAGCTTCAACATTACTTTAAAATACTGCCTCTCCTGGCCAACTATGGAACTACCAGGGTCATATTTTTACACAGGAAACTCTTGCCCACTATATTAGTAGACCCAACTTAGCTCACTGTTAACCTTAAAGGAGTACCTGTAATCCTAACAGGCCAAATAATTTATCATTCCCCTACACAAGCATTTCAAGGGTTTTGTCTATTTAATTTTTCATGCTATGTCATGTATTCCTTTGTCTGGCCAGCTACTGCTTTATAAGTCTTTAATCCAGTAAATTCCATACCTCCCAACTGTCACATTTTTTGCGGGACAGTCCCGATTTTGACAGCTCAACTTTCTCTTTGATCTCCTACACTGACTCCAGGAAAAGATACAAAGTTTCTAAAACTTAATTGGTTTTGGCAGAGAGACCAAAATATGTGCCAGCTGCACTTAGATACTTTTGTAACAATTTGAGTTAAGCAAAGAAACAATTGTAGCAATTTAAGATAAACAGGTCTCTTGGGGAAATTGTGACTTGCAGCTTAAAGGGCAATTCACCTTCATTAGCAAATCTGTAATAACACATTAAAACCACAGAAATGTGTTCAAACTTTCAAAACCGGTCAAATTTTATAAAATAAACATGGTAATTAGGGGGTGTGGCCAAAAGTAGCCAAAAAAAACATTAGAAATTTGAAGTTTTTTGTATTCTATTCCTTCACTCGAGCTAAGTAAATGGGCCCCACAGTGTATTTAATTGTTTCTGTTTGATGTGTCCAACACGCATGCATTTGAACTAATCTTGAAAGTGTTTCAGCTCTGGCTCCTATACTTATAACTGGGGATGAAGTTGATGCTTAATGGTGTCAGTTGTGTCACATGAAAACTAATACTTATGGAATTTTGTGACCTGCATAAAAAAACTTTTTTGATTACGAGACTCCTTTATGATTTCTTCTATCCTTATATTTTACAACAGGACATATTTACACTACATAGGGATTAAAGGCAGGCCCTACCAGAGTCTGACTGAGGTGTGCGAGCCCCACCGTGAATGCTTAGCCTGAGGTGGCTTATTTCTGTGGCCACCCCTCTTCCACCGCGCTCCCCTTTTCAGCATCAAAAGGGTTCCAGGGGGGTCCACTATGCCAGCACTAGAAGAAGAACCGAATCTGAAAATCTTAAAGCTACAAGGAGCTGCATTTTTGTTACCCCTGGCACTAGGGTTGCCACCTTTTCTGGAAAAAAATATCTGCCTTCCTATATTTTTATGGTTTTCCCCTATAAATAACATTGGCATCAAGCATCATACCAAACAGGTGGCAACCCTACCTGGCACCCCAGTTGAATTTCTCAACTCGCCTCATCGGGGCAGCTCCCATGCCCACACCACCTCTGGGACCTCTACCACCAGCCCCTTCCCCACCCCACGAGCACATCTTATACTTACTTTTGCCACGATTGGGGGAAGGAGGGCAGCAGGGAGCAATGGCGGAGATTGGATCTGGATTGGCAGGGCCTATGAGGGCTGGGACCCACCAGGTTTTTTCCCGGTGTCCCACAGGCCCAGTCCGACCCTAGGCCCTATTTAAAAATGCTTAATGGAAGGCACTAAGGTTGTTACTCCTACAGCAAGTTTATTTGTTGTAAGGCCACTGAGTGCATTTCCCACATTATTCTCTACCTAATTGATACAAGGTGTGTTGCGCCTAGAGGGTCCCTGGGAGTTTTCTCTGTGCTGCCAGCATTGTATTCCCTGGAGAGAAAGATAGAAGTGGCTGCACTTAGCCCCAGGGGTTGTACTGGAGTCAGCCAAGTGTTTGACTTCAAAGTTATCCTGGTCCATTCAGCACTTCAGTGATTATAGGCTCATGTAATCTGTACAGACAGGGAGGCAGGGGCTCTGACTTTTCCAGCCACTCACATAGAACATTGAGGTGATTTTGTTTAAGTAAACATGCAAAATATGTATTATTTCTAAAGAACTCATTGTATAGGCAGTGCTGTATAAAAAAATATACTGTCTAATCTATTTATCTAATATCTCTCTCTCTCTCTCTCTCTCTCCATTTATCTATCTTTCTATCTGGAGAAAGAATGGCTAATTATTAACTATACCTAGATTACCATAGATTAAACATGAAATGCTTCTCAACAAATAAAGCTATAAGATCAGTGTGATTAAGGTTGGAAGTGACTACAGATGTGGGGATTTTCTCTGTACTTGTTTCACACTATTTCATACTGAGATTGTTAGTGTCGTGTCAGATCGCCTGAAGGTGCAGAGGAAATATCAGGACGGAGGTCAACAACCTATGGCTCTTGTGCTGTTCAACTACAACTCCCAGAATAAATGTCCAAACATACCAGCCTGGATGGATGCAGTATATCTATGAGGTTTGATTTATTTTTTCGGGCCCTGTTCTACTACTGTGGCAATTCTACTACTTTTGTCATCAGCTTGTTCTACTAACATCATTGTGTCCTACTGTCACCATCTTGTCCTACTGTCACCATCTTTCCCTACTTTCACCAGTTGTCCTACTATAGCCATCTTATTCACCCATATTCAACTTGTCCTATTGTCACCAACTTGTCCTACTATCACTATCTTGTACCATGTCTGTCTTGTCCTACTGTCACCATCTTATCCTACTGTCACCATCTTTCCCTACTTTCACCAGTTGTCCTACAACATAACCATCTTACTCAACCATATCCAACTTGTCCTACTGTCACCATCTTTCCCTACTTTCACAAACTTGTCCTACTATATTTCATTTAGGATTAATTGATCCACTACATCATTTCAGCCATATTTTATTACCCATGTGGTTAGCTCAGAGACTCAGAGCATTGGTGGAGGTGCTTATCCCATAATTGACTAGTGCAAGTCATTAGCATTTGTAGGTACAACGAGGTGTTTGCATCTCATGGGGTGGGAACTAGAGGTGGGCAGAAGAGGCTTCTTTCTTGGGTGCATTGGAAGGAGGCACAATTGGCAGGGCAGCAGAATGGTGGGGGTCAGAACAACCTGCAACAGATGTGCTTTGATGATTGTGGGTTTGGATGAGCTCTGGTGACTTGTGGAGCAGTCTCATGGCGGGGGGGGGGTTGAGAGCCACATATATATGGATTGAGAGGTGGTCTGGGGTGGGTGCAATTGGAGCCAATATGACTTGGCCTGGCTCTGGCATTTGTAAATAAACCCTTGTGTTTCTTATTGGATCCAATGCATGTTTAGAGGTTGACATGTTTTAACAAAATGTATTGAAATTGTATATGAATTAGGGCCTCAAGTGGCCCCTATACCTCCTGCTTCCTCTATTATTATGCCCCTGATCCAATGCATTAATACATGTACTTGTAGATACATGCCAGCATAATGGCCCATAGAGTGGATTGGAATCCCCTTGTTCAGGCACAGTATTAAGTGTTTTTCTGTTATAAAGTTTACAAATGACTGACCAGCTGACAGAATGAGCCGAGACAGGATTAGAAACACTGGGATAGACTTGGCATAGAAAGGAATGCAACCTCGCGGGCCCATGGATACCCATATTCTGTGCTATGGGAGTCTCAACATTCGAAAAAACGATTGCAATCGTGAGTTAAAAAGATTGTGAACGTTATTATCAATTTAAGGGGAACTTAACCTTAAATTAAACTTGTAATCGATGTAAGAAACACACAATAAACATGCACAACGTTTGCACAGAGCAGTGAAGGGGTTACACTTTATTTACTTTAATAAATAAAAATGGAAGCACGACACGCTTATGACCAGATATGGCCAATCAGCAGTATATGTTACTGAACTACAACTCTCAATCAACATCAGCTGTAGAGCAGTGAAGCTGAAAACTTTGTATTACAAAGCTTTGTGCCCTATTAAAAGCTTAGAAGGTCCGTTTGTTTAACCTTTCTTAACGGCAGTTTGACCTTGTCAGAAAGCACAAATCATTTGACCAACGCTGGGAGGGAATTAGTGTGGGATTAGCCTGTCTCTGTCTTGGGGGAGCCAGCGGATGCCTGAATAGAGTGCAGTTCATGTGTGCGCTAATTAGGGGAGAACAATCAGCAGGTTCTGACTCACTAGTGCGTTTTGCAAAGAAAGTCTGGATAAGCAATTGCTCCACATGCTGCAATTTGATACAGTTGCTGCATTAATATAATATAACGTATGAAGATTTAAATCCAGCTGCTGCCATGCTGCTTGTCTTGTAACAGCTGCAGTCAATGCAAAATATCCATGCTGCTGTTTGGCACCACCCATTACCCTGTGAACAGAGAACTAAAGCCTAACTAAAGACGTAGCTGGAAATATTGTACATTATGTTTTGTGCTTCTGTACCAGCCCAAGGCAACCACAGCCCTTTAGCAGTAAAGATCTGTGTCTCCAAAGATGCCCCAGTAGCTCCCCATCTTCTTTTCTGCTGATTCACTGCACATGCTCTGTGCTGCTGTCACTTACTGAGCTTAGGGACCCACTCACAATATACAGTACTCATAGAATAGAAATGTCACAATATAAGGCTGATTAGTAATTAATACAGATAATTACTACATGGCAGCACAGAAACCAGTGCAATTAGCATCAGAATTTAATAATCAGCCAACCTATAGCATCAGCTTATATTACAGGGGAAGCTCATTTTCTGCTGGATAATTAGTGACGAGCCCTATGCTTAGCTTCTCAACAGCCAATCAGAGCCCACTGAGCATGTGAGTGTCACAGACACTTTCCAAGATGGTGACCCCCTGTGACAAGTTTGAAGTCCTGGATCATTGCTGCTATTGACAAGCTGAAACTTTAGCCTCGTGCAATAAGTTAACTATATAAAATATGGCATTTTAGTCATAATCATTTTTAGCGTTTAGGCCTCCTTGCACATGTATAATAAATATGTGTCCCCAATAAAATAAAGGCTAGCAAATAAACGTGAATTGGGAATATCTGAATAATTCCAGGATTTGGTGATATCTCTGTGGGCAGAAGTCTAATGTCCCACGATCTCCAGGCTGCATTGAAAGTCCCAAATGTCTGAATGTATCACTTTATTAGTAAAACTCTGGTAGGGAGAACTGTACAATGCATAAAAGTACACTATATAAAAAGTACACACAAGGAGGACAAGTCACATAATAGACACAATAAATATACACAGAGCTACACAAGGACATTGAAGGGTGGTTCACCTTTAAGTTAACTTTAGCATGTTATAGAATGGCTTATTCTACTTTTCCATTGGTCTTCATTATTTATTTTTTATAGCTTTTTAATTATTGGCTTTTTTTTCTTTTGACTATATTTCCAGCTTTGAAATGGGGGTCACTGACCCTATCTAAAAACAAATGCTGCATTAGGCTTAGGGATGCACCAAATCCTCTATTTTGGATCCTTTGCAAAAGATTCGGCCGAATACCGAACCGAATCCGAATCCTAATTTACATATGCATATTAGGGGTGGGAACGGGAAAACATTTTTTACTTCCTTGTTTTGTGCAAAAATTCATGTGATTTCCCTCCCCGCCCTTAATTTGCATATGCAAATTAGGATTCGGATTCGGTTCGGCCAGGTAGAAGGATTCAGCCGAATACCTATCCTGCTGAAAAAACTAAATGACTCAAACACATTAAATAATGAAAAATAAAATCCAATTACAAATTATCTCAGAATATCACTCTCTACATCATACTAAAAGCTAACTTAAAGGGGTTTTCACCTTTGAGATAACCTTTAGTATGATGTAGAGAGTGATATTCTGAGACAATTTGTAATTGGATTTTATTTTTCATTATTTAATGTGTTTGAGTCATTTAGTTTTTTATTCAGCAGCTCTTCAATTTTGCATTTTAAGAAATCTGGTTGATAGGGTCCAAATGACCCTAGCAACCATGCATTGATTTGAATAAGAGACTGGAATATGAATAGGAGAGGCCTGAATAGAAAGACGAGTAATAAAAATGAGCAATAATAATACATTTGTAGCCTTACAGAGCATTTGTTTTTTTAGAAGGGGTCAGCGACGCCCATTTGAAAGCTGGAAAGAGTCAGAATAAGAAGGCAAATAATTATAAAACTATAAAAAATAAACAATGAAGACCAATTGAAAAGTTGCTTGGAATTGGTCATTCTATAACATACTAAAAGTTAAATTAAATTAAAAGTGAACAACCCCTTTAAGTGCTATGGGGTGAGAGGCACAGTAGGAAGGAGGTCCCTGCCCCATAGAGCTTACAGTCTAAATGAAGACAGAAGTAGCAGAGGCTGCATAGGGGCAGTTCTGATTATTTTGAATATTTGCCCTACAGCATTGTTTGAATTGTGTAAAACGGTTGCAAAAAGGTGTATGCCAGTCAGGTGTGTCAGACACATTAATAAATAATAAACACATGGGCGACTGTTGGTTTAATAATGGTTTCTGGGGAGAAGGGTCCTACTAATCTGTTAGTAAGGAGCCCCCATGATTACTGATGTTGGCACTGGTAGGCCCACCAGTGAGCCAGAACATAAACTTTATAAAAGCCTGCTTTGCATACCTCCCAACTGTCCCGTTTTCTGCAGGACAGTCACGATTTTGACAGCTCAGTCCCGCATTTCATACCAAAATGTCCCGACTTACTCTTGATCTCCAGCACCAAACAGCCAGCAAAAGATACAAAGATACAAAGTTTCTAAACGTAATTAAAATAAGAGACTTTTCGGCAGAGAACTCAGAGCAGTCAGCAGCTGCACTTAGATACATTTGTAACAATTTAAGATTATCAAAGAAATAATTGTAACTATTTAAGATAACCAGATCTTTTGGGAGCACTGAGACTAGCAGCTTAAAGGGTCCTTCATCTTCATTAGCAAAACTGTTATAACACATAAAACATTGCATTAAAACTCCCAGAAATGTGTTCAAAGTTTCATAATAAAAAATTAGTAATAAAAAGTAGCAATAGCAATACATTTGTAGCCTTACAGAGCATTTGTTTTTAAATGGGGTCAGTGACCCCCAATCAAAAGCTGGAAAGAGTCAGAAGAAGAAGGCAAATCATTCAAACACTATAACGTTTTTTTCTCCTCTAAAATTTTGAGCAAATAAACCTTTAAAGCCAAATGTACTAAGTAGCATTTGAATGTCTATGTATGAAGCATAAACACAGGATCTACGTTACATTTCCTGTGGGAACTGATGTCTGATATTCGCAGGTAAGATGTCCGATTGGATAAAAGCTGTATTTAATAACTTTATCCAGCGATTGCCTTTAATGTGACAGCACACCTAGAAAAAAAAGTATCAATAAATATTTTCATTTTTCATCGGCAGACACGGAATGGAAATAGAGTCGCAGCGCTTTGGGCTTTCAACTTCAAGCGTTTCAGTGGTCAAGAGCACCGCTGAGATAATGCATTCCTCCTATTACAGGCGGCGAAGGCAAAATGTGATTCTTGTTAGCATTTACCCGAAGCAGATGTGAGCCCAATATTTATTTATTGGCAAATAGAAAACATAATGCAAAATGAACATTTCTGAAAGTAATGCGACAACAGCAACACCAAAGATTATATCAAAAGCATTCTGTTACTCAACAAACACGTTTTCTACTGGAGTAAAATCATTCTACAGCTGAAGTATATTCATTATTTATTCATCACAAATTATATGAATTATGTAAATAGTATAAAGTGTAAAGTTAGGATCAGTACAAGCTGGGCTCTCATTGAGCTAAATACGGGTTTGTTGCTATTTGGCACCTGCTTTTATTTCATATCTGTCATACTGGTTCCTTGTATTGCAATCTTGTAGGAATTACTTTAAAGGAAATACTGTGCTCTAGCAGCAACAAACAGGAAAAGAAGCAGTGTGTTCTAGCCGGGAAGTACAGGAAAGGATGCAGTGTGTTCTAGCTGGAAGTACAGGAAAGGAAGCAGTGTGTTCTATCTGGAAGTACAGGAAGGAAGCAGTGTGTTCTAGCTGGAAGTACAACAAAGGAAGCAGTATGCTCTAGCTGGAAGTACAGGAAAGGAAGCAGTGTGTTCTAGCTGGAAGTACAACAAAGGAAGCAGTATGTTCTAGCTGGAGCCTGGAAGTACAGGAAAGGAAGCAGTGTGTTCTAGCCGGGAAGTACAGGAAAGGAAGCAGTGTGTTCTAGCTGGAAGTACAACAAAGGAAGTAGTGTGTTCTAGCTGGAAGAACAGGAAAGGAAGCATTGTGTTCTAGCCGTGAAGTACAGGAAAGGAAGCAGTGTGTTCTAGCCGGGAAGTACAGGAAAGGAAGCAGTGTGTTCTAGCTGGAAGTACAACAAAGGAAGCAGTATGCTCTAGCTGGAAGTACAGGAAAGGAAGCAGTGTGTTCTAGCTGGAAGTACAACAAAGGAAGCAGTATGTTCTAGCTGGAGCCTGGAAGTACAGGAAAGGAAGCAGTGTGTTCTAGCCGGGAAGTACAGGAAAGGAAGCAGTGTGTTCTAGCTGGAAGTACAACAAAGGAAGTAGTGTGTTCTAGCTGGAAGAACAGGAAAGGAAGCATTGTGTTCTAGCCGTGAAGTACAGGAAAGGAAGCAGTATGTTCTACCTGGAAGTACAGGAAAGGAAGCAGTGTGTTCTAGCAGGGAGAACCGGAAAGGAAGCAGTGTGTTCTAGCCAAGAAGTACAGGAAAGGAAGCAGTATGTTCTACATGGAAGTACAGGAAAGGAAGCAGTGTGTTCTAGCAGGGAGAACCGGAAAGGAAGCAGTGTGTTCTAGCTGGAAGTACAGGAAAGGAAGCAGTGTGTTCTAGCCAAGAAGTACAGGAAAGGAAGCAGTATGTTCTACGTGGAAGTACAGGAAAGGAAGCAGTGTGTTCTAGCAGGGAGAACCAGAAAGGAAGCAGTGTGTTCTAGCTGGAAGTACAGGAAAGGAAGCAGTGTGTTCTAGCAGGGAGAACCGGAAAGGAAGCAGTGTGTTCTAGCTGGAAGTACAGGAAAGGAAGCAGTGTGTTCTAGCTGGAAGTACAGGAAAGGAAGCAGTGTGTTCTAGCTGGAAGTACAGGAAAGGAAGCAGTGTGTTCTAACTGGATTAACATTTTTTCCCATGGAGCTAATACGGTTTGTATTTATTTTGCTGTTGAAATGCTGACATTTTGCGGAGTCTCACATCAAGCAGGAGAAAGCTAAAGTAACCTCATGCACATCTCTGTAATGGGATCCATATTAGATGACACGATTATGGGAGCGTTCCTGACAGTTTGACAAGATGTTGATAAAATATGCATTGACTGTCTCCAACTCAGAAAAATACATAGTTTGGGAGTGCGCCACAGGCTTCCCTTTGTATTGACTATTGTTTCACCACTGTAATCAAGGCATGGAATGTGAAAGTGTGGATTCTTGGTAGGGGTGATTCTTACCCCCGCCAACATGAGGCATTTTTCATGCTGCTTTTTGCACTAGAAGGGTTGACTTTCCAGTTTGATAACCAGAAATTCTGGTCTTGAAGTTCCCAGGAGCAGTTCTTTGCCGCCCTTGGTAACTGGTGGGGCGATGCCACTTGTGGGAAGTTTCTCAATTCATCTCTTTGGTACACCCCCTGCCTCTTGGGAATGGAAACAATAGAAACATAGACTGAAATCCAAGCTTGTACATCAATAAACACTTTTTTTTAAATGCAACTGCCTGGAGGATTGCTCCTTGAGTGCCTACCCTACAAACAATATGGTCATATCCGCTCCCTCAAGCTGAAGGCTCGGGCAGAGCACCTGGGCCTCCTCATAAACATGGTGAGTCTCTCTAAAATAACATTTTTTGATTATACAGTTTCTAAATTCATCTCATTGGCCACCCCTGCCTCTTGGGAATGAAAACAATAGAAACATACGGGTATAGGGGGTACTGCAGTGAGATAGCCAATGGCACAGGGGCCAAGAGCATGATTATGGTTGTGAAAGGGGTAAAACCAGTATTGGACTGGGCTGCTGGGACACCAGAAAAAAACCTAGTGGGCCCCAATGACTTAGCCTGCTCCCCCTCCTGGAATGTAGCTTTCATCCCTGCCCAGACCCGAAAGCAACAAAGGAGGAGGAAGTAAGCAGCGTGTGTGGTCATAGGTTGGACACTGGGTGACAAGAAGAAGACCGCAGTCCTGGTGGGCCCTGATTGGCCCAGACTGACCTTGGTGGGGACTACTGGGGGGGTTGTGTGGATTTTGAGTGGAGTTTTGGCATCATTTGGCATTGGCAGGGCAGATTGGGGACATGCCCATGCATATGAGGCTCACCATAAATGGGGCCCAGATGAACAATGGGCAAACAATTGGGGCTCCCTGGAGGAGGCTTAGTAATATGAGGCCCCATGATCTCTGATGGCAGTCCTGAAAAACTTTACAAACCCGTCAAGGTCACGTAGAAGTCTTGACATTGTGATCTGTGCGCTGGTTTTCATCCGATAATCTGCCAAATATAAGTTTTTACTCATGAATTTGTTGCAACCTTTTTTTCTCTCCAACTCTTTAGAGAAGAAATATTGATAGATGAGTTACATTCATGGATGGGAGTTAGGTCAACTTAGTTTTAATAAAAAAAAAAACTAGATAAACTCAAGTTTTAGTAAATAACCCCCTAACTGTTTAGCTTACATATACAAATCACACGGTTTCGTCTCCATCCTTTCTCTCACAAGGCAGCAATTAAGTTATGCTTTATGGCTGAGGCCATTGATAAAGGACTAGTCAGACCAAACTGATTGGAAGAAGCATTGAAAGCCCTTTATTTACAGCATGCCAATAGTTATTCAGATAAGAAAGGTTATCGAAGCAGGGGAAGCATTATACTGCAGCTTATGTATAATTTTTATTAAAACTGAATACAGAATAGTGTAAGATGGGACCATCCCAATAGATATATGTAGGATTGAGGAAGGAGCAAAGCCAATTTCAATGCACAGAGAGATGAAGCCAGCAATAGAATCGGGAGAACATGGAAGAAGAGGAATTAAACTGACAATATAATGTATAAAATATTTTTTTTTGCATTGCGAGAGAGAACATACAAATGATTCATGGTACATACGTGTCTGGCCAGGGAAAAGTCACATGAAATGAAGTGCAGCAATTACACAATGGGCTGGTAGGGATGTGATCCATTAGGTAACGCTCAGCACATCTGCTGCAATGGGGAGACCATATTTCACATTCTGGACCAAGTTGGAGAATAATAAACATAATATATTCCATATTAATAAGAACAAGGTCCCGTGCTTCTCCGGGATGATTAAATGGGAATGTTACAGCGTGTTTGGAAGGGAATGTTCCCATGGTACAGTGCGGCGCTGGCATGGCAATAAAGTCCCGCAGTTTGGGAACAAAGTGTCTGATGACGGAGGTTTAACTTGGGTTGTTAATGTGACAATCGTTTGAGAACACGAGTTCCCTGTGACTGGCTTGCTGTCATTGTTTAACTGTATGGAATACTGGCTGATTTTCTCACCCGCAAGTTTGATCTTAAAGGCAAACTAAACCTTCATTTATTCCCGTGGAAATATTACAGTAGTTTCCACCTACTCTCTTTCCTCTAGGGTGCATGGAGGTGAAGATTTTGCACTGGTCAACTGCATATATATAAGCGCTACTTAGATCAGGGGGCATTTACAGGTCCTTTAAAAGTGTGCAGTTGGCACAACACGAAGCACCGATGAGTACAACAGGCAGTCTTGTACCAGAACCTTATACATTATACAAGTAGAGCACACAGTCATGAGGCGTTAGTATTTACACTAGGGATGCACCAAATCCACTATTTTGGATTTGGCCAAACCCCTGAATCCTTTGTGAAAGATTCGGCCGAACCCCCGAATCCTTTGTGAACAATTCGGCCGAATACCGAACCGAATCCAGATCCTAATTTGCATATGCAAATTAGGGGTGGGAAGGGGAAAACATTTTTTACTACCTTGTTTTGTGACAAAAAGTCACTTAATTTCCCTCCCCACCCCTTATTTGCATATTATTTTGCAAATTAGGATTCGGTTCGGCCGGGCAGAATCCCGAACCGAATCCTGGATTCAGTGCATCCCTAATTTATACATGTGCCCTAGCTCAGGACTTCGAGTCAAAATCTTCTTCTCTTTGCCTATAACTGCTGCTCTGCAGGGCCCTATTTTCTGCAGAACCTCATGCACTCTCTTCCTTGGCTGCCACTAGTCCATTTTCCATAGAACGATTGTGTCAAACTTGATAATAGCATACTACTACCCACAATCCCTTGGGCAGGCTAAAGTCAAGTACTATCTCATTTGGCGTGCCAGCTAGCATGGGAAAGATAAATAGCAAGTGCATAGAGAGCATCACATAGCCCTATATGATCCCCCAAGGACAAACGTTCAGCTCTTTGATGCCAGTATCACCCCCATGATATTCCATAGGTTTGATCGTTCTTCTTTATATAAACACCTGAAAGCCTTGTATTCCCTTATTCCAGTTGGACGGTACCTAAAACTGATGAGCCCTAACACCAGAAACAGTAACCATAACCCAAAGCTTTTCTGTACAAGTTCTCTTGTATAGACATTGAGAGTACTTTATGGAGAGTTCTGGGGTGCTTCACCTCCTTTTACATATGCCCCATGGACTTCTGCCTAGACAGAGAGGAATATTAACTGAACTGATCACAATGGTTGAGTAATCATGAATCATAGCTATAGCAGACACCTCTAAGCCAGTCTGTTATAAACAAATAATAGGGACAGTACTATGATGAACTGAGCGCCCCATTCAGACGTTTGAAAATGATAATAAAATCATTGAACATTGGAGTTTGCTCAGAGTACAATGCAGGTAGTTGTTAGACAGGGGATGAATGGATAATCAGCCAGGCATTGGGGGGCACATAGAGGCCATGAACTGAGTTGGGCTTGGAAACTGCCGGCGAACAAAGTGTCATATCGAGGCAACAAGGGCAGGGGACACATGAGGACAGAAGGTGGCACAGAAATCCCATTGTGCTGCAGGCAGGACACCAGCCAGGGAAAAAGGTCACTGGGATTCAGAGGAGATCTAATGGCAACAATGAATCAGTCCGTTCTTTTATATTGTATCAGTGTAACCTGTGTGTTACATTCTATGGGTCTCTGTCTCATTGTGTATTAAACCCACCTTGTGTGTTACATTTATCTGTCCTGCCCTATGTATTATACTGTGATTGTCCCAATTGTGTGCCTGTCTTATCAAGCCCCTCTAAGCTGGCATTTTATTCAACTACAAATTTGCATCTAATGTTTTTTCCTGAGAGTATATTCATTTTTCTTTAGTATTCCCAGGGCTTTTTTTTCTGCATATTTGTGTGTGTCCCTTGACTTTTGCATTACATTTATGTACAGCCACTCTTTAATACAGTTGTCTTGAATAAGAAAACCCGGTGTTGATGGTCGGATTTATTGCATATTGTATATATGCAATAAATATGCAATAAATATATATATATATATATATATATATATATATATATATATATATATATATATATATATATATTTATATTTATATATATATTTATATATATATATATATATATATATATATATATATATATATATATATATTTATATATATATATTTATTTATATAACTTTATTTCTAATAGTTTTGTTTCCTGAAATCTTTTATTGTTGATCGCAAACTCCTGTATACATTTAAGTTCCATGCCAGATATACATTAAATATAATTATTTTTTCTCTCTTTTTTTTTTTCTTTCAGACCTGTAAGAGCCAAAAAGGAGTCGATCGCCGGTGTTTCCATCTATAGCATATGTCGTCTCCCAGACACAACTCAATACAATTAAGGATTTTATTTATGCTTTTTGTAACTCTCAGGTTAGAAAGGATCTTTGCAATTACAGGAACAACCAAAAAAACGAACGCAATCAATATTCCCCATTATCAGGTTAAAAGGGTCTAAGTAGATCAGAGCTTGTTTTTTCTGCTTAAGCAAATACTGTATCATTTCTGTCTGCAATTTACAGGGAAACAGGCAATTTACAATAGGATCTGATATCAAAATAAATATATACAAACAAAAATGTAACTTTTTTTTAATTATTACACGAAATCTTTGGGGCAGGAGAGATGCTGTCGGGTTTGCAGAACGAATAAAGGTTTAGAGGGAGACCTTTGTATCCTGAAATAAATAACAACTGGAATTTATGTGAATAAATAAACGACGTGAATTATTCTTCTCCCTGGAAATGGAATTTGATTTACAAAATATGTTCAGTTTACACAGTTTGCTTTACACTCACAGTTAGGGACAACGCTGATCGTTACAGTATCGTTTTGCAGAACACAAAATAAAAATCATGTTATCCCCAATGCTCGAAAAATCAGATATAAAAACAACAGGATTTTGATAATAAACAACATAGAAAAGCTTGAAAAGAGCAAAGACACAGAGCACAGTTTCAAAGCAATGTCCTATTATTCCAGCTGACCCCAAATACAGGGAAAACAGAAGTCCCATAGTGGGATAATGTTTCTAAAGGATTTTTCCTCAAATGTCATTGGGATGCAACTCTATTAAAAGGTCAATCTTCCAATCACAACGTGTTCCAGCAGATCTCACGCAAACAATGTAAAACATCATTAGAAAAGTAACTCATAGCTTCTCAAAAAAGCTTATCATTTGTGACCCCTGCGAGCACCCGTAGTGAGAAAATTGGAAATTTCCAAATGTGTTTCATGTGTTCTACACACCTCCCCTGGGGCCGGGGCAAATTCCCTAAGATGCGAAGTTGCGCCAGGCGCAACTTCGCCGCGCTTCGCCACACTTCGCCGCACTTCGCCAGGCGTAGTTTCGCCAGCGCTCCGCAAATTCACTAAAATCCGAAGTTGCTCACAGCGGTAGCGTAAGTTTGCAAAGTTGCGCTAGCGTTGATTCGCTATGTAAAGCGAAGTTACGCTAGCGAAGGCTAATTTGCATACGGCGCGAAATTCAAATTTCAATGGAGGAACACGTACTAGCACTACAAATGCCTAGAAAACCTTCAAATCAGCAAATATAAGGTTGCGAAGTAACACTAGCGAAACTACGCCAGCGTTCGTTAGTGAATTTGCGCAGTAGCGAAATTGCCAAACGCTAGCGAATTAACGCTAGCGTTCGGCGCTTCGCGGCTTAGTGAATTTGTCCCTAGAGTCTATAACATCCTAGTATCTCTTATACCGGTACTGATTAATCACATGGTTCATAAATATTCATTTTATTCAAAAATAGTTATAAAACTCATTCTTAAAAAAAAAAAAACATAGAAATTTAAACAAAAAACTTTTAGGATCATATTAGAAATGGATTAATAATAGTAAAAGAATTAGGATGAATAACAATATTTAGCCTATTAGTTGTGATGGGCAAATAAATTGGCCAGCGAATTTCCACGTTTTGCTGCTGGCGAAACTGCAGTGAAAATTCAATCACGTCAGAAAAAGTCGCTCGCGTCAAAACTGTCACGAGTCAACATTATTTGGATGCCGATTGACTTTAACGCTGATGTCAAAATTGACATGAACATTTTTCGCCGTTTTGTGATCTTCGTGGGAAATTTTCGGAGAAGCAAAACAGGACAAATTCACCCATCACTACCCATTAGGTACTAATGTTTTTAGGGGGCTTCCTTCTGGAAAAGGGAGCCCCCTATAAGATATATTGTATCTAACTGTCAATGAATATCTGACACCCAACAAACAGAGAGGAATAGTGAAGATAAACTTGATTATTTCAGAAATGATGCAGAATGTTTAATAGATTGTATTTAGAAAGTTTCTTATTTCGGTATGCTGAAGCTTATATTACATTTTCCTTTTTGTGATAGTTCCCCTTTAATGTGTAAATGCAGAGAAAATTCTCTGCGTATTTTTTTCCTTGGACGCACTTTAATAGGTTAAGCATTTTCTGATATTATATATATTCTGTTATTTTTATAGATATTCTAATATTCTATACAGTATATATTCTTAGATAAAGACCTACTACTCCTACCAACTCACAGCGTTACATGGACATTGTAAAAGATAAATGATGTGTTTGGTTTTTAAGATAATAAACCGTTCCCTGTAGTATTACAATGCTTAGCTTTATACGTTTGACGTTTACAAAGTAGATTACATTGTTTTAACCAGGAATGTTGTTCCTGACTTCCTATTGTTACTACGAACTAGGAATTAAAATTAGAAATAGAAATAAAAATTAAATAGATACTGGTCTTTTATGAACAATAAGGGGCCCATTCACTAAGCTCGAGTGAATTAATAGAGGAAAAATAGTTTGAATTTCGAATGTTTTTTTTGGCTACTACGACCATCGACTTGGCTACTTCGACCTTCGACTTCGAATCGAATGATTCTAACTAAAATCGTTCGAATATTCGACCATTCGATAATCGAAGTACTGTCTCTTTAACAAAAACTTCGACCCCCTAGTTCGCCACCTAAAACCTACCGAGGCCAATGTTAGACTATGAGGAAGGTCCCCATAGGATTTACAAGGTTTTTCTGATTTTTTAATAGTTCGATCGAACGATTATTCCTTCGACTTCGATATTCAAAGTAGAAGGATTTCAATTCAGCAGTCGAATATCGAGGGTTAATTAACCCTCGATATTCGACCCTAGGTAAATGTGCCCCTAAATGTTTTTTTTTTGCACCCAGTAATCTATAGGGATGTAGCGAACCGCCGCCAATGTGTTCGCGAACGCCGTTCGCAAACACCGGCAAAATTTGCGAACAGTTCGCGAACAGTTCGCGAACTTCGAACATCCGAAAATCGTTCGATTCGAACGATCGAAGGATTTTAATCGTTCGATCGAACGATTTCCGTTCGAATCGAACGATCGAAGCCATTGGATCGAATGATTTCATTCAATCCAATGGCTTCGATCGTTCGATTCGAACGAAAATCCTTCGATTTTAGCTCGAACGGTCGAATGGTCGAACGATTTTGACGCGAACGCCTATTGGCGAACGTCGCGCGATGTTCGCGAACTTGCGGCGGACGCGAACAGCCGAGTTCGCCGGCGAACAGTCCGCGACATCCCTAGTAATCTACTCATATCTGTGTTTATCTCAGATATGTCAGTGTTTTCAGATATTATTCCATACATGATCTGTTTGTTCCTGTTATTCTTTTTCATTGTATTAAGTATTTATTAGTATTTATTATTGCTGTCCTTCTGTTTTGTCACTTTTATTATTCCAATAATGTCCTCTTTATATCCTTTTTCTCACAGTTGCATTTTTAAATCTCTCGCTTTCTCCATCATCGTATTCCTGTGATAATGTCTGGTATGCAGGCTGCTGGTTTATTATACACGTATCCATTGTATCCATTATCTGGAAACCCGTTATTCAGAAAGCTCCAAATTACAGAAAGGCGTCTTCCATTTTATCCATTTTATTATCCATCTAATATTTAAAAAAAAAAATGATTTCCTTTTCTGTGTAATAATAAAACAGTAGCTTGTACTTGATCCCAACTTACATATAATTAATCCTTATTGGAGGCAAAACCAGCCTGTTGGGTTTATTTAATGTTTATATGATTTTCTAGTAGACTTAAGAAGATGAAGATCCAAATTGTAGAAAGATCTGTTATCTGGAAAACGCCAGCATTCTGGATAGCAGATCGTATACCTGTATCTAGATACTAAATAGTATTAATTGTATCTTTCAGGTAAATAGGTCATTTTGTCACATGAGGCTGCAAAAAATGTGATCTATTACATCTATTTGTGATATTATATGGATTATATAAATATGGATTTTAAGTACATTATATATCACAGGAACACTAGGATGTTTTTTTTTTCTAAGTACTCATATTCTTTTTGATTCTCTCCTATGTTTCCCTTAAAAAACCCAATTGTTTTATGTTTGTGAACATAGAAGTATCTGCCAATAGTGGGCAAATTTGTCCCGTTTCGCTTCACCGAAAATTTCCTGCATAATTTGCGAAAAGGTGAAAATTCATGAAATGTGGGTTCAATTCGCGAGTGTCAAGATTGGTGCCAGCGACAACATTGTCACCGGCGCAAACAATTTTTGAAGTCAGTTTCGCAAATTTATTCGCCGGCAGCAAAACGCGGAAATTCACTGTGAATTTCGCTCCTGGCAAATAAATTTGCCCATCACTATCTGCCAACTGCCTTTATATACTGTATCTGCAATGATCTATTGATAATTATAATCTCCCCCTCCCTTGTCTCTGTAACTCTTACACTGACAGTTTTCCCACATCAAAAGATCATTATAATTTTCATGTAGGGGTTAAAGGAAGATTTCAGGTAAAAGTCAGTTTAATTTCTGGCTGAATTTATTTGCAAAAAAAAGTTTTTAAGAGGGTTATTTACTAAAATCCGAATGTCCAGAAAAAACTCGACTTAACAAATAGTGGGAAAACTTGATAAAAACTAGTGTAACTCCGAATTGCTCGAATCTTTTGGGCTTTTTCCCGAATTGCTCTAATTTTTTGACCGAAAACCATGAAAAAGTTGGGTTTTCGGGCCTAAACCCAGCGTAGACCATGATAAATTCAAACTGAGATAGGTGCCTCTCCCATTGATTTATACAGGACATCAACAGGTCTGAGATGGCAGATTTTTGGATTTTGGTTTTCTGCAGCATCGGGGTATAATAAATCTCGAAAGATTCGAGTCTATTTTTCCCTCTACAAAATTTGAGTTTTCTATTCTTCTCTCTATTTCTTTTTTTTTTTGGATGAGAACTTCTTGATCCCCACTGGGAAGTATTAGGCTCTGTAATTGCCATAAGAAAGTATGTAAAACACATCAAACGTCAAAAAGGACTGTAGCCTTTTTGGTACTTAACCATAAATGCATAAAAACCAATTATATCTTCAAATAGTTAACTTAATTAAAAGATTGCTGTTTGGACAGTTTGGAGTCAGTTTGTTACAGACATGGAGCTTGGATTGTTCTTGATTTGAATAACCTGGAAACAGCAATTAAACTCCAAATCGCTATCCATCAGAATTTCGGGATTTAAAGAATGCTCGGGATCTGGGGTTTTCTGGATAACAGATCTTTCTGTAATTTGGATCTTAAGTACCTCATGTCTACTAGACAGTCATGTAATTATTAAATAAACCCATTAGGCTGGTTTTACTTCCAATAAGGATTAATTATATCTTAGTTGGGATCAAGTACAAGATACTGTTTTATTATTACAGAGAAAAAGGAAATAATTTTTAAAAATGTGGATTATTTGTATAAGAAGGGTCTACAGGAGACGGCCTTTCTGTAATTTGAAGCTTTCTGAATAATGTATTTCAGGGTTATGGACCTGCCTATACATATATATATGTATATAGTTTGTTGGATTATCCCGACCATTAAATAACTATGAAATATACTGACTATTACATGTCGATAATACTTTGCAGTTATTTCACTTACCCAATAAGGATTTCAATAAGGATTAATTATATCTTAGTTGGGATCAAGTACAAGCTACTGTTTTATTATTACAGAGAAAAAAGGAAATTTTTTTTTTTTTCAATTGATTTATTTGAGCTTTCTGGATAACAGATCCCATACTTATAGAAACAGTATGGCAGATTGAAAACTTGTTTTGTTTACCCAAAGGGTAAATATACTATTAAATGGGCAACAGCAACAGATCATGAGCAGTTATTGGTGAAAAGGGAATATAAGCCCATGAACATTACAGAAATAAAATATTATTATGTAAGCAAGTACAGTTCCCATAGTGAGGACACAAGGAAGGGTGTGTTAAATCATTGGGAAGTGATTGCTGAGGATGATAGATTATGTAAAAAGGTAAAAAGAGTGTTAGCAACAGGTTCTTAAAGCCTTTAGAATGTGTGAAATATATCACTTTCACCAATAAAACTATGTATCTTTGTGTTTGTATCTGGTCTGACACCTGGTGGTGAAACAGAAGAACTGCATTGTATCAGAAAGTGGATTGAAGATAAGGGGAAGAGAAAAGTGGCAAACGCTACTGACATCGATAGAGTGAGCACCCGTAGGGACATCTCCATTTTACTAACAGGCGCCGGCACCAATTTGCTAGTGAAACAGACCGTCACTAGCGATCATTTGCACTCTATCGCTAGGCGACTTTAAACTTTGGCGAATGCATGTTACTCCGCAAATTCACTAAAATGTGGATTTTACTGAACGTTACCTCTTTTGCCAGAGTTCCCTTTGCCACCTCAGACCAGGGGAAGTGTTATAAATCAGATCTTCCTTAATCTTCTGTCACTTACATCATATCCTGTGAGCCGAAAATGCATCAAAATTCCAAACACGCTGGTGATTTTTCCTTTTTTTAAGTGGAATTAACTGCAAAAGTCCTGACTTACTTTTTTGGGTAAGCGGTTTCTCCAGACATTTTACAACATATGGAACATTCATTTTACAGTGGGCTCATGTGTAGGGCATTATATGAGCTCTCTTGTCTTTATTAATAAGGATGTAGCGAACTGTTCTGCTGCGAACTAGTTCGCGCGAACTTCGACCGTTCGCGTCCACTGAATGTTCGCGAACGTTTGGGAACGTTCGCATTTTGAGTTCGCGTTCGATTCGAATAAAAATCGTTCAACCATTCGACCATTTAAATTCCTTCGACCGCTAAAAATCGAATGATTTCCATTTGTTCGAACGATTGTAAGCATTCGATCGAATGATTTTCATTCTATCGAACGCTAAAAATCGTTCTAATCGTTCGATTCGAATGATTTTAGCATTCGATCGAATGAAAATCCTTCGATCGAATGATTAAAATCCTTCGATCGTTCGAATCGAACGATTTTAGCGGGTATTCGAAGTTCGCGAACGTTCGCATTTTTTGCCGGTGTCCGCGAACGGTGTTCGCGAACACCAAATTGGCAACTCGCTACATCCCTATTTATTAAGGTTCCCTGGACATGTGGAATATAAACTGGTAATTTAAACCATTTGCAGCAACATTTATAATAAAGACGTCCATACAACTTTAAATGTCCCGCCCTATGCAAATTGACCTAAGCGCAAGATCACTAGCGAAGTTTCGTTAGGCACAAATGAACAATATCACATCTGCACTATGAAATGCTCACACAACTGAAGTAACGCTAACGAAAAGTTGCCAGCGTTCGACGCCTGGGACGAAACCTTTATATTGTAGTGAATCAGCGTATTCGTAGCGTATTTGCACCTGGCGAAGTGGTGTGATGGGAGCGAAGCTGACGATGGCAAAATTCAACCGTTAGTGAATCTGCCCCATGGACTAAAAACATCAAACAAATAAATGACAAATATATGATGTCGTTTGATTCACATCTAGGGGAGGGTATTTAAAGGGCATGTCAAGTCTAAAATAGAATAAGGCTAGAAATGCTGTATTTTGTATACTAAATATAAACATGAACTTACTGCACCACAAGCCTAATCAAACAATTAATTTATGCTTTCAAAGTTGGCTACAGGGGGTCACCATCTTGTAACTTTGTTATACATCTTTGCAAGACTAAGACTGTGCACATGCTCAGTGTGGTCTGGGCTGCTTAGGGATCGTCATAAACAAAGCTGCTTGAGTTCTGCATGGCTGGGAAGTAAGGTGGGGGCTCCCCCTGCTGTTCATAAGTATGATTGTTTCCCTGCTCAGCAGTTAGGGACCGTCTGACAATTCCTATCCACAGCAGTAAATGAAGGGAGAATTTCACTGCATACAGTCAGGTTTCTTGTAAAAACGGTACACAGTTTTTAATTAAAGTATATTGGAGATAGGTTTCTTTTTCATTAAAGAAAGTAAAAATGGGATTTTATTTTTTTTTGCCTTTACATGCCCTTTAAACTTGTATATTGCCACTACTGTATTATCCTTGAAAAAAGTACCAAGAACCGTAAAGGTTTTACTAAACCACTCAGCTTAACATTTTTAATGGAACACTTTTTTTTTTTATGCTGAAGCCCCTGGTGACCTGTCAAATAATTTTGAGGTCGAGTGAAGTTGCTGCAGCAGGAGATCCAGATCGGACAAAAACAGAACTAGAATCCAGAACAAGATATAGTGTAATTTAATGAGGCTGCCGGTCTTCAAGCGAGGCTGCAAATCATTTTGAGCTCTGTCTGAGCAAATTACTGGTACTCTTGGTACACATTGTACATACTGATGGATTCTGTCGGAACACAATGTAATGTACCGGCATGTAATGCTAGACCAGAGTCGAAATGCTATTTACTACTGTCAATACTAACGCTATTTTGTTCTATCACATTTTGAACTTTTTTAGAATTCAATATTTCGCATTTGAAGAATGGCTTTAAAATACAAAATTCTCAATATTTATCAAGCATAAAAACCATGAAAAACACGAATGTGAAATGATGCCATCTAAAAGCTGATGTCGAGTAGAAGTAAAAGGTTTTTTTCACTTAAACAGTGGTTATACAAGTTATAAAGCAGACCCTGTGGTTACGGGGGGGGGGAGGGGAGACCTGGGCAACAGGGGGTCCCAGAGGGTGGGGTCTGCTGCAATGTAGTTCCCTCTCCCCTGCCCCTTTCCAACTTTTGATGTAGCAGAAAGTCCAGTGCAAGCGGGACGGGAGGAGGGACTGTGTGTGCCCAAGTTATGCTGCTGCTTGTAAACACATTAAGAGGGTTATTTACTAAACTCCAGTCAGGATTTTTTGGAGCAAAACTAAATTTTTGGGGTATTTTTTATAACTCAAATTCAAATTAATTAAAACCTGATGCAACAAAAAGCCTGAATCCGAAAATCCGCCAACTCAGACCTGCCAAGGTTGTGTATAAGTCGATGGCAGAGGTCCCTATCCTATTTTGAAGTTTCTGTGGTCTGAGCTAGAATTAGCCCAAAACTCCGACCATTTCGGGCGTTGTGGGCAAAAATTGGAAAAACCTGGGCTTTTCGGGGGATAAAGGTCCGAGAAATCAAGCGATTTGGAAAAAAATTCTCTGAAAAAAAAACTACCATTCAGGTTTTCGCTCACTTTTATCAAGTTTTTAATTCAATTTATCAAGCTTTTTTAAAAATAAGGTAAAATCGGGTATGGGAGTTTGGTTGTGGGTTTTTTGTTTAAAAAATGAGATTAACTCGGATTTTAGTAAATAACCCTCCCCAAATTTGGAGTAAATGAGGATTTTGAGGTTTTATGTTCTTATTTGGATTCATTTGTCAAAGACTTTAGATTGAAGGCCACTTGCCGGCACCTGAGTTAAATGTAATCAATTAAAAATGCTGTTCCTTTGAAGTAATCCAGTTACTCTTCACTATCCCATCTCAGCAATCTGTTTCTCTACATACAGCTTTGAGTCAGAGTCAGTTATTTTAAAAGACAGTTAACTCTGATTCATTGTCTAGACAAAGGGGAAGATTTACTAGAGGACGAAGTGACAATTCGCCAGTGTTACTGGCCGCAGGGACATCACTGATTTACTAATGGGCGCAGGCGCTGATTTGATAGCGAATAGACAGGCGCTAGTGCTCATTCTCTTTCTATCGCCAGGTGACTATTCAATATGGCGAATAGACGTTACTCCGCAAATTCACTAAGATGTGGATTTTCCTAAACGTTACTTTTGCCAGACTTCCATTTGCCAGCTCAGACCAGGAGTAGTGCACTGAAGTGTATAGATCTTCCTCATTCTTCTGTTACTTACATTATATTCTGTGAGTGGAAAAACCATCAACATTCAAAAAACGCTGGCGTCTTTTCCTTTTTTCAGAGTGATAGCCTGCAAAAGTCCTTAAAATTTTTTTTGGGGTAACCGGTTTCCCCCATACATTTTCCAACATATGGAACATAAACTATACAGTGGGCTCATGTGTAGGGCATTATAACAACTCTATTGTCTTTATTAAGGTTCCCTGGACATGTTTAATTAACAATGGAGATGTATTGTATTTGCTGCAACATATATGGGGCAAATTTACTAAAGGGCGAAGTGACTAAGGCTGGCGAAAATTCGCCATCGTGACGTCATTTCTGACCTTTCGTCGATTTACTAATGGTCGCCGGCTTAACTTCGCTAGAGAAGGAGATCGACTCTAGCGGTACCTGGCTTCCTAACACCAGGTGAATTTGCGCTCTGGCGAATAGATGTGACTACGCAAATTCACTAAGATGCACATTTTACTGAACGTTACCTCTTGCGCCAGACTTGCCTTCACCACCTCAGACCAGGCAAAGTGCAATAGAGTAGATAGGAATTCCTCAAAAAATAGTTAAAAATTTTTCTAAGTCCCAAAAAACGCTGGCGTCTTTTCCTTTTTCAGGGTGATAGGCTGCAAAAGAGCGTACATTTTTTGGGGGTAACCAGCTTCCCCCCTACATTTCTTAACATATGGAACATAAACTATACACTGGGCTCATGTGTAGGGCAATATAACAACTTTATTTTATTTTATTAAGGTTTCCCGGGCTTGTGCATTGTAATGTATTTGCTGCAACTTATACGTCCATTGAACTTTAACTTCCTGCCGTATGCAAATTCGGCAACGGCCCTTGGCGTTGCCCTTCGGATTTTAGTTAATTAGCGTTGTCCTGTCGAATCTGGCGAAGTGTTGCGTTGTGAGCAAAGCCATCGCTGGCGAATTTTCAGAGGTTACCGAATTTGCCCCATAACATAAAGACGTCCATTCAACTTTAAATTTCTCGCTGTATGCAAATTAACCTGAGCGCAAGACCTCTAGCGAATTTATGTTAGACAGAAATTAACGCAAGCGCATCTTAGCTTTGAATTGCTCACATTGCTGAAGTAACACTAGCGAAAATGCACCAGCGTTCGGGCGCCCACAACGAAACTCCACGTTATAGTGAATTAGCGTTGTCTGAGCAAATTATAGCCTGGCGAAGTGTAGCGATGGGTGCGAAGTGGTCGCTGGCAACTGGTTAGTGAATATGCCCCCATGATAGCAGAAACAGTATTTTTGTTCTGATTATATATTAGGAAATGTCTTATTTCTATTTTATTTTAACAACATTTTCCCTTTAAGGGTTTATTATTATTTGCTGTGTTTACTACTTCTGGAACTACAGCCAAGATGACTTTGAGTAATAGTTAGTGCTAGCCATAACCATATATGGTGTTAAACCCCCAACGGGAAACTTAAATCCCAATCTGCTCAGTCATTACTAATGGGAACTAGGAGAAAGATTTTCACTGAAAGGAATATTGGACCAGTGTTCAGGTGGAGCCATTGTTTCTGGTTCACTACAAATCCCAAGTATGTGCTCAATAAGCTCAAAGCCAACTTGACATCAGTGCTGCACCTGTTTCGGAATGCTGAGCAGCTGACATTTAAATGAATGACAGTTTGTAGATGGCCTGCAGAACAACTTCAGATGGCGGTGGAAGGATTGCGTGACCGGACTACATGCAGAGACTCCACACCTGTGTTTGTGCATTGCCAGCAGTAGAACTTCATGGCGCTTTGTTCCAATTCTCCCCCCACGTTCTGCTGTTTCACATTCTCCATCCATGTCCAGCCTTTCTGTATCTCTCCATACGCTTCTCTCTCCGCAGGGACTCATTTAGTGGAAACATATCAGAATAAGAGAGCAGTGGGAGGTGTAAAGGAGTTTATTGACAGGAATCTCAGATGTGAAACAGATGCAGCCGGAGGTGAATGCACTGAATTGCCTAAAATAATTCACTCTGATCGATGCAGCCGAATAGAAACAGAGGCAAAGTACAGATCCTGCCTCTTATTTTGCCTTTGACATATCTGGTTCCCCATTGCCTCCTGTGAAAATGTAAATATAATGCCGCCACCAACGCAGAGCAAATATACAAAAATACACAGTAAGGGGTTATTTATCAAAATCCGAATTTATCTGATTTTTTTAAATTAAATAGTTTGGCCAAACTAGAATCCCCAATTTGACCTTATTTATTAATAAAAAAAAGCACGATTTAATCAAATCAGGGAAAAAACTAGATAAAATCTAGAGATTAGTTTCCAAATCGCTCGAGTTTTTTTAGGCTTTTTTTTTTCTTTGGAAATAGTCTGATTTTCGGGCTAATTCCAGCGCAGACCACTGAAACTTCTAAATAGGGCAAGGACTTCTCCCGTACAACTTCGGCAGGTCTGAGATGCTGGATTTTCAGATTCTAACTTTTCGCAGCTGAGGGGTCTCATCGCCCCTTCTGATTTTAAGCTTATGACTCTTTACCATCAACCCTCCCCCTACAACCATGGGTAGTGATGGACAAATTTGTCCCGTTTTGCTTCGCTGAAAAATTTCGCACGCACGAGACGATGCTCCTATCTGCCAGGGCTGCCCCGAATATACAGTGCGCACAGTGGTGGCGGGGCAAGGGTGGCCGGGTAGGTCCAGAGAGGGGCCCTGGACAGCAGCCCCAGTTGGCCCCGGACCCCCCAGTCTGACCCTGCATAAATGTAAAGATCCGCTTGTTTGGCAATGTCGCCAAACGAGTGGATCTCTTCCCTATATGCCCACATGGGCGATATCGGGCTGATCTGATCGTGGGCACTAGGGCCCAACTATCGGATCATAATGGATGCGTTAGGGGTGGTTGGATCGCGGGGCCGCATCTGTTTTTATATGCGGTCCCGAGATCTGACCGCCCATATCGCATCCATTATGATCCGATCTGAAGTGATCTTTTAACTTGCCCAGTCGAGATCTGGCTGACTATCGGCCAGATATCGATTGGGGAAGCCCGTCAGATGACCCCACACACGGGCCAATAAACTGCCGATATTTCACCAAAAAAAGTCTTAGTCTGGCAGCTCAGTAATTCAGGTGCAGATTCAGAACTGTTACAATTTATTAGTTGATAGATTTCTCAGCAGTATCTGTGGAGTATTAGCAACTATTGTATCAATTCAGCTGTCTTTAATGAAACTCAGGGATTCTGCTCAGCAAATGTATCAATTCAGAACAGTTTACTGAGTCGGCGACCCCCCCCCCGCCCTCTCCCAGTGCACCACAAAAGAAGGTCAAAAATAAAACTTTAAATAGAAAATAGAAAGTGATTGGAAAAAGTCAACTGAACTGAAAAAAGTGCTGAAAATTTAACAACCCCTTTAAGTTACTCGAAAGTGATGTATTTTAGCTGATAATGGTGTTGTCCACCTGCAAACAATACATCACTCAATGCTGATTCTAGTGGTGATAGTTGCTATTTCTGCGCTGTTAATGAATTCCTTCAGTGAGAGTGATCTCCAGCTCTAGGCAAGTTATGGGATAAGGTCCATTTAATTAAAAGTAGTTGCGTGCAGACAGTTGATATGAGTGGCTTGCCAATGTTTTTAATTGAAGAAGTGATTATTTTGGTGCTTAGAGGCAATGAGTGAGCATGCATCTTATTCCTCTTGAGTATTCTTCTGCAGACAACACAGACCACAGGACCCAATAGTCTCCAGATCTGTTGGTGCCAGACCCACTAAGATGAGCCAGTAGGCTGGGTTCCAGATTGCAACGCTGCCAGGATTCCATTAAGTTGTCCAGACTATGTTCTGAAACACACAGGCATGAATATAGCAAGGCTAACCTATAACTAGAGTAGCTCCATCCAATGCTTCTTTAAAAGTCAGAGAAATCTCTTCTGAAACGGAAATCAATGATTTTTTTGACACCAGAAACCAAAATATGTTCCTTAACTGGGAATTTACAGTACAAAATAATCAATAAGACCAGTTTTACTGCAACTAGCACACTTGTTGCAAGGAGGTCAATGTATAGATAATGACTTTTTTGGCTCACTAACTCTATTAATTCTGCACAAGACAGCGAAACTAGACTAAATTGGAAACTGAGCCCACCTTCAACTCAAATCATTCCCTAGAGTAGAGAGAGTTGGGGAGCACAAGAGATGTCTATGTCTGATGACCACAAAGTATAGTAATATATAAGATTATGATTCATATTCAGTACTTCGGAAGGATGTAGGTCGACAGTCTTGGGTGGAGCTGAGGTTAGAGGATTAGCCCAATCTAGGCCATGAAGCCGAGTAGAGAAGCTCAGTTCTAACCAGGTTAGCCAGGAGTAAGCAGGTAAATTGTCTAAGATACACCGAGATGTGTGGGTGACTGAGGGTAGAACTAATTCCTTATTGGATTATACTGTGCTACCACCTCAGGGGTCTCCACATTCATCCCCAGCTCCTCGTCACAGTTGTGAGGTCCTTAAAAGGTACCGCAACCCCCTCCGTCCACCATGTGTACCAGATAGTCTTCATTGTGGCCACATTTGAAAGGGAGGTATGGGGAGAGCATAGATGTTTCAGGCAGGTCTGGGTAATCGAGGCACACCGGGTTTTTTCCTGGTGTTCCGCAGGCCCAGTCCAACCCTGATACTGTGGCAATGTATTTGGGCATTTGCATTGTCTACATTTAAGAACTCCTTAAATATTATCTTGCTTCTCCCAGTTCTTTGAAATTGGATATATTCATCTGGAGAACTGGCACGAGAGCAAGTCAAGAAGCCTCTAATGACTAATGGCAACCAGAGGCAAACTGATACAATTCAAGAAATTGAACGTCTATATTTCACCCCCCATCTCCAAGGGATTTGGGAAGAGCCACTCATTGTTACTGGTGCAAATGAATTTAACCAAATATTGTGCATTTACACAAACTATGGTCCTGTCTGGTCATAGCTCAGTTCTAGGATGTGGTCATGAGCCATATGAACCATAAGACAACCTTATTTAAAATACTCTCCCAAGGAGTTTTCCTGAGATATATACAGCATTTATTTATTCTATGGCAGAGAGTTCTAGATCAGGAAGTTGAAGGCTGTAAGCGACTAAACCCCAGACACTTTACTAAATGTCTTCTTGTTTATTTTATATATAAAGAGGGTGACCTAAAATATGATCAAATCTAGGTCGTATGGCTTGCCACAAACTGGAGAGAACAAATCCACTTAAATGCAATGTCACAACAGAATAAGCAATAAATATGTCCGTTCCTCAATCATGTACAATTGTATGGTGGCACTCCAGCTGGTGCTCTGCTTCGGCCTTATGGTCAAGCAACCCTGGAGGAGGGAATTGCCCGTCTGGAATTACATTTTTAGCGAGAGTGTAGTTTTTAACTCTTGGATTTACTCCAGTACTACAGTGGAATCTGTGGAGATCTCAGGAGTAGCTTGCGGGCCTGAATTGGCATTCTTTTCCATGGTCACAGTATGGCAGCTAAGATGATGCCTTAGGCTTTATCCAAGATAGAACTTTGACATTGATCCAGGATCATTTTATAAACATCTTTAAACAGTTTTGTTCTGTGTCCTCCATAGCCATGCCACCCCCAGTTCTTCAATCTTATCAGTATAAAATATAGTTGTTTCTCTGTAACTGCTACCGTCTAAGTCTTGTATACCAATAAATGAAACCTTGCAGAGATGTCAACCTCCAGGTAGCCACACCGAAGCCACGCCTCTTTAGGAACTGATGACTTCTTTGCTCCACCCCCACTGGTGGTTAAAAATACTGGTAAGTGGCAAAACATCTCAGAGGGTTGACAGGTCAGTCACTAATTCCCTTTAACTGAACACGTTGCTATGGAAGAACAACAGCCTTTAATACCTCTTGCCATTAGGTTTCATGTAAAATAATTGTATTTCACTCCTCAACCTGCTCCTCCAGTTTCAAATACACATTGATTTTGTTCACACTAGCAAGCATATACTGTATCTATACGAATGGACCCTACAGGCAACTAAATAGGCATCAGATATGTTGCGCCACTTTTATATCATTATATATTATTTATCATTATATCATTAAGATCATTAATGACTTAGGTGAGGGTATTGTAAGTAACATATCAGTGTTTGCAGATGACACAAAATTATCCAGCCCAATTAATTCCATCCAGGATGTGGCACTTGCAACATGATCTTGACAAACTGGCAATCTGGGCAGCTAAGTGGCAAATGAGATTCAATGTTGATAAATGTAAAGTCATGCACCTGGGATGTAACAATATCCAAGCCACTTATACCCTTAATGGGACTGCACTAGGCAAATCTATTATGGAAAAGGAACTTGGAGTCCTTGTAGATGATAAACTTGGCTGTAGCAAGCAATGCCAGTCAGCAGCATCAAGGGCAAATAAGGTCTTGAGCTGTATTAAAAGGGGCATAGAGTCATGGGAGGAGGGGGTCATTCTTCCACTGTATAGAGCACTTGTAAGGCCCCATCTAGAATATGCCGTACAGTTTTGGTCTCCATCACTCAAACAGGACATTATTGTATTAGAGAGGGTACAGAGAAGGGCAACTAAGCTGGTAAAAGGTATGGAAAATCTTAGCTATGAGGAAAGAGTTGGAATGGGCCCTGGGACACTGGTAAAAAAACATCATGGGCCCCACTGTCCTAGACCTGCTTCCCTAGGTGCTGCACCCTTAGCTCCCTGATCACGACTGCAACAAGATAAAATTAGGTAAATATGAGGGGCAGAGGGGGTTTGTACCAGGGCTGGGGGCCTGTGGCAGCAGCCTCAGTGGTCCCCGGACCCCCAGTCTGACATTGGAGAAGAGGCGCTTAAGGGGTGATATGATGACTATGTATAAATATATAAGGGGATCATATAATAAATCTCTCTAATGCTTTATTTACCAGTAGGACTTTCCAGCTGACACGAGGTTACCCATTCCGATTAGAAGAAAAGAGGTTCTGTCTAAATATTGGGAAGGGGTTTGTTACAGTGAGAGCTGTGAAGATGTGGAATTGTCTCCCTGAATCAGTTGTACAGGCTGATACATTAGATAGCTTTAAGAAGGGGTTGGATGGTGTTTAGCAAGTGAGGGAATACAGGGTTATGGGAGATAGCTCATAGTACAAGTTGATCCAGGGACTTGTCCAATTGCCATTTTGGAGTCAAGGAAGGAATTTTTCCCCCCTCTGAGGCAAATTGGAGAGGCTTCAGATGGGTTTTATTGCCTTCCTCTGGATCAACTGGCAGTTAGGCAGGTTATATAGACTTAAAAGGTTGAACTTGATGGACGTGTGTCTTTTTTCAACCTAACTTACTATGTTACTACTAGAGGCACATTATAGTCACTAGCCTGAATTTGCATTCCACGTTAGGCTTACAACTAAAACATGCTCCAAACAGAAACATAACACTACACATTCATTAACGTCACTACTATGGAAAGAATTCTTGCAGTGATACAGGGGGTTACAGAGAAAAAACACAAAAAAATAGAATATTCTGCCCAACATGGAACAACAGTGACCTCTGGTGGTAACTTGGAAAAACACAAATAAGAAACTTGGCATTTACAGGGGATGTTCACCTTTGAGTTAACTTTTAGTATGATATAGAAAGTGACACAAGACAGTTTGCTATTAGTTCTCATTTTTCATTATAAATGTTTTTTGAGTTATTTAGCTTATTATTTAGCACAGCTCTCCAGTTTGCATCTTAGCCAATCTGGTATCTATGGTTCAAATTACCCTAGCAACCATGCATTGTGTGGAATATGAATAGGAGAGGCCTGAATAGAAGGATGAGTAATAAAAAGTAACAATAACAATACATTTGTAACCTTACAGAGCATTTGTTTTTTAGAAGGGAGTCCCATATGAAAGCTGCAAAGTGTTAGAAGAACAAAGCAAATGACTATAAAACTATAAAAAATAAATAAAGAAAACCAATTGAAAAGCTGCTTAGAATTAAAGGAGAACTACCCCTTTTAAAGAAATCATTATTACTGGGCTCCACAGCAAAATACTGAATAAATACTGAAATAAAATAAGGCCCCCTGAACATTGTTTTAGGATATATAAATGTAGCATTTTTTGCTTCACACTGATCGAATGCTGTTACTTTATAGACATTTCTGCTGATTGAAATTTATCAGCTACTTGACTTCTTGCCAGTAGGTGTCACTGTGTCCTTAGTTCATGTGTCTGTTCAGAAAATGTTTGTCATTGTTTCTCCCTGGGGTTGGGGAAAGTAACAAGACAACGTTCACTAGGAAAAGCGCTGTGGTCATCAGCATAGGACGGGCTTCTTTACTGCAAGGAAATGATTGGAATTTCTTATAGAGGGAGCTGCTGTTAAAAGAACGGTAACACCAAAAAAAAGAAAGTGTTTTAAAGGACTGACAATATAATGTAGTGTTGCCCTGCACTGGTAAAACTGGTATATTTGCTTTAGAAACACTACTATAGTTCATATAAATAAGTTTCTGTGTAGCAATGGGGGCATCCATTTAAAGGGGTTGTTCACTTTCAAACAACTAGTTGTTTTCAGATAGATCACCAGAAATAACACATTTTTCCAATGACTTTCTATTTTATGTGTGACCGTTTTTGTAATATTGAAGTTTAAAGTGTCATTTTTCACCTTCTAAAGCAGCTCTGGGAGGGGGGGTCACCGACCCTGAAAACTGTTCTAATACATTTAGTTGATACATTTCTTATCTTTGTCCCTGCTGAGGTTTCATTACAGGCAGCTGTACAATAGTTGCTAATACTCCAGAGATGCTGCTGAGAAATGGATCAACTACATGTTGCAAAATTGTAACAGTTTAGAGTCTGCACCTGAATTACTGAGCTGCCAGACTCAAACACCAGGGACAGGAACATTCAACTTTACACTTAGATTTCGGAAAAACAGTAAAAAATAAATAATGGAAAGAAAATGAAAAAAGTCTAAAACAAATGAATTGAAAAAAAAGTGTTTGGAAGGTGAACAGCCCCTTTAAGCACAGGATACACAGTAGATAACAGATACGTTCTGAAGAATCCCATTGTATACTACAGAGCTTATCTGTTATCTGCTATGTATTTAGTGCCTTTTCTCCTTTTTCAGATTTGAATGGCTGCCCCCATGGCTACACAGCAGCTTGTTTATATAAACTATAGTAGTACTTCTCTGTTATCTACTGTGTATCCTGTGCTTGAATGGCTGCCCCCATGGCTACACAGCAGCTTGTTTATATAAACTATAGTAGTGTTTCTGAAGCAAACACACCAGTTTTACCAGTGCAGGGCAACATTACATGATATTTTCAATACTTTAAAAGACTTTGATTGTTTTGGTGTTACTGTTTCTTTAAGTTACAGTATTTTTAGCACAACAGGAATCGGATTCTGGTTTTAGGTAGGCTGTTAAAGGACAAATAAAACTTTTGGGGTGTGCTCCTCTTCTTTTAAAAGTGCACTGGCCCAGGGTAGGTTTCTGCAGGACGGGCCACCTCCATCTCTCCCAGCTCCATGCACCAAGCCAGAAATGGTGTTCCACTTCTTTAAAGGATAAGCAACCCTTAAAATAATGAATGTAACATTGCTGTAATGTAACATTGCCATTTACTTTTTACAGTTTCAGAGCTATTTTTTTTAAGTTTTTATTAAGTACTAGTTAGAATGAATTTTGTAACAACAGTGCCACCTGCTGGTCAGTTCTTATAACTGTACAGTCAAAGCGATACAAGGAAAACAGATACGTGTTCTGATGTTGTTCTGCTCAGGAAGGAGAACCAGAAAGAGCATTTGAGGCTTCTGATGTCTTTCCTGAGCAGAGCAACATCACAACACCTTTCTGTAGGTACAGTGAATCCATAATATTACAAACCCCGATTTGACGTTTCCCCTCATTTTTGGTCCTGCCAATATACAATAAATAATACATTTTCCTGATTTGACTTTTTCCTGGAGTTTAAACAATTTTTTTCTGCTCCCCTGAAAAAAATTAACAGTAGTTACATGAACGGACCAGCAGGTGCTGACATTACAAATGTAATTTTATTGGTACTTAATAAAAATGTAAATAGTTCTGAAACTGAAAAAAAAATAAAGGTTTGCTTATTCTTTAAAAAGCACACAGGGCCAGACTTGTTGCAGTTCAAACACTGTTTGCACCTCAGGAAAAAGTCATCTGAAATATCTACTGGTTTATTATTCCTCCGCCTCCGGTTTGTGCCCCTAGAGAAACGACTATAGAAATAAAGTGATAGTGGATCTTCCATGAAGTTGCTTATAGGAGCCAAAAACATTCACCTGTCACCTGACTTGTATAATGAAGGTCATGTGTCCCAAGCAATTTGTAGGAGTAGAATTGTCGTACGCAGAGGTTTCAGCAACTGCCGCACGAGCTCTGGGACATCTTCGACAAGTGGCTCATCAAAACTGGGAAAATGCAAATATTTATGTGCTCTTCTCTGTCTCTTCTTTCTTCTGCCTCTGCTCGACAACATGACAGTGGGTTTGGCCTAGAAAAGGACTGAAATGAGCAATTCCTGTAGAAAGCTGAGTCATTGGTGACATTAGTAATGTGTCTAAATAAGAGCTAAATGTGGTTCTGAAGACAGAAGACTTAGCTTTCCTACAATCACAATGGAGACTGTACATGGAGGGGGTTTATGGGACAATACACACACAATACACACCCAACACACACACCCAATACACACACGCCCAATACGCACACACCCATTACACACACACACAACACACAACCAACACACACCCAATACACACACAATACACACACCCAACACACAAACACCCAATACACGCACACCCAACACGCACACAATACACACACACCCATTACACACACACACACCCAACACACACCCAACAGGCATACACAATACACACACACCCATTACACACACACACACCCAACACACACCCAACAGGCACACCCAATACACACACACCCAAAACACACACCGAACACACATACACACACCCATTACACGCACACACAATACACGCACACCCAATACACACACACCCAATATGCACACACCCAACACGCACACACAACACACACACCCGATGCGCACACACCCCCAATACACACACCCAACACATGCACCCAATACACACACACACCCAACACACACACACACCCAATACACACACCCCCAACACACACCCAACACACAAACACACACAGGGCTCATGTTTTATACTGACATGTTTCATGTCGGTGCACATTAAAAGATAAAACAATATACTTTACAAAGAATGTGGTTAAAAATCTACCAATCCACTGCAGTTACAGAGGAAAGGGGAGTCTGCAAAACAATACTTAACCAAACTGATTTCAGCCACTGTAATAATTGGAATCCCCATAGTGATCAGGATAAATATTGACATTCCCTTTAAAGGGGTTGTTAACTTTTAAATTAACTTTTAGGGAGCTTTCATCAGATTCTGCGAAATTTAGTTGCCTGGCGACTAATTGCCTCTTCTGCGGGGCGAAAATCTCCCTGAACTGCCTTCCCCCTGCCTTCCTCCAGCTAAAATAAGAAAACGCCAGCGCCAATGCGCTCGCTGCACCCGAAGTTTCCTCATGAGGCAACTTCAGGTGACTTCGGAAACAGAAGCGCCACGAGTGCATTGGCGCTGGCGTTTTCTCATTATAGCAGGTGGAAAGCAGGTGGAGGGCAGTTCGGGACAATTTGCAATTGGTTTTCATTTTTTATTATTTGTGGATTTTGAATTTTTTATTCAGCAGCTCTCCAGTTTGCAATTTCGGTAATTGGTTGCTAGGGTCTAAGTAACTCTAGCAACTAAGCAGTGATTTGGATAAGAGACTGGAATATGAATAGGAGAGGCCTAAACAAAAAAGATTTGCAGCAATAACAATATATTTGTAGAATTACAGAGCATTTAGATGGGGTTAGTGACCCCCATTTAAAAGTTGGGACGAGTCAGAAGAAGCAACTCGAAAACTATAAAAAAAAAGGAAAACTGACATTAAAAAATCTGAATATGAAAATTTTCAAATTCCAATTGAAATTGTAAAGAAAAATTTGAATACCTCAAATCTATAAAGATATGGGACCTGTTATGCAGAATGCTTGGGACCTGGGGTTTTCCAATTTCTGTAATTGGGATCTCCACACCTTCAGTCTGCTTAAAAATCATTTGAACATTAATTAAAACCAACAGGATTGTTTTGCCTCCAATAAGGATGAATTAAATATCTGACGGGGTCAAGTACAAGCTACTGTTTTGTTATTGCAGAGAGAAAAAAGAGATTTTTAAAAATGTGAACTATTTGAGAGATGGCCTTTCTGGATAATGGATTTCCAGATAATGGACCCCCCCCATACCGGTATTTATTTTTTATCAGTGGGTTGAAAAATTTTTTAAAAAAACTTGCATGAATAAATGCTTTCAATTAGTCATAGGCTGCCATTGATTCCTCCATGAACTTGTCAGCTTTTAGATGGCATTTTTTGTGCGTAATGTTCAGATGTACAAGTATACGTTTTTGAAAGCATAATTCGAATACGAGCTTTAGGTCAAGAAAATTTGATCTGCAAAAAAATCACCCCTCCCCCCCATAGTATGTTTGTCCTTTAAAAACAAAGGAGAAACAAAAATGCAAGATAATTCCATTTTGCCTTGGTTAGAAATAAGCCCCACGAAGAAAACGAAGCGGTCACAAAGTCAAACTGATGAATAAAGTAGCGACAGCGGGGCTGACAAATGTCACTGTAATGTGGAACTAGTGATGGGCGAATTTGTGCAGGTTCGCTTCGCCGAAAAATTTGCGAATTTCGTGCGAATTTCGCGAAACGGCGAAAAATTCGCGAAACTGCGCCGGCGTCTCGTTTTTGACGCCGGCGCCCGTTTTTGACGCCGGCGCCCGTTTTCTCGACGCCGGCGCCCGTTTTTGGCGCCGGCGTCCGTTTTTTCGAAAAAAAATTTTGACGCCGGCGAATTTTTTCCGCGAATTTTCGCGCCCGTTTCGCGAATTTATTCGCCGACGGCGAATCGCGCAAATTCGCCGCGAATTCGCGCCTGGCGAATAAATTCGCCCATCACTATGTGGAACCTATTATGGGTTATTCACAGCAAATCCTGCAGCTCCAGTTGCAGACAGAACGACCCTTGCGGCCATGCAAATGCATTCACATGAAATGAGCAATAATCCTTCCTGATTTCATTAGTTTCACTGAAGGTGAACCGTCCTGAACAACATCGCTGTATTAATGAAATGATAATGTGATAATAATAACTCTCAGCGGCTCCCTGTGTCGGGGGGCTGAGCGGGGAGAAGAATCTGTTAGAAAGGGAAACTATCACTTCTAGCAGGAAGATTTAATTATTAAAGGGATTCTGTAATGATTTTATGGTGCAGTTTTTATTCTTAAATGACACTGTTTACACTGCAAATAATTCACTCTACCATATAAAATTTCATTCCTGAGCCAACAACTGTATTTTATTTAGTGGTAATATTGGTGTGTAGGTGCATCTCAGGTCATTTTGCCTGGTCATGTGCTTTCAGAAAGAGCCAGCACTTTAGGATGGAACTGCTTTCTGACAGGCTGTTGTTTCTCCTACTCAATGTAATTGAATGTGTCACAGTGGAACCTGGATTTTACTATTTGAGTGTTGTTCTTAGATCTACCAGGCAGCTGTTATCTTGTGTTAGGGAGCTGCTATCTGGTTACCTTCCCATTGTTCTGTTGTTAGGCTGCTGGGGGGGAGGAAACGGAGGGGGTGATATCACTCCAACTTACAGTACAGCAGTAAAGAGTGATTGAATTTTATCAGAGCACAAGTCACATGACTGGGGGCAGCTGGAAAACTGACAATATGTCTAGCCCCATGTCAGATTTCAAAACTAAATATAAAAAAATCAGTTTGCTCTTTTGAAAAATGGATTTCAGTGCAGAATTCTGCTGGAGCAGCACTATTAAAAACACGCTTTCCCATGACAGTATCCATTTAAATTTGAAAACATTTAGTTTGTTAGATTAGTGTCAAAAGGATCATTGATATTTTTTTTTTAGGACAACTAAATCCTGACCAATAACTAGGCCCCCCTTCAGAGCATTCCCTAACAAACTGTACCATTGGGGACCCCCTTAAAGTGGTTGTTTGGAGGTAGTTTAGGAGGGAGGGAAAGAGGCCTCTTGAGGGGGCTAAGTTATTACTAAAACTTTAGTTTTCCTTTAAAATGCCATTTTTTCTATTTGCATAATGGAATAGAATTCAGTCTAGTCCTATCATTATGGCAGTAAATCAATAGCTGATTTATATACGTTAGAGCTAAAAATCACGTTTTACTCTAAACCATAAAAACATTTGGATGTTTATTAAGGGGCCTGTTAAATAACATTTGAATCTCCCTTTTTTTACGAATTGATTTTTTTTTATATAAAATCTGAAAACTACGACAAAACTTTACAATGTAAAAGCAGTCCAGGCCCTATAGAAGTCAATAGGAGCTGCTGATCCTATTAGATCCTACTGAATTTTATTTTCGCTAGTTTTTGTCAGAAAAACATCGTTCAGTATTTTTTTTTTCATTTGTTCTGAAAATATTTGGATCTTTTAATACATTACATGACTTTCGTGGTTTTAGAGAATTAGTTAATTGGTTGATTAACTTTTAAAAACGGGCTTCGCGGTGTAAAAACCAAGAAAAACCCTAATACAAAACTTTTCCATCTAAAAGCTGGTGAGGTCATGTAGAAGTCAATGGGAGCTGTCCTTGGCGATTTGTAAAAGCTTTCTTTGCTTTGAGCTTTTAGAGGTTTTCAGGGTTGTTTTCATTTGTAATCACACAAAAATTCCTACGGAAATGAGGATTTTGAGGTTTTCGGATTCTTATTACACGTATGTTCAGCATTTTTAATCATTCGTAATTTTTATATAAGGATCTTATAATAAAACAGTAGACATTCGTGGTTGAAAAAAAATGACATCAATTTGCATTTTGATAAATAGGCCTTCTATTTCTGCATTAACTCATTTTTATTCATATTTTTGCTTTTGTATCTCATATACATGTAGGGGCCAATTCATTAACTTCGAGTGAAGGATTCGAAGTAAAAAAACTTCGAATTTCAAAGTGTTTTTTGGCTACTTCGACCATCGAATGGGCTACTTCGACCTTCGACTTCGAATCGAATGATTCGAACTAAAAATCGTTCGACCATTCGATAGGCGAAGTACTGTCTCTTTAAGAAAAAACTTTGACCCCCTAGTTCGCCACCTAAAAGCTACCGAACCCAATGTTAGACTATGGGGAAGGTCCCCATAGGCTTAGCTAAGTTTTTTTGGTCGAAGGATAATCGTTCGATCGTTGGATTGAAATCCTTCGAATCGTTCGATTCGAAGGATTTAATCGTTCGATCGAACGATTATTCCTTTGATCGTATGATCGCAGTATTTGCTCAAAATCCTTCGACTTCGATATTTGTAGTCGAAGGATTTTCATTCCCAGTCGAATATCGAGGGTTAATTAACCCTCAATATTCGACTCTTGATGAATTTGCCCCTTAATCTGTGGAAACAGCAAGCTGGAAAATGGTCATTTATGAGCACAGAGCTGCTAAAATGCTAAATTTTCATAGAAAATCCCAGGTACTTGGGTCAACCTGCATGCACTGCCATATATAGTTGCACTCGGCACCATGGGCACATCCCGGCAGCCTTGTTGGGTAGGGATGCACCGAATTCTCTATTTTGGATTCGGCCGAACCCCCAAATCCTTTGTGAAAGATTCGGCCGAATACCGAACCCTAATTTGCATATGCAAATTAGGGGTGGGAAGGGGGAAAAATTTACTTCCTTGTTTTGTGACGAAAAGTCACGTGATTTCCCTCCCCATCCCTAATTTGTATATGCAAATTAAGATTCGGATTCGGTTCGGCCGGGCAGAAGGATTCGGCCGAATCCGAATCCTGCTGAAAAAGGCCGAATCTTGGCCGAATCCCGAACCGAATCCTGGATTCGGTGCATCCCTAATGTTGGGGCACAAACGTGTGTATAATGCTTGAGTTAATTCTCCAGCATGATATGTAAACCAGGAGAAATTGACCATAACAACATAGTTAATCTAGTATGGGGACTTCTAAAGCAACTGGACTTGATGAGTAATAATTGAAGACGTTTCACTGCTCATCCGAGCAGCTTCTTCAGTTCAACTGACTGGTATGGGAAGTCCTCGGCATATAAACTCTTCCACTAATTCTTGGTAATCCTATCACAGTAACCCCACAGAATCACACCTCTGTGAGTTTCAGATGTCACAATTGCCATTGTGATTGGATTGGTGGAAGAGTTTGGACCTGCAAGTTCATCTGCAATGGGTTATCTTAATAAACAGAGGCCTCGCATGTGTTTTAGGGACACCATTCCTCAACCATTTTCATAATCCCAAGGGATTCCCTTACTCTGAGAGGAGCTATTGCTGATCATGGAGCTGCTCTTATGAAGATATTGTCACCGTAACTAGTTGCATTGTTTTCTGAAGACCTCAAAGTATGGAGTTACTTTTCATTATCCATCTGTAGAATCTTAGCTTTATGTTGCACTTTATTTATCACAATGATTTTGAAGTTCATTCTGAAATAATCCAAGCAAAGACCCACATCTTTAATATAACTCAGGCACACGCAAGTAGACACGTCAGCGACTCCATGACAGCAGTGAGATATTAATCCAGTCCTGTTTTTTACAAATCGTTAACTATTTTTTTCTCATGGAAAAAGCACTTTAACACTCCATATCTGGATCATTAGATGGCTAATGGCCTGGAGTTAATTGATCTCTGAGCACATGCAGTGGGACGGAGAAATCTGTGGAGCAACAGAAAATATCAGGATCAAGTCTTCCAGTGTTCATAATGGATTTTATGGAGAAATCTCTCAAGCAGTAATATTACATGGCATGAGGGAGCAACCATTTTCATCCATGGATAGTGGGGTTTATTGTAATAACTCAAGGGTTGCCTAATAGGGAAAAATCAAACCAGCTAATTTAAGTAAGTTGCATAGGCTCATTTGTTAGATACATGTTAGATTAGAACACAGTGCATTAATATGAGACCTTGCTTCCCATTATTTATCAACAATGGTACCTTCAATGATGTAGCTGGCTCAGAAAAATTATTCCAGTTATGGAAAGCATTAGTGCTCTCAAGGTGCACAGATATTAGTGATGGGCGAATTTATAAGCAGGGCACAAATTTTCCACGAATTCCCGCGATTCACTCCCAGCTAATAAATTTGCAAAACTGCCTCATTTTTGGCAGCTAATGTGCGCCGGCGTCCAAAAAAACGGACGCCGGCATCAAAAACGGGCTGTTTCACAAATTTTTCGCCGTTTTGCGAATTTCACAGTAAATTCGCAAATTACTTAGAATAAACTCACAATTTAGAAAGAAATTTGAATATTTGCTTATTTATTAAAGAATCAGAATATAAAAAGTTCTACTGAATGGAAAAAAAACCCACAAAGACCTCAGAATTTGTGAGTTTTACAAGCTCAAAACACGCACAATTTGAATATCGCAAATTTTAAAAATCATTTAAATTTTGCCTAGAACAACTCCCATTGACCTCTACCTGAACTCACAAGATGATGAAGTTTTACATTCAAGTTTTCAAATACCAGACATTCGAGTTTTTGAAAATTTCCTTTTTGTGTTAAAAATGTAAAATCCTGGAAAAAAATTCAATAAGAATGTTGATAAATCACCCATATAGTAAATATTGTTGGAACTTCATGGAGGGCAACAAGAAACACCAACTTGTGGCGTTTTCTTAAAATCTCCCATTTAAAGTTCAGGCTACTTCCAGTAATTGAAATGGAAGTGGATAAATTAACAAATGCTCCAAGTGTGATATCCACGTACTCTTGCTCAGGAGCAGAAAATAAAATGTTACTGTACATGGTCTTTTTTGGGAACAGTAGATTTATTCTAGAATAACACTCTTGATCCCTGAGCTCTACCAACTGGAGTTCCTACAATATGGGCGGAGGTGTCTTCTAGGGCACTACCCTACACTAGGTGGGTTATTTATGAGAGGTCGAATGCTAGAGTTTTTTATACCTCTAATTAACTTGAATGAACTCCCAACTTGAAATGGTATCTAATTTAAGAAAACAGGTTTTAGATGGAGTATTTTCTGATTCTAGCTATTTCTAGGGTTGGGGGTATAATAAATCTCAATAATACAAGTTTTTTTTAAAAAAAAAATTGGGTTTTGCCCACAAAAATTAAACTCGAAAACTCAGATTTTCATGGAAAACACAAATCGAACCTTAATAAATATGTCCCTAAATCTCCTTAGTTGAGCACAAAGCTACCCTTGCGATCTCATTACTCCTATCTTCAATTCTTTCCTAAGGTCCTTTATTTCTGATTTTAGTAAGGCCTTGGATACCATAGGGTTCAATCCTTTAAATGAAGCTCTTTCAGACTCTCCATCAGAATCCACCCCTCCATAGAGAAATGTCCAAAAAGAGCCAGAACCATGTGCTCCCTCCAATCAGGGCAGGAACTAGGGGTAGGCAGAAGAGGCAGCTGCCTAGGGTGCAATGATTGAGGGGCGCTGAGCAGCTGCCTCTTCTGCCTACCACTAGACCGGACACACCTGCAACCCAGCTTGCCCACTCCCCCTAATGATCACACAGCGCCCATCAACAATACATCCGCACAGAGGCAGTGTTGTCCTTCATCATTCACCGCCTCAAAAGAGGACGAGCAACAACAGTAGTAGCACATCCAGGCGCAGGTACCTCTCCGAAGAGTAGAAATCAGGCTGGTGATATTTGGGAAGACCGGGGAACAGAAGTGGGGAGCCAGGCTGAAGGCTTTCCGGCAGCGCCACTTGATATACCAGCCAGGTACGGGAACCCTTCAGATTCAGTCCCCTTACCCAGAGAACCCCACGAACCTGTGTCCCCAGAACTTTAGGGCTTTAACCTGTGCTGTGCGGCTCTTGGACTACTGTTCCCAGAATCTCCCCTAGGGAGGGAGTTGTAGCTACACAGAGACGTCGGTCCCTGTTTTGAAGCTTTTTATTGCAGACCCACCTCCTCTAGTAACTTTTTCGTGCCCTCTATTTGTCCCCTCATCCCCAATCGCCTTCAGTTAGTTTGGACTCCCCCTTTCCCTTGTGTACTTTGTCATTCTTCCATCCCCAGCCTGACATTGCCTTTTACAGTGCCCTGAGGTGTTAACGTCAATGCGCACACACATGTGTGATGTCACTACGCATGTGAGCGCAACGTTACAGCGCAACGTCACCGCGCCACCAAGCCACAGGAGAAGAAGGGGGACAGTTGGCTGGCTGGGTTGCCTAGGGTGCCTGGCCGGCCTGGCCTGCCTCTGCCTCCAATTATATAGACTAGGGAAATGGAGCTCACTCACTCACTCCCCTAAAGGTCATACCTCCCACCCCTCCCACCCCTAGGGCATAGGCCACACTTACAGCAGGGTTTAATTAACTCCTTCACATCCCCTACAAACATATCAACTAGGGTATCCAGATGATTTCAAGGTCACCAGATAATGTTAGCAATAAGAGTCACTTTTAGATCTGAAAGTCAGATGCGAGTGATGTAGGTGCACTCAGTAGAGTCAAGCAGGTTTCTCTGTTTCTTCAGATCCATTACCCATATTATATTAAATTAGCCTGCACATTAAAATGCATAGCATATGGGAATAAAGGATGCATTCGCTAAATGGGAAATGTGTTGTCTATATGACTCTGCATCAGCTGCTTCTGTGTATTAGTCACAATTCCTGACCAATCCCCATCTATGAGCCAAAGTGCATTCCATATGTTTGCTCCGTAAGCCCCTACTTGCTCCTTTTCAAAGTCTCCATGTAACTGCTTGATGCACCAGGTGAGGCAAGACTAACCCAAAAGAGAATTGCATATGCCATAAAATGACGGAAGCAGAGTGTTAATTGAAAATAATTTTTTTCCTTTTTTTCTTAGGAATTTTAAATGGTGGTGGATCGGAGTAGCATGTTCCATGGCTAAACCATCATTAGAGGGCAGCATAAAGCTTCTTTAGGCACCGAGTCAGTCCCGTGTTCAGCATTACCCTTTTGTCAATTACACTGTTACTGTATGTTTCTTGTTTCACTAATGTTTCACAGCTCATCATACATTGTAATGCGCTACATTTAGGAATTAGCCTTCCGTCTCTTAGTCATTACTTAACTGTTTGTCTGAATAACAAACATCATAAATTCGTGGTGCATAAAGGCAGACGCCGAGTGGCACAGAATGGCATGTCAGGAATATACTTCACAGACACTTTAAAGCTCATATAAATAATAGAAATAGACGCAAAGTCACAATGTGGAACCAAACAGCTTGATTGTGCAATGTTATCTACGTGTTATAAGAGCTGAGCTGTATCCGTGCTACAGGCAATGAACCTAATAAACCAAAAGTGGTTAGTATAATGTCATTTCCATCTCTTCATCCTTTCTCTTTTTCAATCAGGACTACCCGCCTGCATTTCTCTTAGCTTCTCTGCATTTCTCTCTGCTTTTTTTTCTAACCCCACCTTGGGTAGGGCAGAGCTTTTGAAAAGCAGGGCCTCAATGAAAACCTTTAAATTAAATTTTATTATGATATAGAGAGTGATATTCTCAGACAATTTGCACCTGGTTTTCATTTCTTATTGCTTTTCATTTTGTTAAGGTCTAAATTCCCCTAGCAACCATGAAATGATTTTAATAAGAGACTGGAATATGAATAGGAGAGGCCTGCATAGAAAGAGATGTTATGCAAAGGAAAGTAGCAATAACAATATATGAGTAGCCTTACAGAGCCTTACAGAGCATTTGTTTTTAGATGGGGTCAGTGACCCCTATTTGAAAGCTGGAAAGAGTGAGAAGAAAAAGGAAAATAATTAAATTAAATAATAAAAAATTAAAAAATGAAGACCAATTAAAAAGTTGTTTAGAATTGGCCATTCATCAACATAATGAAAGTTAACTTAAAGGAACAGTAAAACCAAAAAAATTAAAGTGTAAAAAAATCATGTGATATTGCCCTGCACTGGTAAAACTGCTGTGTTTGTTCACAAGATTCAAAATTACAGAAATATACGTTATCTGGAAAACTCCAGGTCTCGAACATTCTGGATAACAGGTCCCATACGTGTATTGTCAGAGTGCTCCATCACTGACCATAAGTGGGACTTTCCAGCTTTCAGGTTCTTGTGACTTGGGGCTCTGTTTGGGCATCAGTGGCACAGAGTGGGTTAACCAGGATGGTAAGAAGAGTGGTAGAATTGTGCCTGGGTCCTACCATATACTGTGTAAAGTACAGCAGCAGATCATTACTTTTTTCTATCTGACATATCAGTTTAATATTCCGCAAGAGTTCTGCAGAACATTCCTTAATTTCAGTTGTCCCTGGAAAGGGTCATATTGCAAACCTAGAAAGTATTAACCCGACCAGAGCTGGGTTCATTCTCAAGGAACAAGTGCATCCCTTGAGGCTACTCAGATCCTACAGCAAATCTATTGTGACATATCACTTCCTGACCCTTTTTTCTGTTGCTTGCACCTGTGAAGTTATTTACGGCAGAGAAAAAAAAGAGAGATATGAAAAAACTGCAGAGGTGAAATGGCATTGAGGACACTGGGGGGGGGGGAGATGCTTGCACTTATATATTGAAACTTTGTATTAGTCACAACCCAGGCCCTAGTGACACCTGCTGAGCATGTTTATGTTTGTAGCACCCTCTTGGCGACCCCCCTGGTGCCACGGTTGTACATTCTTACCATCTTGAGGTGAAAGGGTACTGGGAATTACCTCTCACCTAATGGGATCTGTGAATACACCTGCAGGTGGCCCCATTAGGAAAACCTTCAAACACACAAATTTCTGTGTAACAAATATAACTTTATGCAAGATTAAAGGCAAAGTAAAATATGCATTTCAAAATATACGTTTATATCAATATACATTGATATAAACAACCCACTACCCTGGGAATATCTGCTGTCCAATCCTGGCACCTCCTTGCCAGGTAAAGACCCCACTCCACTCCTGGTGGACAAAGAGTCCCTTTTTCCCCAAAGAGCTCTTAAGTTTCCCAGGTAGCGCTACCTGCCCAAATACCTTTCCTGCTGGACAAAGCCTGTATCAGACACAGGGGACATGCTGGATCCTCTCTTTTTCTACCCTCCCTCAGGCACAACTCACCCTTGGGATTCACACAGATGGGTAGGCTCACAGAGAGCTGGAACAGGCATCCACAGTGATGACATCCTCAGAAGCACCAGGCTCTTCTAGCCGTGCACAAAACATGCTTTATTCTCCAGCTGAACTATAACGCCCAGCACTATCCATAGTGTGAGTATGTAAAAGTCCAGTTTTGCATTTAGGAGCTTCAGACCCTCCTGGTCTAGCTCCCAGGCTTGGGGCTGCTGCACCCCAGCCTTCCAGGGACTCCTGCCCCTAGATCTTTGCAGTAGTCTCTGTCCACCCTCTCTCAGTAAAAGTGAAAGCAGCAATGGCAAATGTGAGCACATGGCTCTCCTATATATCCAAAAGTGGTGCAGCAGCGACACCTTGTGACACCCTCCAATATCTGCCAGACACACTGCACTGGGACAAGGCTCCAGCTCCTCCCAAGACTCTAGGAAGAGGCTGTAGCATACAGACGGGGGATTTCCCAACATGTGGTTTCACATTTTAAGCAACAGAGGGGAATTAACCTTCTGTATCCCTAAATGATGTTATACCTACAGATCAAGCCATCGGGATTTCACATTTCATTGCAGCGTGTCATTTTTTAGTGCTAAATCCTGCCTCTAGGTGGTGCTTGAGTGCGATGGTCCATCTGAAGCAATTTACAGAAAAAATGTATTCTAGCACCATCTAGAGGCAGGGTTTAGCACTAAAAAATAGCATCTGTAGATTGTGTGACAAAATGTGAAATCCCTCCCCCCCTCCTACCTGATTACATCAAGAAATTATACACAAGAAGAAGGGGAGAGGGGGGTAAGAGAGACTTGGCTGGGGGCGGTGGGGATTTTTTGGCTGGGCCAGAGGGCCCTTGGGGGGCAGAAGGCCCTGATGGCAGCCCAGACTCTCCCCAGTCTGACATTGCCCACCTGGATTTTTTTGGTGAACCAGATTTATACACCGGAGCAAAACCACACATAAATCACCTCCAGGTGGCTATTTCTAGAATGCATTTTTTTTTATCTTGAATTCTGATTCATGTAGGGTTGCCATCTGCCTGGTTTTGACCCAGACAGACTGATTTTTTGAAGGGCTGCCCAGGTCATAACAGCCTACCTGGTTTTCCAAATTAGAAAAACCGGGCAGGATTTCCTATAATTGATGCGGCGACTGGCCAATCACAGTCATAGCCCCGCCCCTGATGGCACGCCCCTGCCCCACCCCTGTTGCATCATTGTCCCGCCTCTGCACAGGCCAAAAAGATGGCAACCCTAGATTTATACCCTTTAATTAGTAGCACCCCAAGACGTTTATATTGGATTTTATGCCCTACTAGTACTGCCTCTACAGCTGTATAAACAGGTACTTCATTCTGTGCCACTTTTCATACTTTTTTGTGGTGTAAATCTGAAAGTATCTGTGCCCTTTTATAAATATGCACTGGTGTGTAGGCAGATATACGGTGATTGGTCAGTGGGTGGGTGTCAGACCTGTGAATAATAATTATTTCCACTCGGCTCACATTCTGGGCCATAGAACTGGCAGTCTAATGTTATCATAATAAAAGGCTGTATCATCTAAAGTGAAACAGCGTGTACCCATTGTGAGCCCCTTGTGCCATGGTCCTAGTAGTGATATTTGCATGTATGGACTATGTTATTGCCTGTCTGTTATGCTTTTTGCCAGCCAGGACTATTTGTTGGAAAAAAAGTATAGTATGGCCTCAGGACACGTCAGGGGGGCCTGTTTTAAGGACTTTGTGTTCTCTTTTTTGTTTCTGGATCAGAGATGAGCCCACAATTCACAGGGGCCGTTATGAGGGGATGAAGAACACAGTATTCAGAGTTCCAGAATAAAGTATGATTGATATCCCACATGCTTAAGTCGTAGGAGAGCTAGAGTTAAAACAAACAAATGTAACTTACATCTGCCAGGCAGCCACCGAGGAAATCTGGGCAGCACATTCTTCCTAGAGCTCTATAGTCTGGGCCAGCAAATCCAACAGCAACCCCAGCAACCCTGCAGTTCATTACTGGCTCAAAAACATGCTTACATTTACTGACACAACCCTGCCTTTCTGTACACTCAATTTTGTCCCCCTCTCATAAATGAAATAAATGTGTGGGGTGCAATGAAATTCCATTGATATCACTTTAGTTTTATTTGTGTGGGGACTGGAGCTTACAGCTCCCAGAAAGCCAGTTCTGTAGTCTCCTTCAATTCCATTAGACTTCACACGCCCTACATTAGGCAGTGACTTTTTTTCTGCTATAATGGTAATGGAATGTAAAAAAAGATTCATCTCTCCTATAACGCATGTATAATGTACGTCAGCAGCATCCAGCCCTGGCCTCATGCTGATCCCAGATGCAACACTCTATCATTATCTCTGGTCTTTTTACAAAGCAATACAGATTGGAAATAGGACAGCCAGAGAGGCACATTAAATGCAACTGCCACTGATATAGAGACAGGGAAGGTGAATTTACACTTGCTCCTCTGCAGAAGAAACTGGTGGGAATGCTTAAAGAGATGGACTCTGGGTTGGACTGTTCTGTGCTCTTCCAGCAGATCAGGTCTGGCCATTTGGTTGCCTCTCTTAGTAAGAAATATAAAATATGGAAGCCTAGTTTTGGAGTGATTGTAGACTTTCTACAGCCTGAGGCGTAGCCAACAGGAATGTCCTTCCCATGTCAACTGTGGGGTAAAGAGAGAGCAGCAAAACTGGGTTGATGGACAACATCTTTGTTGCGTTGGCCTTGGTGCAGACATATGGGGGCGATTTTGAATAAAATGCATACTCATTAGTGATGAGCGAATTAGTTCAGTTTTCCTTCACCGAAGAAACCCCAAAACCACTAATAATTTTACAAAACGTTGAAAAAATGTCGATATACATTGAAGTCAATCGGAGGCAAAAACATTCTTACACGTAGTTTTTTACGTGAGTGACAATTTTTCCTTCTCCAAATGCAATAAAGTCAATGGTTGTTTTTTCTTATGGTGACTTTTTTCGTCTTGGCGACTTTTTTGTCCAGCTGCATTAACGGCAATATTTCTCTCTTTATGTACAAATATTGACTTTTTATCGTTTATTGCAGCTGGTCAACTCCAGATTTTGGGTTAGACCGAGCGATGGCGCAATGGTGTGTCTAGCAGCTGATCAACATCACAGTGAAGGTTAGACCGGGCTCTGGCAATTTCTTTCTATGTTTTTCGTATACAAATTGTAGCCAAATTTTGCCTATACCTGCCATTCAGCCTTTAAAACAGGGAATGAATTACAGGTGTATAATGATTGGCTGGGGCTTAAAAGCTCCCTGCTTTCTCACTAGAGCTTCTGAGCTGAGGGTAAGTGCTCTGTTGGTCACAATGTTTCCTGGGGGACTTGATTTTTAATGCACTATATACTTATGGATAGTGTAGGATTCTTGACGTGGAACGTGAGCTTACATATTTTGGCCAAAGTGTGGTACTAACACCTCTTTTTTTTTATAATAATCATTTTTAAAGACAAACCGTGCACTGGCAATTTTTCTCTTTCTTTTTATTAAAGTCAATGTTGTTTTTTCTTTTGGTTAATTTTCTTTCTTTTGGTTAAATTTCTTGGGTGACTTTTTTGCCGTGGCGAATTTTTCCTCTGCGAATTTATGCTACAGTTTGGCGAAAAAAATCGCAGATGGCTAAATGCAAATCCATAGCTGCTGAAAAAAATTGCTCATCCTACTGAAATGAGCACTGTTTGTCCACTCTGTGTTAGGCTTTTAAAGAAGTAAAGAAGCTTTTGTAATACACAAGTGTAAACCAGCACCAATTGACAATACCAATTTATTCTGTATCATGATTCTCTGTATCACATGGGGAGAGTAACCTGTTAAATGCTAGCTGAGAGATTGTAAGCTCTATGGCTTTAGTCTAGATCATTGATTGTTTTATAACAGTCAGTAACGTAACTGGAGGGGGGCGGGTCCTGGTGCGGGACCCCGCCCCCCTCCGTACCAGATCATCTGCCCTGAAATTGGCCTAAGCGGCCGAAAATCTTCTAATTACAGGGGACATCGCCAACCACTCACATGCATTTCCCCTTTTCACCCAATCCCCTTGTTAATCAGTCCTCAAAAGTGGGCAGCTCTGCCATTACAACATAAATATGTATATCAATAAATATAAAGAATATGGGAAATGGTAAAGAAACAAGAATAATGGTAAAAAAAATAAATTCTGAAATCAGTATGAAAAGCATAAGGGCTGATTTGGCAACTTCAGTACTAATATGTTTAGTAAATTATCTGCATAAAAAATTACTTGATTAGTAAAATGTCTAGTGACACTAAATAAATAGTCCTTAATAGCGATTTTGGGGTGTTTCATTGGTATGGTAAATATAGAAGGACATGCAAGAAAGGTTGAAAAGGCTTTAAATTGGTTCTGTATTTTCAACGGTTTAGTAATACAGGTATGGGACCTGTTATCCAGAATGCTTGGGACCCAGAGTTTTCCAGATAACAGATTTTTCTGTTATTTGGATCTTCATACCTTAAGTCTACTACAAAATCATTAAAACATAAAACATACTGTGGGACATTCACTAAGAATCGTAGTTGCACTGGCGTCCAATTCGCTGCGATTCGCCGCACTTCGCTGCACTTTGCCGCACTTCGCCAGGTGTATTTTCCCCAGCGCTCCGCAAATTCACTAAAATCCGAAGTTGCGCTCAGGGGTAGCATAAGGTTGCGAAGTTGCGCTAGCGTTACCTAGCCGAGCGAAACAAAGTTACGCTAGCGATGGTTAATTTGCAGAAGGCGCCAAATTCAATTTCCAATGGAAGTATTCGTAGCAGAACTACACAAGCCTGGGAAACCTTCAAAACAGCAAATAAAATTTTTATTTTGCCCTACACATGTGCCCACTGTATAGTTAAGTTGCCATGAGTTAGGAAATTTAGGGGGGAAGGAGGGGAGCCCCAAAAAATTTTTAGATCGTTTTCAGCCTATCACCCATAATAAAGAAAAAACGCCAGCGTTTTTTGGGACTTAGAAAAAATGTTAACTTTTTTTGAAGAAATCTCTATCTACCCTATTGCGATTCGCCTGGTCTGAGGTGGCGAAGGAAGTCTAGCGTAAAAGGTAGCGTTCAGTACACTGCGCGCGTTAGTGAATTTGCGTAGTTACGTCCATTGCACAAATTCGCCAGGCGCAAGGGTGCGGAGTAACACTAGCAAAGTTACGACAGCGTCCGTTAGTGAATTTGATAAGTAACGAAAATGCCCAACGCCAGCAAATTCACGCTAGCGTTAGGCGCTTCGGCGCTTAGTGAATTTGCCCCACTGTGTCTTGTGTTATCAATACGGGTATGGGATCCGGAAACCTGTTATTCAAAAGCTCCCAATTACGGAAAGGCAATTACCCATAGACTCCATTTTATCCAAATAATCCAAATTTTTTAAAACTGATTTTCGGTACCTTGTACTTCCCAACTAAGATATTATTAATCCTTATTGGAAGCAAAAAAACAGCTTATTAGGTTTATTTAATGTTTAAATGATTTTCTAGTATGAAGATCTAAATGACGGAAAGAACCGTTATCCGAATAACCCCAGGTCCCGAGCATTCTGGATAACAGGTCCATACCAGTAAAAAAAAAAGAAAAGGAAATTATTTTTAAAAAATGTAGGTTATTTGGATAAAATGGAGTCTATGGGAGACGGCTTTTTCATAATTCAGAGCTTTCTCGATAACTGGTTTCTGGACAAAGCCAGACGTGATGTGGAGTTTCCATCACCACCAAATGGCTGTTCTATATGTTATTATCAGAAACGGAATCAAAACCTAAGGGGCAGATTTATCAAAGGTTGAAGTGAAAATTCAAATAAAAAAAAATCGAATTTAGAGCTAATTTTTGTGTACTTCCACTAGGGAATAGTACTAAAAAAAGTAGAATATCGAAATTTATCATGCACTGTCTCTTTAAAAATTTGACTTCGACCATTCACCATCTAAAACCTGCCGAATTGCTGTTTTAGCCTTTGGGGAGACCTCCTCCTATTTGGAGACAATTGGTGGACTTTGCAAAATCAAAGTTTTTTTTTCTTTTTTGGAAAAATTTAGATTCGAATTCAATCGAAAACAGACCTATTAACCAAAAAAAAACGATTTTGATAACTTTTGATTGGTCTTTTTTTAATTCAAAGTTATGGGAGTTCAAGAGAACGAAATGACTAATGTAAGAAACAAAATATAAAAGGGATGCACGTGGCTCCTTTCATTTATAGGGTGGCAGTAAATGACATGTGCCTAATGTGTAGGGGGATCGGTACCATAATTGCAAGAGTGTGTGACTTGTAGGTTGTGTTGCTGCATGAAACAAGCAATGTGGCAAATTAAATCTCAAGGGCTTCACACTTTTCTCTTCCCAGTTAGTATGGGAATGGATAGCGTCAATGACACGAGCAATTGGAAAGCCCAGACACCCACTGAGCTGCTGTTTGTTATCATATTGCATTTGGCATAGGGTGGAATATATCATGGAACACTGTTCCTGCCCAACATGGTGAGCCGTGAGGCACCTTGAGAGAATGTTTTTCCTATAAAGTAACCAGTTACCGGCATGTACTGCTTCCTATACAAATTCTGTAATAAGTGTTCCTACCGCACACTCGCCTTTCCTTTCACTGCGTTGGTGGTGCTGGTTTCTCCGTTGACCCCGGCCAGGTCCCTTCGCAACAGCAAACAAGAAACGGATCCGCACACACGCTATGATCAGCAGTTGGGGGGACACCCCTCTTTATTATATCACCTCGTGATCAACGTTTCGGGGGGATAAACCTCCCTTCATGATGAAGGGAGGTTTATCCCCCCAACTGCTGATCATAGCGTGTGTGCGGATCCGTTTCTTGTTTGCTGCTGCTTCCTATACAAACCAGTCTCCGAGGGGCCCCGTGAACTTCTGTTGTAAGAACAAAGCCAACTCAGAGGCACGTGTACCTGGGGGGCCGAGCAAAGCTCTTCCTACTTTACATACCAGCTACAGGCATGGGGGTTTATTTCTACAGCTGACTGCCTTGGGCTCTCTAACCAACAATAATACACACAAAACACTTGCAGCTATGTCCTACTTACACTTTATATCTTCACATTTTCCTTCTGCATTGTGTTTAGTACAGTGCAATGTATACATACAAATATATATATGTAGGGACCCATAGGGTTAAGGTGTCCCTATGGCTTTAATCCCCTACACTTCCTGAGTTCCCTAGTTGCTGGGCAGAAGCCCTTGTAGCTAGATGTAATTTGCATAGTTGTATTATTGGCCAGGAGGCGCTATGAACACTTCCTGTCACACTTTGGGATAGTGAGTGAAAAGGGTTGAAACTTTCTCTTTGGCTTCTGATTGCTGACCCAGCTGGATATTCCAGGGAGCCTGGGTGCAACAAGGTCCAGTAAAGCCATGAGCCCTAGAGGGACCTGAACCTCTAGAGAGATAAGTCGGGGAGCAGGGACCAAGTGAATGAGGCCAGCTAGAGATAGGTTACTACCTGTAATAGGACTCTCTAGTAGAGTAAGATAGGCAGGTTGAGTAGCAAGAGCAGCTTGGCTCCAACTAGGAGGGATAGCAGGGAGGTAACTCTCCCCTCAGGCAAGACTGACCTGTAATATAGGGACACAGCCTAATAGTGAATTAGGGCTAGTGAGTTCCCTGATCCAACATGTGGGATCCAGGTCACGGTGCTGAGATCCTGAGAGTGTATTTAACCTTGTGTGACACTATCAGGGAGTTCCACTGTGTTGTCTCTGAGGGACATGTTGTAGTCATGTCATGACTGTCTGCTGGGCCTCTGTGGCTTTGTAAGTACAACCCTGGGGATCATTTGTCTCTGACAAAAGTTATTCTGTTTGACTGCAAGAGCCTCCTGGCGCCCATTCTTTTCCTGTTTTATTGCACAGTAGCCTGTGGGAGTTGGAGTTACACTACACCACACCTTGAATCTTCCATTAAGCGAAGGCCCTGAAGTGTTCACATGTAACCCATGCACTAGTGTACTAACTGGTGATTAACCCCGTTGGCCTGTATAGCCCAAAATAGTGTTACATATATATATATATATATATATATATATATATATATATATATATATATATATACCGAAAAAGTTTAATGTTCTTATATACAGTAGGCTTCATAAATTCTAGTAATTTTCCATGGATAACATTTATGGCCCTGTATAACTTGCCATTCCCCAATCATTCCACTTCTCCTTGCCCATTAAACCATGCCCCTTCCTTGGTAATAGTGAGGGGCGAATTTATTCGGCAGGCGTGAATTTGCGTTAAATTCCCGCGAATTGCCGCGGGGGCGAATAAATTTGAGAAACTGCCATAAAAATTTGCCCGCAAAAATTTGCCAAAAGCAAAACAAGACGCCGGCGATGTTTTGCGAATTTTTTGCAATTTCGTGGGAAATTAGCAAATTATTCGGCAAAGCAAAACGCCACAGATTCGCCCATCACTACTTGGTAACACATTACGTGGCCAACTGTGGGACGTGATAAGAAAGATTGAGAATAGAGTCCTGTGTGGAACCAATTTTTGAAAGCTGAACCCACCCGGACCCGCTACTCGAACCACAACTGCCTTATCTGCAACCCGATCCACTGACCTCCATTAAACAGGAAGTGTGGTTGCTGCAAAGCAGGAGTGACATCATCAGAAGTGAGCGCGGGAAGAAAAAATGTAAAATAAAAAAAAACCTCTAGCTATATACAGGGATGTAGCGAACCGCCGACTATGTGTTCGCGAACGCCGTTCGCGAACACTGGCAAAAAATGCGAACAGTTCGCGAACTTCGAACATCCGAAAATCGTTCGATTCGAACGATCGAAGGATTTTAATCGTTCGATCGAAGGATTTTCGTTCGAATCGAACGATCGAAGCCATTCGATCGAATGATTTCATTCAATCCAATGGCTTCGATCGTTCGATTTGAACGAAAATCCTTCGATTTTAGCGGTCAAAGGAATCGAATGGTCGGATGATCGAACGATTTTTGACGCGAACGCCTATTGGCGAACGTCGCGCGACGTTCGCGAACTTGCGGCGGACGCGAACAGTCGAAGTTCGCGCGAACTAGTTCGCCGGCGAACAGTTCGCTACATCCCTAGCTATATATATGACCCACAACCAAACCCATCAACCTAACTGAAAGTCCTACCTGCAACCTGTAGGTTACCCAATTTTACAGTACCCGACCCCCTGCAGGATTCTGGTTGGGGCAACCAGCCCATGGGATAATACTATTATACATTGAGTGCTTTATATTTGTCTGAGACAAGGCCAAAATGAAAATTTAAAAGAAAAATGGACATGCACTTTCAGTTATTTAAATGGGAACTTTCGGCTTTACGTTGATTTTTTAAAATACATTTTCGGTGGAACATGTTGGCACAAGGAGCATTGCTGATCAATGTATTAGGTCAGCTTGCCCTTTTTTAGTTCCATCAGAATGATATATATATATTAACCCTTTAATTGCAGGCAAATGTAGAATTGATGGAGCCAACATTAAATTACCATCATACTGGCGCCGAGTTTCACTGTGGCCCATGCCATATCATAATATATCTTAAAACATAGGGCTCAGCAAGATCAAAGGGGGTTGGCAATGGAAGGGTTAAACAGTGCAAAGCAAATAAAACAACAGCTTTTTGCAGCAGATTCAGGGAAGCAGAAGATGGAACAGCAAAGTACGGCGGCATTAGAACAATAGGCAAGTTACAAGCAAAAAGAGGTGAGTCCTATGGTATCACCAGGTCAGCAGATATTATTTATAAATTAGTTGGGGATATGAAAAGCCCTGTGTGTTCCATTGTGCGCCTTGTAAATGGAGTGGATAAGGCAGGAGCCTGCAAACAATACCGGCTACGGTTATTTTTTCATATATTACACCAATGTCCTGTTTTTAACAGTAGAAAATGAATGTGTAATTTATTAGGAAATGTTATATTACTGTTGCTAGCATAGTGGGGGGAAAGGGTGAATAATACAATAGCATCAAAGGGATGAGACGCTGGGAGGGTTCTGGTTCACTGGAGAAGTTTATAGGACTTATGTTCGATTGTGCCTCCAAAATAATATATAGGGGCCCATTACCAAAAGCCATTCACAGCATAGTGCTACTCTTTTTGTAGGAGGTTATAACTCCTATACATATATATAGTGTTACTCTTTTTCTAGGTGGTTATAACTCCTATACATATATAGCGCTACTCTTTTTGTAGGAGGTTAGAACTCCTATACATATAAAGCGCTACTCTTTTTGTAGGAGGTTAGAACTCCTCTACATATTAAGTGCTACTCTTTTTGTAGGAGGTTAGAACTCCTATACATATATAGCGCTACTCTTTTTGTAGGAGGTTATAACTCCTATACATATAAAGCGCTACTCTTTTTGTAGGAGGTTATAACTCCTATACATATAAAGCGCTACTCTTTTTGTAGGAGGTTATAACTCCTATACATATAAAGCGCTACTCTTTTTGTAGGAAGTTATAACTCCTATACATATATAGCGCTACTCTTTTTGTAGGAGGTTTTAACTCCTATACTACTCTTTTTAGTGCTACTCTTTTTATAGGAGGTTATAACTCCTATACATATAAAGCGCTACTCTTTTTGTAGGAGGTTGTAACTTCTATACATATACAGTGCTACTCTTTTTGTAGGTTGAGCCATGCATGTAAATTGTTATATCCATATCATGCATGCATAAATGAAGTTAACGGCCTACTTTATTATTGTTGAATATTTTTGAGAGAGCAGCAACAATGGTGACCACTCAGTAAAATAAACATACTGTAAGTTCTGTAGTAAATTATTTCTATCTTTATTAATCTCTCTTTCCACATTGACTCTTGCAATTCAGAGGGGGTTTGGGTTTGCCATACGTGACAACGCCTACCTTGGAACTGCTTAGGTACCACCAGGTGTTATGGAGGGACCCATATTCTATAAACAAGTCTAAAAAAAATATCCACAGATATTAAAGGGATTCTGTTATGGGAAAAAATTGTTTTTTTTAGTTATTATCAGAATCCTGCACTGAAATCCGTTTTTCAAAACGACTAGACATATTATCAGTTTCCCAGCTCCCCCCAGTCATATGACTTGGGCTCTGATAAACTTCAGTCTCTCTTTACTGCTGCACTGCAAGTTGAAGTGATGTCATCCTCCTCCCTTCCCCCCACCCAGCAGCCTAACAACAGAACCATGGGATTGTAACAAGATAACAACTCCCTGACACAAGATAACAGCTCTCTGGTAGATATAAGAATAGTGCTCAATATTAAGGGCAGAGACACACGGTCAGATTCAGGGAGATTAGTCGCCCGTCAACAAATCTTCTCTACTAATCTCCCCAAACTGCCTTCCCGCTAACTAGAATGAAAATCAATGAGGGGATGGCACTTGGAGCATTTCGTTTTCCAAAGTCGCCCGAAGTTGCCTCACAAGGAAACTTTGGCACCTTCGGAAAACGAAGAACTCCAAGTGCCATCCTGCCGACGATTTTCATTGTAGTTGCCTCGAAGAAGAAGAGGTTTGGCTTGGCGACTAATCTCCCTGAATCTGACCTTGTATGATGTGTCTCTGCCCTAAAAGTCCAACTGTGCCTCCTTCAGTTATATTGAGTTGGGGAGACAATAGTCTATCTAAAAGCATTTCCATTGTATAGTGCTGGCTCTTTCTGAAAGTACAGGATGAGGTACAATGATCTCATATGGCTGCCTACACTCCAGTATTACAGCTAGAAAAATATATTAGTTGGTTCAGGAATAACATTTTATATTGTAGAGTGAATTATTTGTAGTGTAAACAATGTCATTTAGAAATGAAAACTACATCATAAAAACCATGACGGAATCTCTTTAAATGAGAAAGAAACATGGCCGCCTGGCACATGGCAAGTAGCTGATTATTGCTTTTAACTTTGGGTTTCAGTCATGCCACGTTATTATATACAGCTTAAATATAATAAGGAAAAATCTGTGAGATGAATGTGAGCCCTGTGGGTGGATGGCTGCCCTTTATCACATACGTGTCAGTAAGTTAACGATGTGCCGAAAATCTGCAGTGTGACAAGACAGACTCGATCTCATTAACTGTCTGTCTAATTAACTGGAGTGTTGGTAAGTCTGTGCACTAAATATATATCTGTGAGAAATGCCTCACTTTGTGCAGAGTTTAAAGGCTTCACTTCGCTGGTATTTCTTAGCAGGAAGGAGACCGGGGAGATGATCGTTTGTTCAGAAATTCCAAACGCAAAGCAGAAAAACAATAGCAGAGAGGCTTTTAAGGCTTCACTAACAAACTTTGCACGGAAGGACCACTAACAGCATTCCCAGAAATACATTTAAAAGCTTCAGAAAAGTCTCTCAACTAAATATATCTGCGCTAAGGCTTTGATCGGGATGGGTCCATTTTTCGGCTGTACTTCCTGCCAGTAACACTCCTCAAGGGCTGAGGCTCTGGGCCAAGAATCACTTACAGCATTTTAAAAGGATGTCTTGATATGATTTTTCTCCAAACAGTAGTTACTCAGTGTCTAGATCAGGGGTCCCCAACTTTTTTTTTAACCTGTTATCGACATTCAAATGTAAAAAGAGTTGGAGAGCAACACAAGCATGAAAAAGTCCCGTGGGGTGCCAAATAAGGGCTGTGATTGGTTATTTGGTAGCCCCTATGTGGAATGGCAGACTACAAGAGGCAATTAAAACTTGCTTTGAAGCTTGCAATTCAAAAATAAGCACCTGTTTTGAGGACCCTGAGTGAGAGTGACACCCAAGGGGTTGGTTGCTCACAAGCAACTGCTTGCGGATCACTGGTCTATATAAACTGCTACTTCTTAAAAAATTGCTTTGAAAAAAACAGGAACATCAGAGCTGTAAAGCCTATCCAACAAGTTGTGCAGACTCACTTTAAGCAAGTCTTTACAGGCTGCATTTTCTATGGTCTTTTTTTTATTTGAATATTTAGCTTGGGGTTGTAAAGTAGGATAATATATGATGATAGCTCAGCATTCAGTTTTTTTAAAGGGATACTGTCATGGGAAAACATGTTTTTTTCAAAATGCATCAGTTAATGGTGCTGCTCCAGCAGAATTCTGCATTGAAATTTTTTAAAAGAACTGATTTTTTTATATTTAATTTTAAAATCTGACATGGGGCTAGACATATTGTCAGTTTCACAGGTACTCCTAGTCATGTGACTTGTGTTCTGATAAACTTCAGTCACTCTTTACTGCTGTACTGCAAGTTGGAGTGATATCACCCCCTGCCTTCCACCCCCAGCAGCCTAACTACAGAACAATAGGAAGGTAACCAGATAACAGCTCCCTCACACAAGATAAAAACTGCCTGTTAGATCTAAGAACAGCACTCAAAAGTAAAAATCTGTGTCCCACTGTTAGGCCCGGATTTGTGGACAAGCCACATTGGCCCGGCCTAAGGCGGCAAAATGCTGGGGGCGGCATGCTGGCCGCAACTGAACCTTTCCTTACCTGGTAGTCTGAACCCGCCCGTCACCGCATCTCATCCCGCCCAATTGGGAGAATTGTGAAGGAGGTGAGTGGGTCGGGGTGAGCTGGCCCGGCGGTGGGGGGATGATCGGGTTGGGGGTGCGGGGATGAGCAGGTTGGTGAGCACAGTCGGGGCGGGGAGGTGTGCAGTCTAGGGGTGCACATTTTTGAAATCCAGCCCTGCCCACTGCAACTCCTTCAGTTATATTGAGTAGGAGAAACAACAGCCTGCCAGAAAGCAGTTCCATCCTAAAGTGCTGGTTCTTTCTGAAATCATATGACCAGGCAAAATGACCTGAGATGCACCTTCACACCAGTATTAAAACTAAAAAAAATACACTTGTTGGTTCAGGAATGAAGTTTTACATGGTAGAGTGAATTATTTGCTGTATAAACAGTGTCCCTTTAAGGTCTGAACTGGGAATCCTTCAGGGTGACGGGACATGGTCTGTGGGAAGTCATCAATTCTGCTGTCCCAAAAATATCTTGCCATTGGCCAACAGCAGGAATGGACACAAGTAAATCATATGAATTTTGCAAATGACCATAGAAATTAAATGACCACCACCCTTTAGTCTCGGAAATGGAACTCTATGTGTACCGGTGTTTGTCCTCTTCCACTGTTTTGGGCGACCAACAGGGAACATGTGCAGTTGAGCCCAGGTCTGGTTTGGCTTCAATTGCGCATCCTCCATAACAATATTCATTTTTTAAGCAGTTACTCAAAGAGGTCCACTTCTGACTGAAGGGTGGTGCATGGAGGGAGGTGTTGGAGGGGGCCTGGGGTAGGAAGGAGGGTTTTGTTCTCCTTTTGTGCTTGCATAGAAAGTTTAATGGAACAGACCTGTCTCTCTTGCTCACCAAACAGCACAATGGCTATGATTTCAGAACACAGAAGTAAGAGCACAGTGCTCAGATATCCTATGCGAAACTCATTATTTATATCAAGCTGGGTTTCAGGCCATTGAAGGGATTTAATTACCAGTGATTTAGACTAAATGAGATAGGAACACAGAGCAAAGGAAACTGCATAGAGGTTTTATATGTAAATGTATGTATCAAAAAAACAAAACATTACTTATTGCCAGTTACAGGTGCATCTAAAAATGAAACCAAAATCGTTTGAATGGGAATATTTGGGATGATAGAGTCTCTTTAAAATATTGAATTAACATGTATTTTCGTTCTAAGACAACAATAACACTCAATGTTTTAATATCAGTTAGAAGTAATGCTACGTAATTGATTGAATAAATGCCATTTATATCTTCACCTGTGCGTTTTCAGTTTTCTTTTTAGGGAATTTACTGCATGACGGCTGAATTTCAGAGCCTGTTCCTCATGTCCATTGCCTATTACCAAATTACAGGATATCTATTTTGAGCTCAATCTGGGTGAATTAGTCACATTGAAAATTTTGGACATTCCTCCTTAATTAAGTACCAATTATTATTTCCCATCCCATCCTATTACATCTGTATGTAACCTATAGAAATAGTAATATTGTAAAAATGTAATAAATGACCACATAAAAGCCCATACAAAACTCAAATTCCTTTGTTTAATACACCCAAGTATCATAGAGTGTAATTTACAGGTTAAAACTCTATAGAAACATTAGAGGAGAATTATAATTTACATGAATAAACCACACTAATTATTAAATAAAGCATGTGACATCAAACTAATAATTAAGACCAAGTGGCAAACGTTTGTAAATAAGAAATTTTAAAAAAAATCCCTCTTGGCCAGGAGACACAACAAATCACCCCTCGTACTCTTAGGGGGTTATTTATAAAGCTCTTGAGGTCCTGTATAAGTCAATGGGGGAGGTCCCAGTGTCTGTGCTGATGTCCGTACCGATATCCGATGATTTCGGAAATTCAGAGCAAAAAACTCAGAAAACTTCCAAAAAATAATAGTTTTTCGGGGAAAGCTCCGAAGTCTGGAGTTTTGCTCGACCCTATCTTCCCTGGCTTTTTTCTTCATAAATAAGGTCCATTCGGGAATTCGGATTTGCTCGAAGTTGGATATTAGAAATACTGAGATAAATTTGGACCTTGATTAATAATCCCCTTAACCACACCCTTTCAATGCCCTGGACTGAGAAAAAAGAGCAATTTTACTATTCTTTGTGGGAAGTGCCTTGTAACATTTAAGCATTCTGTATTATTTCTGAAATAATATTTATTTTCACTATTCCCGCTTAGCACCTGTCTCTCTTCATGCAGGAGTCAAAGTCAGATTTTGATTGACAGTATAGATCTAATATATCTTTTTGAGCTAGGCTCCCTTTCCTCACAGATGTATTAGGGCTAATTAAAACAACTGAGTCCAGCACAAAGAAAATCTGACTTTGGCACACATCCTGCATGTAGAGAGGCAGGATTTCTGTAAGTTGGTTATTTCAAAAGAGTGAGGTCTAACACATCTTCTAGGCAATAGGAGCACCTCTGACCAAAGGCTGTGCTTCAATCAAAATCTGAGTCCGACATCTGCATGAAGACAGAATGAAAAGAGACTGATGCTGACAAGGGGATAGTGAAGAATAACTTTTTAGGGGATACCTAAGTTACATTAAAGGGATACTGGCATGGGAAAAAAAAAATTCAAAATGAATCAGTTAATAGTGCTGCTCCAGCAGAATTCTGCACTGAAATCCATTTCTCAAAAGATTTTTTTATATTCAATTTTGAAATCTCACATGGGGCTAGACATTTTGTCAATTTCCCAGCTGCCCCAAGTCATGTGACTTGTGCCTGCACTTTAGGAGAGAAATGCTTTCTGGCAGGCTGCTGTTTGTCCTTCTCAATGAAACTGAATGTGTCTCAGTGGGACATGGGTTTTTACTATTGAGTGTTGTTCTTAGATCTACCAGGCAGCTGTTATCTTGTGTTAGGGAGCTGTTATCTGGTTACCTTCCCATTGTTCTTTTGTTTGGCTGCTGGGGGAAAAAAGGGAGGGGGATGATATCACTGCAACTTGCAGTACAGCAGTAAAGAGTTCTTGAAGTTTATCAGAGCACAAGTCACATGACTTGGGGCAGCTGGGAAATTGACAATATGTCTAGTCCCATGTCAGATTTCAAAATTGAATATAAAAAAATCTGTTTGCTCTTTTGAGAAATGTATATCAGTGCAGAATTCTGCTGGAGCAGCATTATTAACTGATTCATTTTGAAAAAAAAAATTCCCATGACAGTATCCCTTTAAGGTATGGTGCCTTTTTAAATATGTAACAGAAAGACAATGTTCTTACTTGTTATCATGGATAAAGAAGCCAATTAACAATGTATTTATATACATTTCTGTTTGGATCCAAATAAACATTGAGGTGGTTGAGCTCTGCTTCCTTGGGTTACAGAACAGTCTTTTAAAAAGCAAAAACATCCATCGCTCTATGTGGGACTTTTTTATTCTAGGTGGAGAGAGACTGTGATTGGGACTGCAAGTCTAATTATTGCTCAAGTTTTTCTTAGCTGCTATATTCCTAGTGCACCTCTTCCTTATAATAGGCCACATTGTTCTTTGAGTTGTCTTTGTTCTGCAGTAGGAGGTAAATAGACTTTTGTTTCATCTCAGGATGAAGACAAATACTAGGAATATCTTTTATTGCAAAACACATTTTAGCTGAGCTCTGCATAATACTTCACTTATTAACAACAAGGATCTTGTTAGGGTTTTTGTGTTGTTTTTTTTTTAATAAACATTCATAAGAATGGAAAGTGTTTAAAATTGCAAAAGCCGGTGTTTCAGCAAATTAAATATTTACAGGAGCATTGCTGGGAATGATGAGCCTCGTGGAGAGCCAGAGTAGCCAGTTGTGACGTATAACTGTCAGAGTTGTTCGAATGCCTCCTGTTATATATAAAGGGACTGAATGGCTCAGTGTAGTGGGAGAATTGAAAGGAAATTTTCCTAAAATAATGTCCTTATAACCTGGAGGCTCAACTGCACTCAGTACAAGAAAATGTCCATAGGTATTATAACCCTACGCGAGTGATCAGCTACATTATAAGCAAGGAACCCTGGTTATAATTTGTAACAGTGACAGCAGAAAATCACAATCAAAGCATTTTAAAGTCATAGTTTAAAATCATTCAGTTTGGGAAAGGTCACATAAGATATTTTGCAATGAAATGTTTTATTTTACAGATCTGAACCAAAGCAGAAAGACATGGCCACACTAGAGACACCAAGCAGTTTGTATACGGTGAAAAAATGAATGCCTATGGATTTCTAGGTTCCCGTTCTTTATTTTGTTATGGGTATAAAATAACAACTTTGAGGTCCTCTGGCCTTTCATTGGGTTAGTGCTCAAAATACTCCTAATACTAGGTTCCCCCAAGTTGTGGCATCCACTGTTTTCTTGTCAAAGAAATAAACTTTAGACCTAATCAACATAGAGTGCCCTCTTTCTGTGCCATCAACACATACGTCCCATTTGTTACACATTGGAGCACCTGGCCAACAACGTCTATCAGGAGTATGCTCAACAAAAATGGAAGCTTATTTATTGGGTGTTCCATGATAGGTTTAAGGATCCTCATCTTTAGCATAAAAGCCACCACGCTTCCTATGGGAATCTCTTCAGAATAGTAGACTTCATACATAATCTTGGGTCCAAATGACATGCTTCGGCTGCAGAATCCAAAACAGTCCAAAAGACTTGAAATACAAATGGCTGTATCCATGCATCTATGAACTGTCTATGAACAATAATATTCAGGAATAATACAGGCATGGAGATATGAAGGTGCTAGGAAACATCTGGATTCATGTATAGTATAGTGGCAAATAATACAGTATATAATATATAAACGTTTGAAAGATGATAAGGTCAACTGTCACTCAACTTACCTCTAGGGCAGTCTCTTAAGAAACATTGATAGGCCCTCATTGCAGCACCCTGTTCATCAGCTTTGGAACATGTATAATGGCTAGGTATTGGAGCACAACACACACATTGATGATCTGGGCTCTATTATCAGCTTCCCATAACTACATCCTCCCGTGATTTATTAATACAGGTATGGGATCCATTATCTGTAAACCCGTTATACGGAAAGCTCCGAATTGTGGAAAGGCCATCTCCCATAGACCCCATTATAATCAAATAATTCACATTTTAAAAGATGATTTCCTTTTTCTCTGTAATAATAAAACAGTCGCTTGTACTTGATCCCAACTACAATTTAATTAATCCTTATTGGAAGCAAAACCAGCCTATTGGGTTCATTTAATGTTTAAATTATTTTTTAGTGGACTTAAGGTATGGAGATCCAAATTACAGAAAGATCCATTTTCCGGGAAAACCACAGGTCCTGGATAACAGGTCTCATACCTATAGCAACCTGCTACAAACGGCTCATTTGTGGTGAAAAAGGCCAGTGCTGAAAGCCATTAATATCTCAAAAACTATTAATTAAAAACAGATTTTTGGGTGCTGGTTTCTATCTATGATGAATGCATAGGTGCATATGCGCGCATTAAAGTCTCCAGCTGCAAACTTCACTAGGAACTCAGTGGTGACATCCAATCAAATTCACCAGTAAGTGGCAGCTCAGACATTGTTGGCTGTAGGAATCCATAAGCTGATTGATAGCGCTCAGATATTATAAGGTACTAGGAAAAAAATGTCTTGTGTTTTTAATCATAACTCAATCCATCATGAAATCTCCCTTTTAATATAGGAAATTCATTAATCCTCCCTTTTAATATTCTAAGCATATTGATGCACTGGGTGTATAGGAGGATAGTGTAATCTATTTAGTGTAATGTATAGATAGTGCCCTCTTGCACAAATCCATTCTATCAATATCTGAGATTTCTACAAGGCATCTTCTAGTCATTTGCCTTTATATCTGATATCAGGAGGGGAAATGCATCTCTGCTTAACATCCAATGTGTCTGCAGGGAGATAAATAATAGGCCATGACCCTTCCATCCTGCTGTTAAATGTTTATTTTGTATTGAGATGTACAATTTGAAGAAAGAAAATAAAATTAATTCCAGTGAAATGTTCCGCTTATATGCAAAACCCAAGGGCATTCTATATTCTATAGAAATACATTTCCATAAAATAAACTGTGGGTGATTATACTGAAATATCCAACTTCATACACAATGCTGTAATAATAATATTGGTAAATATCGTTGATTTGCTAATGAAAATATTCAGACGGACATAATCCTTTCACTTGAATGGGAAGTGCCGTGTGTTTATATAACAAGATGAAAGGGCTCATTAAAAATTGAACCGGGTACAAGGGTCCCATACACGTAGCAATTGTGCTTAAGCTTATTGTCTGTGTAGGCTGCTGACACCTTGGGGGTTATTTACTTAAACTCGAATTTATCTAATTTTTATCTAATTTTTTATTTGTCAATCTATCTCGCATCCACGATTTTAACTCATCTATCAAAAAATCAGCTTGAATAAGTCTGTGCGGGAAAAGAATTAGAATGCTACGAATTTGGCGAGTTTCTGTTTGAAAACCCCGACTTTTTCGGATTATCGTACGAAAACCAGAGCAGATGAAAATGTCAAGAAACATCTTCAAATTGTAAAAGGGACATCTGCCATTGACTTCTACATGACCTCGGCAGGTTTTAGATGGAGCATTTTCGGATTTGTATTTTAAGTTGCTTTGGGGTATAAAAAAAACTCAACCAGAAAAAAATGAAAGCTTCATAAATAGGCCCTGATGAATTGCACCATGTGATACTTGACGCTCACTAGCCTTTTTTGGAGCTTTTATAGAAATCTCCATGACCAACATCCATTTTTGAATTGATAAGATCACTTGATGTGTGGGGTGCTACACATCAAGTGAAGTTTAATAAATTTGTTCTTATGCCTTAAAAGCACCACATATTTTCATGGTATAATCATCCACATAGGGCAAGTCATGGCCCTTTTTCATTAAAGTGAATGGGATGTGATTGAAACTCTCCAACCTCCAACATAACCGGTCATGAAGCCACTCCAATGATTGCAGAAGCAGACACAATCCTCAGCTCAAGGGATCACCAACTATGTCTAATTGTCATCTGCTGAATTCTGACCGGTTTCTGATCGGAAGCCTGCCTGCAAACATATGGTCAAGTGTTGGCCACACTGAACACATTATCTGATTATATCTTCACTTTTTGGTTAGAAGTGATGAACAGATGGTTAGACAGCAAATCCCAAAGAACTCAATTAAAAAGGGAGGTTTCCTTTTGAGGTTCAGAGTTGAACATTATTTTTGTAGGTATTTACAAAAAAGAGCTTCATGTCCATTAAAGGAGAAGGAAAGTCTTTAACCACTTGGGGGTGCCAAATGTTAGGCACTCCCAAGTGATTGTATTTACTTACCGGCTTCTTCTTTCTTCTCGCGGCTGCACATGCGATTACAGTGAAAAGCCAAACTGTAACTAAAAATTCAGCTTTTTCATTTTACTGCATGCGCCTGCCCCAGGAAATTTGAAAAAAAGACGAAGGCGGTGCTCACTGGAGTAACCCCGGCCGGTGCAGTTTTCTGCTGATAGGATCACCGGCCGGGGTTTTAGGTATATAAATACATTCACTTGGGGGTGCCTAATATTTGGCACCCCCAAGTGGTTAACGACTTTCCTTCTCCTTTAAAGTAGTATTCAGCGCCGATTCTGGGGCTGCTGCCGCCTGAGGCAGCAGCCCAGATGCCGCCCCCCTCCTCTCCCGCTCCGCGCTTAAAAATTAGCGTCGGAGCGGGTTTCAGGGGGCAGTATCGCTAGTGCATTGAGCGCAATAGCGCTCTTTGCACTAGCGGAGCCGAATTTCCGGGTTAAAACCCGGAAGTTCGGCTCTTAAAGTTACAAGAGGCGGCTTTTTGCCGCCCCTTGTAACTGGCCGCACGCTGCCGCCTGAGGCAAGGGTTTCACCTTGCCTCATGGCAGAAGCGGCCCTGATAGTATTCAAATGAGAAGATATCAAATAGGGATGCACCGAATCCAGGATTCCATTTTGGATTCTGCTTTTTTAAGCAGGATTTGGATTCAGCCCAACACTTGAGCCTGGCCTAACTAATTCCAAATCCTAATTTGCATATGCAAATCAGGGGCAGGAGGGGAAATCACATGACTTTCTTCGCAAAACAACGATGTGAATTTTTTTCCCCACTTTTTCCTTTCTCATCCCCAATTTGCATATGCTAATTAGGATTTGGATTTTTGGTATTTGCCCGATTCTTTCACAAAGGAATTCAGCAGAATCCAAAATAGTGGATTCAGTGTATCCCCAATATCAACAGGGATGAGTGAAATATTTCAACGCATTTCGCAAGGTGAAAAAAATACAGCCATAAATTCTCATGTATGGTTTAAAAAACACTTCAATTGACATTGACTTCATTTGGCAAACTTTTTGCGTTTCACAAAAATTTTCGGTGAAGCAAAATGGGTCAGGTTGGCCCATCACTAGATATGAACAAATGTTGAATTATTTATGTGGAATGTTTGAAGGAATTTTTGTCCCCTCAGATTCAAATTCAATAGAGTTTTAGAACTTTCTTTTAGCGGATCAGTAGCCTAATAGGTGTTTTGTGAATGAAGGGCTGAACCTGATCAATGTGGCTTTTCTTCATATCCTGACTAATGAGATTACTTTGCAAACAAATGCCATTTATTTTAAATAAAGGATTTTCATTGCAGCCGAGCAAACAACCCCGGACTGGACAAACTGTTGCCAAAAGGTGAAAGTTTATTCGAATCACATTCCGACTGCTTAAAATATTTTTTTTTATATTATATTATGTTCATGTATGTTGTCCATTTAGCCCAGTAGGCTACACAGCACATTTTTACTCTGTTTTAATACTAATTCTACAGATAAAATAAATATTAGTACAGGCATGGGACCTGTTATCCAGAATGCTCGGGACCTTAGGGGTTCCGGATAATGGATCTTTCTGTAATATGGATAGAAAATCATGTAAACATTAAATAAACCCAATAGGCTGGTTTTGCTTCAAATAAGGATTAATTATTTCTTAGCTGGGATCAAGTACAAGCTACTGTTTTATTATTACAAAGAAAAAATAAATAATTTTTAAAAATTGTAATTATTTGATTAAAATAGAGTCTATGGGGCAAATTCACTAAGCGTCAAAGCGCCGAATGCTAGCGTTAATTCGCTAGCGTTTGGCATTTATCGTTACTGCGCAAATTCACTAACGAACGCTGGCGTAATTTCGCTAGTGTTACTTCGCACCCTTACACCTGGCGAAGTTTTGCTAGCGACGTAACTACGCAAATTCACTAACGCGCGCAGTGTACTGAACACTACCTTTTACGCTAGACTTCCTTCGCCACCTCAGACCAGGCGAAGCACAATAGAGTAGATAGGGATTGCTTCCAAAAAAAGTCATATAAATTTTCGAAGTCCCAAAAAACGCTGGCGTGTTTTCTACATTATGGGTGATAGGCTGAAAAAGATCGAAATTTTTTTTGGGGCTCCCCTCCTTCCCCCCTACATTTCCTGACTCATGGCAACTTACCTATACAGTGGGCACATGTGTAGGGCAAAATAAATTTTTTATTTGATGTTTTGAAGGTTTTCCAGCCATTTGAAGTGCTGATAAGTATTCCTCCATTGAAATTTGCATTTGGCGCCGTATGCAAATTAGCCTTCGCTAGCGTAACTTCGCTTCACTTAGCAAATCAACGCTAGCGCAACTTCGCAATCTTACGCTACCCCTGTGCGCAACTTCGGATTTTAGTGAATTTACGAAACTACGCCTGGCGAAGTGTGGCGAAGTGCGGCGAAGCGCAGCGAAGTTGCGCCTGGCGAAACTACGAATGTTAGTGAATTTGCCCCTATGGGACATGGCCTTCCTGTAATTCCAAACTTTCTGGATATTGGGTTTCCAGTTAATGGATCCCATACCTGTACAGATAAATTTATCTCATTATTTTAATCAAAAATCCACGACCAAGCTCCCATACCTGATTTGACCTTATTTATTACATAAAAAACTGAAAAAAACGTACGATTATGTTGGGCTTTTCCCCCGATTTTTTGGCGTTTTTGCCCAAAAAGCCTGAGAACCAAGATGATCATTTCGGGCTAAACCCAGCGCAGACTTCCAATTAGGATAGGGACTTCTGCCATTGACTTTTACACAACTTTGGAGGATTTTCGAATTTGTGCTTTTTGCAGCAGTAGGCTTAATAAATCTCCAAAAATTTGAGTTTTTAAAAAAAAACGAAAAATTCAAGTTTTGCATCAAAAAGCCAGACCAGATAAATTCAAAGTTTAATAAATAACTCCCAAAGAGTTGCTTATATTATTAAATAACTAACCACATTGTGTGACCTTTCAGAACCATAAGCCTTGCCCTTTGCTAACATTCAGCAATCTCCATTAATTGTAGCCGCGATTGGCTGTCTAGGTTCAACAGCTTACATTTGCTTATAGAGGATGCTTCCATAGAAGTCATATGATACGAAATCCACGCTCTGATTGGCAGCATATCTTGGATTTTAATGGTTAGGAGTTGAAAAAGTTAAAAAAGAATCTTTGCTGGCGATTGTATAAATGCTATATTATTTCAAGAGACATGAAACATGTCTCTGATTAGTTTTAATTAGCCTCATTTCATTCGTTACTGACATAATGTTACATCACCAATGCTTGGCATTTAGGCGGAGAAGCAGAATGTACTGTGTATCATTTATGGGAACACTATGTACATATAATACAGTCGGGTACTGGTCATGTCATTTATTGTGTATAATCTGTCATTTATTAATTTAAGGGTAGGCATAGGTAAAGCAGTTTTAACTACTCATACCCACAATCCATACCAGATGGTCAACAACTTTACTCCTAGCTCGATCCACTGCCCACAACTGCTGCTGAATAAAGTAGCAATATACAGTACTAGTGTCAGAAGAAGCACTTACAGCATTAGAACTAAGGCATATCTGTAACAATAAGTCAAATCAACTGGACTTGCTGTATTTTTTTTTAATTCTTGATGTTTCACCAGTCATTCAACTGGCTTTCTCAATTCAGAATGACTTGTAAATAAGATCTTTTGGAAATAAATACTCTGCAAAAAAAAACCTTGAATTTATCGAGATTTATTATATCCCCCGAGGCTGCAAAAAGTCTGAATACAAAAATCCACCATCTCAGACCTGCCGAAGTTGTATATAAGTCAATGGGAGTGGTCCCTATCCCCATGGTCCCCAACCAGTAGCTTGTGAGCAACATGTTGCTCCCCAACCCCTTGGATGTTGCTCCCAGTGGCCTCAAAGCAGGAGCTTATTTTTGAATTCCAGGCTTGGAGGCAAGTTTTGATTGTATAAAAACCAGGTGTACTGCCAAACAGAGTCTCAATGTAGGTTGACAATCCACATAGGGGCTACCAAATGGGCTATCACAGCACTTATTTGGCACCCCAAGAACATTTTTCACGCTAGTGTTGCTCCCCAACTCCTTTTACTTCTGAATGTTGCTCATGGGTTCAAAAGCTTGGGGATCCCTGATAACTATTTGGAAGTTTTTGGCTTCAGAAAACCAGTTGGATGACTGGTGAAACGTCTTTGTACAGATATACGATGGGATATTAGCTTACAGTCTGCAATCACAGTTTGATTTATTTGTTTATCTTTTTGTTAAACTATTGCCTTTGATATGTCCCTATTTAATGAGGACTTGTCTGATTTTTCTGACATTTGTTATATATGTCTTCATGACTGCATTTTAACAGGTTATGTTTTGATTCTGCTTGTTTTATGGTAAAACTTTAATAAAATATTTGAAAACACAGATATACCATGACCTGGATGAATGAGAATCTTCACAAACATAGCGCTAAGGTAGTGGCATCCTGACTTTTCACTTCAATATCCCCATTTGGACATCCAGTAGGTCTGCCCCCACCTTAGCTCATAGCTTTTTAAAATATCTAAAATTATTCCTGTAACTACCAATCACAGTTCCAATAATGACTGCCATGGCAAATAAGCATTCAGCAACCCAGAACTCATTTACCTTCAAGTTCAGTTTCCAGGAGACTGGAGATATGTATTCTCCCATATACCATTCAAACTGGTCTTTCTGCTTGTCCCCCACCCCACCCATGGCTCTCAGGACAGCAAAAGAATTTAGGAAATACCGGTCTAAAGAAGGAAATTCCTAGTACCAGAGAAGTATACTCCACAACTTCACAGCCTATGAACTAGTCTTGGAAATGTAGGTGCATAATGGTAGGCTGTGATTGAGGCTGGCAGTTTCAAAAAGGAGAAGGCAGGCAAAGGTCAGGGCACATAGAACTCATGAGACAATCAGGGTCAGACATCTTTGGGTGGATGTTGTAACAAGGATTTCATGTGCTGTAGAACTTCAAGTGAATGGATACTCATTGTCAGGGCCCTCTGAATCATCCAGCTTGGTTCAATGCCTATAGTCCATATGTCATGACCAAGTCCTTGGTGGTCCTTAAAGGATCTATTATGGGCTGTGTGTGGATAAATCCCTTGAAAAAGTACGTTCAAGTCTAAATGGCCTAGCCCTCTGAGATGTTATGGTGTAAGACCAGCAAAAAGGAGGAGCGTTGAATGGTGGACCCCACTACCCGAGTTTATCCCTATGTTGCTCACCCTTATCTCATCCACAACAAAGGCCTCACATATGGGTTTTGTATCTTCTGCATAAGTAAGTGCTAGCAATAGTATCAATCTTCTCGGCGGGCTTACTGGCACTTATAAAGTTAAGTTCTTTCTACAGAAATCAGTTTTCAGTGAGTCAGATCTGACTCATAGAGCCTGCCTAGTTTTGGAACTGTTCAGGTGCTTCCCCAGCTTACACAATCCAGGGAAGCCCTGTGAATAATGATGTAACTACCATACAGCAAACCCTCCAACTGGGGGGGGGGGGCTGAGGGACAGGGGGCCCGGATTACAAGGACGGATGTTTGGTAGTTCTTCTCACCAAACCTTCTGCCATTTTTGGCACCCACCACAAACATTTAAGCAGATAGGAGGGCAGCCAGGACGATGAGATTGGTGGTAAGAGAATAGAGCAGGCTGGGCCCCCTAAAATGTATTCATTTAGATATTAACATTTACACCCAATAAGCAAAAAGCTAAAGGCATCATTCATGGAATCAGTCATAGCATGCAAAGTGCAATTATGGTTGAAACTCACCATGCTTTTTTTATCCATAATGTAATGTTTTTACCTACAATTATGGCTGCACACGGATTTGCACTGACCACAGTTGTGTCCTATGTGTTTAAATGCAAACCAGTTGCAGTTGCTCACTTTTATAAAGTGCAGAGTGTGATGTAAACTAGAGCATTTATTCAACACTTGCCTCTTGCACCTCATACGTATGTGCTGTCACAAACTGCGGGGGATTGGCTGTCAGAAGTGAGGAATTACTCAGAAATTAGCTTTTTGATTTTACATGAAAAAGCTGATTTAATCAGATAGAAAGAGCAGATGTAAATATATAATAAAGTCTGACTGCTTTGTCATTGTGCTAAGCGTTCCGTTGGTTTGCCGCGCGGCTCCCTCCTCTTGCCTTCAGGCTATGGTAAAATGAGAGTGATTGCATTATGGGAGCCCATAAAATCAACCCGCAGCAAACAATATACGTAGAAATCAAATATGAGGAATTAATACTGACAGGCGTTATCTAATTGTTTCTAGAAGCCAGAGCAAACTGGAGTGCAGGGGTTTAGTTACTTAAACTGTAATGTGTAAGAAAGATCTTTATTAATTTCAAAAGGAAAAAATAGGGGGGGGGGATTCCATAGAAAGGGCTTATTTACTAATGCAAAGTGCACAATTGCTTCCATTCAAATTCTATTTATTAAGGTGGCAGTGCACAAAGGCACACACCCCTTGCATTGGCAGACACATGTTGCACCTGACAATTTTTAAATTTGTTGTTAGGTACAGCTGCTTGTGCTTCACTAGTGGAGGTGAGGTGCATTGTTGTAAGGGTATGTAGTCCTTGTTTTTGCACTTTAAAATGTGTGTACCCTTTTTGATTTTGAGATTGATTTTACTCTGCATGTGCATACACTCAGCATTAATGTACTATGGGGTGCCGTTTGTCCCAAATACATTCTGTATACAAAACCATCCTTAATACACAGAATGAATGTCTCTCATGTTATATAAGCAGGGCCGCCATCAGGGGGGGACAGGGGGGACTGTTGTCCCGGATGTTTTCGGGTGTTAAGGGGGCCTGGCCGTGCTGCACCTTCTTGCACTTACTTGCAAAGCCGGGCCCCTGCATCCGAGCTCCGATGACTTCTTCTTGTGTTCTGATTCGCCAGAGAAATGTAAGTCCCGGTAAAGCTGCATGCGGATTGGTTGGGAGAAGTTTGAACCTCCCCTCTACTTTATCCAATCACCATGCGGCTTTACCGGTACTTACATTTCACTGGCGAATCAGAGCACAAGAAACTGAAGATACCGGCATGTTAATGTGTGGGGGCCCTGGCTAATTGTTTTTTGTTTTTTAATGTGTGGGGGCCATGGCTAATTGTTTTTTGTTTGTTTTTTTTTAAATGTGTGGGGGCCCTGGCTCATTGTTTTTTTTTTTAAATGTGTGGGGGCCCTGGCTCATTGTTTTTTAAATGTGTGGGGGCCCTGGCTCATTGTTTTTTAAATGTGTGGGGGCCCTGGCTCATTGTTTTTTAAATGTGTGGGGGCCCTGGCTCATTGTTTTTTAAATGTGTGGGGGCCCTGGCTCATTGTTTTTTTTTTTAAATGTGTGGGGGCCCTGGCTCATTGTTTTTTTTTTTTAAATGTGTGGGGGCCCTGGCTCATTTTTTTTTTTAAATGTATGGGGGACCTGGCTCATTGTTTTTTAAATGTGTGGGGGCCCTGGCTCATTGTTTTTTTTTTTAAATGTGTGGGGGCCCTGGCTCATTGTTTTTTTTTTTTAAATGTGTGGGGGCCCTGGCTCATTTTTTTTTTTTAAATGTATGGGGGACCTGGCTCATTGTTTTTTAAATGTGTGGGGGCCCTGGCTCATTGTTTTTTTTTTTAAATGTGTGGGGGCCCTGGCTCATTGTTTTTTTTTTTTTAAATGTGTGGGGGACCTGGCTCATTGTTTTTTTTTTTTAAATGTATGGGGGACCTGGCTCATTGTTTTTTAAATGTGTGGGGGCCCTGGCTCATTGTTTTTTTTTTTTAAATGTGTGGGGGCCCTGGCTCATTGTTTTTTTTAATGTGTGGGGGCCCTGGCTAATTGGTTTTATATAATGTGTGGGGGCCATGGCTAATTGTTTTTTTTTTTTTTTTAAATGTGTGGGGGGCCCTGGCTAATTGGTTTTTTTAAATGTGTGGGGGCCCTGGCTAATTGGTTTTTTTAAATGTGTGGGGCCCTGGCCACCAATTTTTTTTTTCTTTAACCACCACCTGACCACCAAAACATGTAGGAGGGATCTGGGAACCAAAGTTATTTGGAGGGGGGCACTTCATGTTTTAATGCCTGTGTCTTGTGTGGCCTTCATACTGAGGGAGGGGTGGCGAGGGGGGCCCAGAAAATTTTGTTGTGCGGGGCCCCGTGATTTCTGATGGCAGCCCTGTATATAAGTATTTGTGACCATACACAGAGAAAACAAATATACAAAAGACTTATTTCTATTAAAGAATGAAAACAAAATTTGGTTAGTATGGTCACAAATACTTATATAACATAAGAGACATTCATTCTGTGTATTAGGGATAGTTTTGTATACAGAATGTATTTGGGACAAACGGCACCCCATACCAAACAGCCCCATTTCAACTGCCAACACTGAAACACAGCAGGTTACTGGCCCTTGGCAAACCCATAGGTCTGTGCTATGCACCAATGGTTACTGCCACCTCTATCAGCAAGCCTTTGGCAGTGGGGCCCACCAGGATTTGGTGTCCCAGTGGGTGAGTCTGACCCTGTTCATACCTACATACATACATACTGTACACACAGGGATGTATTTAGGTCCGGTGCCTATGGATGATGCCCCCAAGTGCAGAATGACATCATGGGCACGGTACATGTGTCATTGCTTCTGTGGAAACCACTTCAGGCACAGGCCCGGATTTGTGGAAAGGCCGGCAGAATTTTAGGGAGGCGCATGCCACCAACCACACCCACATTGGTTCGGAAGCACTGGGAACTTGCAGGAGATACAATAGTTTTTAAAATTCCCTGTGCACCAATCACCAGTACTCCGGACCTCATCCTGAAAAGTTGCACATGTTCACAAAGGAAGGGGAGGGGGACGATGAGTTTTAGAGAAAAATTATTTTATTTGTGGTTTCAAAAACCTCTAAAATCACTAAAATCGGTTCTCTCAATGCTGCATCTGGTTGCTAAGGCCATTCCCTTTATGATCTTCCCAATATTACAGCAATATACTTTGTATTTCTTTCATACACTTGGCCTTCAGTCAGTCTCTTTAGCTTTGATTCACATTTTCCCTGTGAGCCTTTGCACATCCCATTAAAGCCATATGTTATCATTACCTTAAAAGCCAGTTGTATTGACTTCTGTAATATTCCCCAGCACCAAAAGTGTACCCAGGTCTTTGCATAATGCTGTAAGCGACCAGCCTTTCACCCAATGCACAAATCCACATGTACATACAGGAGCTGCGTTGTTTAACAAAAAGATCACGTAAACCTTTCATTAAATTGTCTACTCTGCAGAAGTACATTAATAATGCAAAAAGGGCAATTTCTCTCGTGATTTTAGGGAGCCGGATAGGAATGAACTAATGGGCAATTTCTTTGTTGACGCAGGTCGAGTCCAATTGGGAATACAGAAGGAGGCGCTTTAGAATCTCATTAAGAAGCAACTACAAGCTGTGACTTTCCTCCTTCCTAGGCATTAGAACTCGCATGTCCATGTTCCTAAACCAGTTTGGCCTTTGATCTCCATCCCATTATACTTGATAGAACCTATAAACCCAGATTTTCTATCATTTAGAATTATCCACTTTTCCATTGGTCGTGCCACATCTGAGACTTAATAAGAATATGACTTTGTAGACCCAATGGAAACCATTTACAATTATACGTCTGAATGTTACATGAAAGAATCTTGAATCTTTTTAGAGAGGATACTATCATCAAAAAAACAGGCAAGCACCTCTCCGGAACACAAACTCAGTCAATCAGTAGAATCCAGGAGCCCAGAATTTTTTAAATAGTACAAAAGTCTTTATTTGACATCATGTATAAAGGATGAAAGCCTGACGCGTTTTGTGTCCCCCAAGGGTACTTAATCATAAGCCTATGATTAAGTGTCCTTGGGGGACATGAAACACGTCAGGCTTTTATCTAGGGATGTACCGAATCCACTATTTGGGATTTGGCCGAATACCCGAATCCTTGGTGAAAGATTCGGCCGAATACCGAACCGAATCCAAACCCTAATCTGCATATGCAAATTAGGGTCAGAAAAGGAAAAAGTCGAAAAAATTCTACTTTTGTGATGAAAAGTCATGTGAGTTCCCTACCCACCTCTAATTTAGATATGCAAATTAGGATTCAGATTTGGTTCGGCCAGGCACAAGGATTCGGCCGAATCCAAATTCTGCTGAAAAAGGCCGAATCCTGGTCGAATCCCAATCAGAATCCTGGATTCAGTGCATCCCTACTTTTATCCTTTATACACAATGTAAAATAATGATTAAGTGTCCTGTCAGGCTTTTATCCTTTATACATGATGTAAAATAAAGACTTTTGTACGATTTAAAAAGTCCTGGGCTCCTGGATTCTACTGATTGACTGAGTTTGGTGTTCCAGAGTGGTGCCTGCCTGCTATTCCAGTTTTCTGTGTCCCACACTTGTAGAAGCAAAGTTAAGCATCCTTGATCTTCCTATGCAGAAGTTTCCTTATGCTTTATGGCTATGATTCTGACTAGCTTTATTTATTATGTTTATTTTCATAGTCCCGACACATTTCCATTGAGCTTAACCTTCCTGTATTTGTTTTTGAGTATTGGTGGAAATCTGGAGCAAACTCATGATAGACAGTATCCAAGGCAGATTCAAACTCAAGACCCCAGTGTTGCAAGGCAGAAGTGCTACCCACTGAGTATTCAGACCCTGCGGTCAGAAATCTTAGGCACTATTGTGCATTAAAGGGGTGCAAATTGTCTCAGAATATCACGCCTTCCATCGTTGTAAATGTTAACTCAAAAGTTTTTCGCCACAGAAAAATTTGAGGCAACAAAAAAGTTGGTTGACAAAATTGTCGCAGAGACAAAAAAGTCGCCTTTAGAAAAAATGCTCATTGACTTTAATGCATTTGGAGCAAGAAAAATTGTCGTCAGTTAAATTTTTTTACACCCAATGACTTGAGAACCCTTTAAGCTAGGGACCATTCCCGGCAACTCCCAGTGAAGTATATGTTACCTGTGGAGCCTCTCGTTCAAGTGGATGCCCGCTATACCATTGGGATGGAGATTTAAGGCCTTAACAGGGTTCATTCAAGGCCTGAACTAAGGGTATGCAGAAAGGCACCTGTTTAGGGCGTAACACTGTGGGGGATGATGGGCAGGTGCCTGTTCAAAGTTCTTCTGCCTACTCCTATTCCAGATTTGTTCCCCTCTGCAGGTCTCGCCTAACCCCTCTGTTGCTTGCTCCTCTGTCCCTCCCTCCTTCCCTCTTTTGTCCGTCCCTTCCTTGCCTATCCCTCCTGTGTCCCACCCTCCCCTGTCTGACCCTCCCTCCCCTGTCCATCCCTCCCACCCATGTCCCTCCCTCCCCTGTCCATCCCTCCCACCCATGTCCCTCCCTCCCCTGTCCATCCCTCCCACCCATGTCCCTCCCTCCCCTGTCCATCCCTCCCACCCATGTCCCTCCCTCCCCTGTCCGTCCCTCTTTCCCTCCCCTGCCCAGCCCTCCCCTAACCCAAACTGCCCCTCTGCTTACCCTTCTTGCGCCTACGTTATGGTCAACAATTGAACAGATATATAATATCTTTTGATGCAAAGCACTAATGGAACTCTGGAACATTTTAACTGGATATATTTATTAACAGAAATGAATGATACTGCATATACACAGTATCTTCTTAAATTGCAATGGAATGTACGCATGTTGAGGCACAGTGTGTATTGCAGCTGGAGTGTGTGTATTAAATTGCTGCCTACAATCCGCTTAATTACAGATCCCCTTCCCTTCTTGTTTCTTGCACTGATCTTGACTTATTTTTTGCTTTTCCCTCCTCTATAATGTTGCCTAATTAATCATGCTCGCCGCAGAAATGCCATTAACGTTCTACTTTACCCAAACACATTATTATATGATTTTACATTTACAGAGAATGTATTTAGGAAAGTGTATTTCTCTAATTGTATGGTGGACTAAATGAATATGATCCAAGCAAAGTACAATTCCTTTAATGGTTCCTTTTAGCAATCCAAATCCAGAAATAATTCAACAACCACCAGGGATCCCCCAGCCTCTGGGCACTTAGGTGCTGGTGAGATTGAATTCCATGAATTTAAGTCCATAACTACTGAAGGAAGAAAAGAAAGGAGTAAGGATACAAGTACAGAGGGAGAAGTGGCCCAGCAGAGAGTTGGGAGCACAGCCTGCACCTGGGCTTGGGTGCGCCACTACCCAAAGGTTACCCTGGAATTATCACCAGCATGGAAGTGGCACTAGCTCCCTGCATTTGTAGGCACACTCACACATGATTCCCATTATGGGGCAGATTTATTAAGAGTTGAAGTGAAATTTTAAATTCGAATTGGGATCATCCAAACTCCATTTCCCCCTGTTTCTCTGCAGTGTCCAGCAAATGGTGCCCAAGCTTTTTGTCTCATTACAGCCTCCATAGGTTCCCTCTAACCTACACCTGAAAGCTCTCAATTCCCTAACTGGCGCAAACTCACCCTGGGCTAGGGTTGTTCTGAAACAATGTTCTTCCCATACAGTTATCTTTATTCCATTTTAATAATTTGTTCCATTTTCGCTTGGCCACGAATTTTGCGGGAAATTCGTGGCAAAGCAAAACAGGCAAAAAATCTACTACAGTTCTCCAATGTCAAAATTGATGACAGCAGCAATTTCGCTGCCAGCAACATTTGACGCACATTACAGTCAATGGACGTCCATTTAATTGTCCCTGGCGGTGAATAAATTTACAAAACTGGCAAGAAAATTCACTGTAGAAAAAAGTGGCACGTAAAAAAAATTTGGTCGCGTGTCAGAACAATCGGGCTCATAAAAATTGATGCGCGTCAAAATGATTAGTACACCCATTGACTTTAATGCATTTGGACAAAATAGGCGCGTGTATAAAAACTGACGCACGTCAAAATAATTTTGACGCCCATTGACTTCAATGCGTTTCACAAAACGGGACAAATTTGCCTATCGCTAAACCCTACCCAAGGTTCTAACCCAAACTACTCACTCCTCATTGGGACAACTGGCTGTCCTTGCCAACTAGCATTTCTATCTCTCACTCCCAAAGTGAGTTCACACCCCACTACTATCCACCTACTAGTGGTGAAGGAAACAGCCTCCCACATGGTGTGGCCACAATGGTGCACAATCTCCACCTTGTTTCTAGTTAGCTGTACAATCTCCCTTAATTGTGCCTAAATGGGTGTAATTTTGTGTTGGCTGCTGATATCAGTGATCCCAGAGAACTCAGTAATATTTTTAGTTGCATGCTGGAAATAAGTTGAATAGGCAGGCTAATAATTTCAAAACCATGAATAATAAATATTCAAAAGTTTGCCCCATAAATACAGTGCTGCCCTCATTCAGCCGCACCTGCACCAGCCAACGTTACTTAATTAGAGGGCAGGTGAGGTAATGTAAAGGAAAAGCTTAGGTGCCATCATTCAGGCATGCAAGTTAGATGGTGGGTTCTGGCTGCAGTGGAGCCCTGTCCATACCACAAGCCACAGGGCTGCCTTGCATCCATCAGTACTGCACTCTTCACCTGGCCCCTCATTTTTTTATCCAGCATGGGGGGCACAGCACAACTAGACCAAGACAGTCAAAAATAATAGCCGCTCCAGACTCACTACTCGCGGGTTTTCTTCCTCCACTCAGTTCCACTCCAATACTGGGTGCTCAGCCACCGATGTGCCTTATTGATATAGAAACATAAAGGTGGCACTCCAGATAAAATGAATAAAGAGTATTTATTCAAACAGTAGATGGATCTGCATGGCCTTACGCGTTTCGGGAAAAAATCCCCTTAATCATAGGAGTGCCGCCTATCTCTTTCTATAACAACCAGACCAAGTGCTTTTAAAATGTAGGTTTGCCCACAGGTAGGGATGTAGCGAACCGCCGACAATGTGTTCGCGAACGCCGTTCGCGAACACCGGCAAAAAATGCGAACAGTTCGCGAACAGTTCGCGAACTTTGAAGATCCGAAAATCGTTCGATTCGAACGATCGAAGGATTTTAATCGTTCGATCGAACGATTTCCGTTCGAATCGAACGATCGAAGCCATTGGATCGAATGATTTCATTCAATCCAATGGCTTCGATCGTTCGATTCGAACGAAAATCGTTCGATTTTAGCGATCGAATGGTCGAATGGTCGAACGATTTTGACGCGAACGCCTATTGGCGAACGTCGCGCGACGTTCGCGAACTTGCGGCGGACGCGAACAGTCGAAGTTCGCGCGAACTAGTTCGCCGGCGAACAGTTCGCTACATCCCTACCCACAGGTTGGCCATTGACAAGCAATTCATTATTAATACAAGGTTTTATCAAATACAGATATATGACCTGTTATCCAGAATGCTTGGGACCTGAGGTTTTCCAGATAATGGACATTACTGTAATTCGGATCTTCTTAAGTCTAAAAGAAAAGCATGTAAACATGAAATAAACCCAATAGGCTGGTTTTGCTTCCAATAAGGATTAATTATATCTTAGTTGGGATCAAGTACAAGCTACTGTTTTATTACTACAGAGAAAAAGGACATTTTAAAAATCTGGATACATGGGAGACAGCCTTTTCTGTAATTCAGAGCTTTCTGGATAACAAGTTTCCGAATAATGAATCCCATACCTGTAGCAGTATAGAGATATGCAGAGATAAAACAAATACAACTTGAATTACAAAAAACTCAGACACATGTTTACTAACATTGGAGATAAATATATGGAGAGATTTCTGGAGATGTTGCCCATGGCAACCAATCAGCAATTAGATTTAAACAGCCACAGCCAGGTTAGAAAACAAAAGCAAAGATCTGATTGGTTGCTATGGGCAACATCTCCAGAAATCTCTCCAGATATTTATCTCCAATGTTAGTAAATATGCCGCATAATGACGGTATATTTTTTTGTAAACACCCTGTCTTGGCTAAAGCTTAATGTTTATTTCATCCAAGTACAAAGGTTACAGGCGTCCTTTATCAACTTACTGTATTTCCAATATTTTTATATTTATGGTGACTCTAAAATATCTGAAAATAAAGTTAATGTTATATACGGGTACGGGATCCATTACCCGGAAACCCATTATCCAGAAAGCTCCGAATTATGGAAAGGCTATTTTCCATAGACTCCATTAAAATCAAATAATCTAAATGTTAAAAAATTTCCTTTTTCTCTGTAATAATAAAACAGTATCTTGTACTTGACCCCAACTAAGATATAATTAATCCTTATTGGAAGTAAAACCAGCCTACTGGATGTATTTAATGTTTACGTGATTTTCTAGTAGGCTTAAAGTGAAGATCCAAATTATGGAAAGATCTGTTATCTGGAAAACCCCAGGTCCCAAGCATTCTGGATAAAAGGTCCTATACCTGTACTATGATATAATATTTCTCCATCTTGGGGTTTGTATGGAGATATGGAAGGCACTGGGCACCTGGTACCTCCAATAACAAAATACTTAGTAATGAAATGTTAAAGAATTAAATATTCATTCTTTTCAGATTAGTTTCACTTCATGGGGCAGATTTATCAAAGGTTGAAGTGAAAATTCGAATGAAAAAAACTCGAATTTCAAGCAAATGTTTGTGTACTTCGACTAGGGAATAGTCCAAACTCGAAAATTCGAATTTGAAAAAAATTTGAATATCGAAATGTATCACGTACTGTCTCTTTACAGATTCGACCATTCTCCATCTAAAACCTGCCGAATTGCTGTTTTAGCCTATGGGGGACCTCCTAAAACCTATTTGGAGTCAATTGGTGGACTTTGAAAAATCAAAGTTTTTTTTGAAACTTGATTCGAATTTGACTTCGATTCTTAGAATTCGATTCATACAATTCGGATTTGATTGAATAAGGACTATTCATCTGAAGAAAAAACGTTGACTTTTTTAATACATTTCGGTTCGTCTTTTTTTATTCGAACTTCGAAGTTATGGGAGTTTAAAAAAACTCCCTTTATTTAGAAATTCTACCCTTGATAAATCTGACCCCATGTGTGTCTTTATTAGTACATCAGTTATAAAAAATAAATAAAATAAAAAAAAAGCAAGGGCACATGCCCACAGAAACCAATCAGTATTCGGCATTTACTGATTTAAATATCAAATCAAACATCTGATTTGTAGCTATGAGTTACTAGACTTGGACAAATGTTACAACTGATATTACATTCCTCTTGGCATCAACAGTCAAGGTCAGACAAGTAGGGATGTAGCGAACGTCGGAAAAAAAGTTCGCGAACATATTCGCGAACTTGCGCAAAAATGCGAGCGGTTCGCGAACGGTTCGCGAACCCCATAGACTTCAATGGGAAGGCGAACTTTAACATCTAAAAAAGACATTTCTGGCCAGAAAAATGATTTTAAAGTTGTTTAAAGGGTGCAACGACCTGGACAGTGGCATGCCAGAGGGGGATCAAGGGCAAAAATGTATCTGAAAAATCTGCCTGTGTGTGCTTGGAAGAGATAGTGTAGGGGGAGAGCTGTTAGTGATTTCAGGGACAGATGATAGGAAGTTTGCTGGCTAGTAATCTGCGTGATACTGCTCTGTATTGGAACAAAAAAATAAATAAAAGCAGTCCTTACAAGGACTACTGTTATTGCAGCAGTCAGCAGATGAGATCAGAAGCAGGACAGCTGCCCACTGCAGCTACATACAGAGCACTGCAGTAGAAGGTAGATTACTAGCCAGCAAAGCTACCTAAGCTTAAATGTCCCTCAAACCCCTGCAGACTTCTGTCCCTCCAATAACAGAGCAGTATCAAAACGATTACTAGCCAGCAAACTTTCAACTGTCCCTGAAATCACTAACAGGCAGCAGCTCTCTCCCTACACTATCTCTTCAGCACACACAGGCAGAGTGAAAAAACGCTGCAGGGCTTCGGTTTTTATAGGGAAGGGGAGTGGTCCAGGGGAGAGCTTCCTGATTGGCTGCCATGTACCTGCTGGTCTGGGGTGAGAGGGCAAAAAAAAGCGCCAACAATGGCGAACCCAAAATGGCGAACGTCGCGCGACGTTCGCGAACTTCCGGCGAGCGCGAACACCCGATGTTCGCGCGAACAAGTTCGCCGGCGAACAGTTCGCGCCATCTCTACAGACAAGGCCTGTGCAATTAGGGCTCTGTTTGAAATGATATTGGACATTTGTTGCACATTAAATTGGATCAATCATTTATATTGTATATATTTAAATAATAAAAGAAGCCTCTGTAGCTTATGTAATGCATTCATTTGCATTGCACATAGGCTGACCCATTTGCAAAATTGTGATCTTCAGTAAATGTACAGCTTGTTCTGTGCAAAGGCTTTGTGTGTTAATAAATTATAGTCTGCTGTGTAATTAAGTCTTACATATGAATTAATAATGAATATTAGCTCTGTTCAATGCTCACAAAATCTATATGTGAATAAAGAAACATGGGGTTGGGTAAATAAGGAACCAGGAAAAGTCAATATGAAACGATTGTCCAATTCCACACATGGGGGCTCTGAAAGTAATGTTTGCCATCAGGGGCTTTAACGCATGACTTCAAAAGCAGATGATCATACCAGGGTTGAAATCAGAGAAGAACGACCCTTGGGAATGGAGGACGGCTGCATTATCTTCTGAGGGGAGTAGAGGTTGGGAATCCCAACTAAGATATAATTAATCTTTATTGGAAGCAAAATCAGCCTATTGGGTTTATGTAATGTTTACATGATTTTCTAGTAGATTTAGGGTATGAGGATCCAAATTATGGAAAGATCCGTGATCCGGAAACCCCTGGTCCTGAGCATTCTGGATAACAGGTCCCGTACCTGTATAATTAAATCTTAATCTAGAAAAAGGGGCAAATTCATTAAAGGGCAAAATTAAAAAAGCAAATTAGAACTAACGCTCTCTGCAGCCGAATGCTGGCAAATTTTGTCTAGCGTTAATTCGTCAGCGTGAGTATTTCATAGCGAACTTTCACCGGCGTTCATTTCTGCCTCGGGAAACTTCGTTAGTACACTTGCGCTTAGGTTAGTTTGAATAGGGCGGGTACATACTGTATAGGTCATATATATGTCTTTGTTAGAGATGTTGGTTAAAATGCTTGAAGTGGCCACTTATTATAACAAATGTCCAAGGAAGTAAAATAAAGACAAAAGAGATCCTCTAATGCCCTAGACATGAGCCCACCCTAAAACAAATGTGACATGCCCCTCAAAAAAATGTTAAAACAAAAATTTTTAATAGTTACAACTTCAACAATCTCACTTTAAAATTAGTGATGGGCGAATTTATTCGCCAGCCGATAATTTGCGGCGAATTTGCGCGATTCGCCGTCAGCGAATAAATTTGCAAAACGCCTGAAAAAATTCGCTCAGAAAAAACGGACGCCGGCGTAAAATACGGGCGTCAAAAACGAAACGAAATTCGCGAATTTTTCGGCGAAGCGAAACGGCGCAAGTTCGCCCATCACTATTTAAAATATGAAAAAACACCCCATTGCAAAAATTCCCCTGGCTATAGGGCACGAGACTTTGTTAGCGATAAACTCTTTCGCTAGCAAATTGTCCTCTACACCTGTTAGTGAATTGGCGATGTCCTTGCAGATTGTATTTTCACTAGTGACAACCTTTAGTAAATCTACCCCTAAATGTCCAGTTGCCTTTGACTTAATTCTACTAGACACTGTATAGCATGAGAATCTTCATGGACTTAATCGAGAAAAAATGTTTTCTCTTTCTTTACTGTTAAGCAACTGGAAGTAAAGAGTAGTGATGGGCGAATTTATTGAAAACAAAAATTGAATAAAGTGAACTAGGTTAGGTTGTCCTTTTTTCTCAGAAGTTATAATAATCATAAATAGAAAATTGCCATTTTAAAAAATAAGGGCCGCCCCCTGAGACCGTAAGATTCTCTGTGCACACATACAAACCACATGTAAGGTCACATGAGCCAATAAACAGACAGAGTTCTGCCTTTTGCTTCCTCACTTCTTCCTGTTACAGTTAGTGTTGTAGTATTTCTGGTCAGGTGATCTCTGAGGCAGCACAGATAGAGTCACGAAATGGTGGTTCAAGGCAAGAGATGTAAAAGGGCAATATTTATGTAAATATATATTCCAGTTTAGTATGATTCTTTAATATGTCATTCAATTTGATATAAACTATCTGTTAAGTATTAATTTTGGGGGTATAGTTTTCCTTTAATTTCCCCAGCAAGACTCATCAAACAGATTAAGGAATCACGTTTTAAGGTTACACAGAAAGAGATTTGTATTAGCTCTTCCATAACTTTTTTATTTTTGGACATTACCATAAAAAATGGAGAAAGTCTGGAGCTGGGGCTTTACATTTAGAACATAAATTGGTATTTACAGAAGTAATTGTATTAAGATAGGTATTTCACCTCAAACTATACAGATATCGGTTATCTGGAAACATGTTATCCAGAAAGCTCCAAATTAGGGAAAGGCCCTCTCCCATAGACTCCATTTTATCCAAATAGTCTAATTTTTTAAAAATGATTTCCTTTTTCTGTGTAATAATAAAACAGTAGCTTGTAGTTGATCCCTACTAAGATATAATTAATCCTTATTGGACGCAAAAACCAGTTTATTGGGTTTATTTTATGTTAAAATGATTTTCTAGTGGACTTAAAGGGGAACTATCACGAAAATGTAATATTAGCTTCAGCATACTGAAATAAGAAACTTTCTAAATACAAATAATTAAATATTCTGCATCGCTTCTGAAATAATCAAGTTTATCTTCACTATCCCTCTCTTAGCATCTGTTTCTCTTCATTATCTCTTCATGCAGTAGTTGAGTGTCAGATATTCATTGACAGTTAGATCCAATATATCTTATAGGGGGGCTCCTTTCCTAGCAGATCAATTAGAGATCACTCAAATAACTGATTCCAGTACAAATAAATGTAACAAAATAACTGCCTTTTGCACAAATTCTGCATGTAGAGAGACATGATGTCTGGTGATTTTAATAGAGTGAGCTCTAATACATCTTCTAGGCAAAAGGAGCCCCCCTATAAGATATATTGGATCTAACTGTCAATGAATATCTGACACCCAACTGCTGCATGAAGAGAGAATGAGGAGAAACAGATGCTGAGAGAGGGATAGCGAATATGACCTTGATTATTTCAGAAAAAGTACAGATTTTTAACTGATTGTATTTAGAAAGTTTCTGATTTCAGTATGATCAGTGATGGGCGAATTTGCGCCATTTCACTTTGCTGAAAAATTTGTGAATTTCGCATGAAATTTGCGAAACTGCAAAAAATTCGCAAAACGGTGCCATCGTCTCGTTTTTGACGCTGGCGCCCGTTTTTGATGCCGGCGCCCGTTTTTTCTAAAAAAAAAAATTTTGATGCCGGCGAATTTTTTCCGCGAATTTTCGCGGGCGTTTCGCGAATTTATTCGCTGACGGCGAATCGCACAAATTCGCAGCGAATTCGCGCCTGCCGAATCAATTCGCCCATCACTAAGTATGATGAATCTAATACTATATTTTCATTTTCGTGATAGTTCCCCTTTAAGGTATAAAGATCCAAATTATGGAAAGAGAATTCTGGATAACATGTTCCATTCCTGTACTTGCATATTCTATATGCATAAGGGTTGAAATAAGTGGTTCCAGATCCTTAAAGGGATACTGTCATGGGAAAAAAAATTGTTTTCAAAATGAATCAGTTAATATTGCTGTTCTAGCAGAATTCTGCACTGAAATTCATTTCTCAAAAGAGCAAACAGATTTTTTAAATTCAATTTTGAAATCTGACATGGGGCTAGACATTTTGTCAATTTCCCAGCTGCCCTTGGTCACGTGACTTGTGCCTGCACTTTAGGAGAGAAATGCTTTCTGGCAGGCTGCTGTTTTTCCTTCTCAATGTAACTGAATGTGTCTCAGTGAGACATGGGTTTTTACTATTGAGTGTTGTTCTTAGATCTACCAGGCAGCAGTTATCTTGTGTTAGGGAGCTGTTATCTGGTTACCTTCCCATTGTTCTTTTGTTTGGCTAATGCGGGGGGAAAGGGAGGGGGGTGATATCACTCCACCTTGCAGTACAGCAGTAAAGAGTGATTGAAGTTTATCAGAGCACAAGTCACATTTATTGGGGCAGCTGGGAAATTGACAAAATGTCTAGCCCCATGTCAAATTTCAAAATTGAATATAAAAAAATCTGTTTGCTCTTTTGAGAAATGGATTTCAGTGCAGAATTCTGATGGAGCAGCACTATTAACTGATTCATTTTGGAAATTTTTTTTTTCCCATGACAGTATCCCTTTAACAATATCATTTTCAATGTTAGTGGAGTAAAAAAAAATTGCTCCAGATGGTGAGGGGATAATCTCCGAAATGTTGTGTTTGTTTATTTGGTTTGACACAAAAAAACCTCAGGGATTTCCCCATGCAGAATATCTTTCATTAAGATGAGAAGTCAGGGGAGCAATCTGGGCTGCAGGGCGGAACCTGCCTCTATCCACTCGTTCGGCAAAACAAAAACACAAACATAAATATGAATATTAATCCCGATTCAAGAGAAAATATTAACATGACATTAGCCCGCTGAGCTATGCGCAGAAATGAATGTCGATGTTATTACAGATGCGTGTTCTGACATTTGAAAAAAGTACTTGAAAAGAAGAAAACTGTCAGATATCCACGCTAATACTATACAGTTTAAAAGAGCCAGACCATAAAAGGGATTTCTTCACCCACTTTTAAATGCTATTGATTTCGTTACTCGTAAGTCATAATTTTATAAGTTATTCACTCGATGGGTGTGTAGGCAGCTGGAAATACTCTAACATAGAAGCTGCTTGAAACATGAAATCACCAGTAATACCTATATAGTGATTAATAATCCCATAACCATATCCTAAGCACATACCATATACCATGGGTTCTCCCTTCTACACCATCAACATTAATACTATTAGTACTAGTACTAAAGGGGCAAATTTTCCCCTGCGAAGGCTTCGCCACTTCGCCAGGCGCGAATTCACTACTACTACACTAATTCACTAAAATGCTAAGTTGCGTCTCATCAGTCGCCTGCCGCCGAAGTTTCGCTACCGTTAATCAGCGCGAGCATTTCATAGCGAACTTTTGCTAACGTTCGTTTCTGTCTATCAAAACTTCATTAGTACAATTACGCATACCTCCCCACATTTTGGAAATAAAAAGATGGTCAAAAAAGTTGGCGCGCGTAGCCATTTTTGTGGCCACACCCCCTAATTACCATGTTCATTTTATATAATTTGGCATGAAAGTTTGAACTAGGGATGCACCGAATCCAGGATACGGTTCGGGATTCGGCCAGGATTTGGCCTTTTTCAGCAGGATTCAGCCAAATCCATCTGCTAGGCCAAACTGAATCCTAATTTACATATGCAAATTAGGGACTGGAGGGAAAAAACGTGGCTTTTTGCCACAAAACAAGGAAGTAAAAAATGTTTTTCCATTCCCATCTCTAATTTGCATATGCAAATTAGGATTCCGATTCTGTTCAGTATTCTGCCAAAAAATTCATCCAAAATAGTGGATTCGGTGCATCCTTAGTTTGAACATATTTCTGTGTTTTTTTTCAGTTACGTATTACAGTTTTGCTAATGAAGGTGAATTGCCCTTTATGTTGTGAGTCTAACTTTTCCCAAAGGACCTCCTTATCTAAATTGTTACAATTACTTATTTGCTTATCTCAAAATTGTTACAAAGTATCTTATTTGCACCTGTTAGGTGTTGTTGGCTCTCTGCCAAAAGCCAATTAAGTTAGAAACTTTGTTTCTTTTCTGGCTGTTCAGTGCAGAGAAAGTCAGGACTTTCCAGTACAAACACGGGACTGTGGGTTGAGCTGTGAAATACGGGACTGTCCCACTGAGAACGGGACAGTTGGGAGGTATGCAATTAAGCTTAGGTCAATTTTAATAGGGAGGATACATAAAGGTCTTACAGATGTTGGTGCAAATGCTTGAAGTGGCCACTTATTATTAGACATGAGCCCACCCTAAAACAAATGGGGCATGCCCCTCAAATGGTAAAAAAAATGTTAAGATAAAAACTTTTAATAGTTACAACTTTTAAAGACAATCCCACTTTAAAATATGAATTTTTATAACTTTCCGGCATACAGGATATGATGTCACTGACATAAGATTGAGGAGGACGTAGCTTCATCTGATCAGTTTGCCAGGTCTAAGCTGGCAAAAGAAACTCTGGTGAAAGGGCTAATGTAACGGAAAATTAGCACATTAGTGAATTTGCGGAGTAACAATGGTTCTTCTGAGCGAAAATGCTCCTGGCTAAAGGGCTTGCAACTATGCTAGCAATGGTTACTTTCTCTGGTGAATTGTCCTCTATGCACGTTAGTAAATTGGCGATGTCCCTGCGGATGAGATTTCTGGCGCATTTTCCCTTGCGACGGCCACTTTGCCCTTTAGTAAATCTGCCCCAAAGCCTGCACATAGAGAGACAGGTTGATGCCACGGGTATAGTGAAGTGTAACTGGATTATTTTAGAAACAGTAGAGAATTTTCAATTGATTATATTTAGAATGTTTCTTATTTCCATGGGATGAATCTCATATTATTTAAGCCTTGGTCTGAAAAACAATATAAAAGTGTGATCTATCTCAAGAAGACACATTATGTTCTGGAGAACCAAGGGCATATTTATAATTGACTATACAGTAAATCCATGCTGAACTCTCTCTGGACGGGGGTGGGACATTAATATGATAGTAATGACTTTGTTCCACCAACTTCTTCCTCCAGAAGAGTAGAGAAAGCTTGTGGATTATGTGTAGGCGTAACATGACTCAAGGGTCTGTCCACAAGATAGATTTTACCATCATACTCCAGTTTGTCTATTTAAGGGAAACTCTAGGGAACATGTACTCTTTTTAAAACATATCATATTTTTTTAATTTGAATAGTGTGATTTATAGTTTCTATACCATAATTTGAGGCCACATATGACCCTCTAACAGGTGTTTATGTTCTCCCGAATAGTCAAATTCTCTGCATGTTTCTTAGCAGGACTTCATCATTTTAGTAATATGTGACCTCAAGACATGGGAGAGGTTTAATAGACCCATTGCCTGGAAAACGTTGAATTATATATATTAACAACAATATGTATTTATTCCTGGAAACACTTCTCTCTCTCTCGTACTCAAGCTTGATTTTATTGACTTTGCCTGGGATCAATAGAAGTAACTGATGCTTGCCCATTACAGTTGTTAGCTTTGGGCAAACTGTTTCCCCAGTTTTACTATTAATCATTTTCTTTCTTTCTTTCTTTCTTTCTTTCTTTCTTTCTTTCTCTTTCTTTCTTTCTTTCTTTCTTTCTTTCTTTCTTTCTTTCTTTCTTTCTTTCTTTCTTTCTTTCTCTTTCTTTTTCGCTTTCTTTCTTTCTTTCTTTCTTTCTTTCTCTCTTTCTTTCTTTCTTTCTTTTTCTTTCTTTCTTACTTTCTTTTTATTCTTTCTTTCTTTCTTTCTTTCTTTCTTTCTTTCTTTCTTTCTTTCTTTCTCTTTCTTTCTTTCTTTCTTTCTTTCTTTTTCTCTTTCTTTCTTTCTTTCTTTTTCTTTCTTTTTATTCTTTCTTTCTTTCTTTCATTTCTTTCTTTCTTTCTTTCTTTCTTTCTTTCTTTCTCTTTCTTTCTTACTTTATTTTTCTTTCTTTCTTTCTTTTTCTCTTTCTTTCTTTCTTTCTTTCTTTCTTTTTATTCTCTTTCTTTCTCTCTCTTTCTTTCTTTCTCTTTCTTTCTTACTTTATTTTTCTTTCTTTCTTTCTTTCTTTTTTTTTCTTACATGATATGCAGTAGCTATTTCTCATCTTTGTTTGGCCTTTAATATTTAAAGGGGTGGTTGACCTTTAAGTTAACTTTTAGTATATTATAGAATGGCCAAATCTAAGCAACTTGGCCTTAATTTTTTTCTTTTTATAGTTTTTTTGAATTATTTGCCTACCTATTCTGACCCTTTCCAGCTTTCACAATGGGGGTCACAAAGTTATTGTTATTGCTTCTTTTTATTACGCCTCATTCTATTCAGACCATCTTCTATTCATATTCCAGTCTCTTATTCAAATCAATGCATGGTTGCTAGGGTAATTTGGACCCTAGCAACCAGATTGATAAAACTGCAAACCTGAGAGCTGCTGAATAAAAAGCTAAATAACTAAAAACACCACAAATATTAAAAAATGAAGACCAGTTGCAATTTGTCTCAAAATAACACTTTCCACATCATACTAAAAGTTAATTTAAAGGTGAACAACCCCTTTAAGCTCATCCATTACTGTCAATGATTATATGAAAAATGACAAGGAAACATACGGTGCAGACACTGGGCAAGTTAAACATGCAACACATGCAACGGGTTAAGCTGCAAGTGAAAAGATAATTTAATAATAGATTTTACCTTCAAAATTCTTGGAATTCACTTCTCTTATTCATAAGAAAGGGGGGGGGGACTATAAATAATTTGGTTTAATGTTTCATTGTTTTATGTGAATGTGATCTTGTTTTTTTTTTCCCCCATAACAACACATAACCTAAAGGGGAATATATATCCCAGTGGATACAATCCATGCAAAATATGGATATACAAAAGCCGGTAGATTTGGTATTTGTGGTCATGCTAGTGGGCTGCGGGTGATAAGGAAAAGCACACGATCAGGATCAATTTAGTTGTAGGATAAATAAAACTGCAGTGCATAATTAAATTGACATGGAGCTATGGCAGAAGTCCCGTGGGTGCCCAAAGGCACAGGATTCAAGGCAAACCTGCACCACAGCATATGGATGACTTCTGTACATTTGTACTGCGCTGCAAATGGAAGTTTGGGCTCAATGCAGCACAACATCTGTTGGAAACAGACTTCAACCACCAAAGGAGCTACAAACACATTAATCAGGCTAAGCAACAAGCATCTTTGCTGATTAAAAACTGCAGATGGGTTGCCGCTCTAATGGCGCCAAATATGCCTCTAGTTTTAAAGGTCAACTCACAGTGTAAATGTCCTCAGTATTAACAGTGCAAATATTCAGTGCACCACTCTTTGCCCATAGAGTGTTTCTTCTGGCTCAAACCGATCGGGGTAGATTTACTAAATCTATCTAACGATAGAGACTTTTCGGCAGCATTGCCACCTGCAGGGACATTGCTAGTTTACTAACAGGCGCAGGCACCAATTCACTAGCGAACGGGACCATCACTAGCAGTCATTCGCATTCTATCGGCAGGGACTTTTCACTGTGGCGAACGGACGTTACTCCGCAAATTCACTAAAATGCGGATTTTACTGGACGTTACCTCTTTCTCCAGAGTTGCCTTCGCTACCTCAGACCAGGAGAAGTGCTATAAAGCAGCTAGATCTTCCTCAATCTTCTGTCACTTACATCATATCCTGTGAGCATCAAAAAACGCTGGCGACTTTTCCTTCTTTCAGCGTGATTGCCTGCAAAAGTACTAACGGGAACCGTTTTTTTCCCCAGACATTTCATAACATATGGAACATTCATTTTACAGTGGGCTCATGTGTAGGGCATTATAATAACTCTCTTGTCTTTATTAAGGTTCCCTGTACATGACATAAAAAGTGGAATTTGTAAGTATTTGTACCAACATTTAACATAAAGACGTCCATACAACTTTAAATAGCGCAAGATCACTAGCGAATTTTCGCTAGGCAGAAATGAATGCTAGCGCATCTTTGTTTTGAAATGCTCGCACTGCCAAAGTAACGCTAGCAAGAGTCGCCAGCGCCCGGTGCACAGGGCGAAACTCTACATATTAGTGCATTGGCATAGTCTGAGTGCACTTGCGCCTGGCGAAGTTTCGTTGGTTAGTGAATCTGCCCCATAATGTCTTGGAAATAATTCCATGTACCTTGTGTGCCTTTCTATGCAATTTGTTGTATATGCTCTGGGCACAATGTGGGCACACACTTTTAGCACATTTATTAGTAAGACAATGCATATGGCAGACTTATTGTTGAAAACATGCACTGCCTTTATTATACAAAAGTCTCAATTAAAATCTGGTGCCACATTTGGGTTTACTGTATTTTATTTAGGGATGCACCGAATCCACTTTTTTGGATTCGGCCGAACCCCCGAATCCTTTGTGAAAGATTCGGCCGAATACCGAACCGAATCCGAACCCTAATTTGCATATGCAAATTAGGGGTGGGAAGGGAAAACATTTTTTACTTCCTTGTTTTCTGACAAAAAGTCACGTGATTTCCCTCCCCATCCCTAATTTGCATATGCAAATTAGGATTCGGATTCGGTTCGGCCAGGCAGAAGGATTCGGCCAAATCCGAATCCTGCTGAAAAAGGCCGAATCCTGGCCGAATCCCGAATCCTGGATTCGGTGCATCCCTAATTTTATTTGTAGCTCTGTTGTAGATCTGTTTGGCTGGTCCTGTGATGACCTCTGTATCCATAGAAACATATTCTGCTTTGCATATCTAAGCTTCCTTTTCTGTTCCTTACTCTTGCTGTTTCTACTGTTGGTTTATTCCGTGTCTTAAAGAGAAGTCATCGTGTGTATAGTAAGCATTCTTTGATTTCATTCGTAGTTCTGTATCTAATTCACTGTCCTTTTTCCTGTACCTGAAGACCTTTAAAGGAAATGTAAGTCCTAGAAACAAGTTAGTGGAAAATTGTAACATTTGTGGTCTTCAAGATATTAGCAGTTTAGATACATACAGTCGGCTGTGACTGGATATTAAATATTGGATATTGCATGCAACTAACATTAGGACACACAGAATGCCCTTTGTGTTCTATAGGAAACAATGCAGTAGAGACACACAAGCATTAAAATTAAGCAAAAAAGTTACTTTTGTATATGTTAAAATCCACCAGTGTGCACTAAGAGCCGACGTCTTTGCTGACCTTCCTTAAGGCTGTAATTGTAATCACATTCATTAGCTGCAATAGATACTCACTTTCTCTTTATGGCTTTATACAGTTTTACTTGCAGAAATCAATATTCCGTAGCGAAGCATCTTCTTTACGCTGCTTTACGTTTAATAGTCCAATATGTCTTCATAAATGTTTTTTTTCTCAACGGCAGTTGCACATGTAGGAGGGCTCAGTGGTCACTGTCTTGTATCTATTTAGCCAATTGCATTGTATTTATGGACAGCTAAAGGCAAAAATAAAAAGTATTCATGTTTTGAAGTAGCAGGGGACCGTTGCATGTATATAATCATAGCTATGTTTCTAATGCCTCTTTGGGCCCAATATATAAACTACAGATGGTCATACATAGGACAATTGCCTGATTTAACCATCCGTGTAATGATGGTTTCACTCCTGAGATCAATTTTCACAGATCAGGCCTGGGAAATAGCTAAGGGCTGCCTTAGGCAACCTCAAAGACTGTACCAAACAGCTGATTAAAGGATCAGAAACTCCCACCTAGAACTGCTCACTGTCAGTTTCAGGTCCCTAAGCTGCCAGTAGCAGGGCTCCTTTATGCTAGCTAAAGACAGTTGGGCAGATCAGTGCAACCTGCTCATGGAGTGATTTGTCAGATATGATATATATATAAGAAATCAGGTCACGTGAGTTCATGTTGAGAAATGAATAATCTACTGAGAATGTGTGATTCCAGAGGACATGTAACCTTCCGGGGGTTTGGAGAGTGCAATAGCAAAGCATCCTGTATCACTCACCAGAGATTGCACTGGAAATATCTATTTGTGCTTGTAAGGCAAACACTCAATATTTAAACCAAGACAAGGAATAGCTCATCCCCATATGCCTTCCTAGGGAGTCTCAGACTGAACTGTCAAAAATGATCATGTTTATTTGGGAAATCCCCCTTGTTCTCTGATGAAACTGTGATGGAAGAAATCTTTGGACTTACAGTGAAAGTATTTTCATAAAATACCCCGATAATGGGTTACCAAGACCAAAGTAATGATAACCATTGCTTCCCAATGTTGTACGCTAACAGTAGTCTAAATATAAAAACTCAGCCACCTTATTCTTGTTTTTAATAATGACCTCGTCAAAGACCAGTCTGATATCAGATTACTTTAACTCCAGGAAATATGATATGAATGCCCTACTTGTATTAACATGTAATGTTCCCATAGTTTGCGCCAGTTGTAGAATGAAACCTAGTACCTTAAATAAGAGCACAGACCCAATAAAAGTTTAGATTCAATTGAAATTGTAGAATTAGATTCAACCAATCTCCACCAAACCTACCCAGATTGATGTAGGCCTCCTTCTCCTATGTAAATTTCATTAAAGCAAAACTTTACCCACCAACAATGTAGGTCTGCATAAAAAAAATCACATTTTTTAATAAACAAAGATCGACCAAAACTCCCATTCACCATTTTACCTTATTTAGCATTACGAAGACTCCATTTTTTGGATTACCGGGTAAACACAGCGCAGACTACGATATCTTCAAATTGGCATAGGCACATTTCTCATTGAATTATTCATGACTTGACAGGTTTGAAATACCAGATTTTCGGATCCAGGCTTTTTGCTGCTTCGGAGTATAATAAATTGCCCCAAAAAGCCTGACCATCTAAATAAAATTTTTTTCATTAAAATATACTTTTTTAGTAGTATGTAGCATTGGGTAATCCTAAATAGAAAATTGCATTTTAAGTAATCAGGGCGGACCACTAGGATCAAGGTGCACACAAAAATACCAAAGGCACACATACATTAACAGACTAAGTTCTGTCTTTTGCTTCCCACACTTGGAAGAGCTGCAGTATTTCTGGTCAGGTGATCTCTGAGGCAGAACACAGACCATCACAAAATGGTGGTTCAAGGCAAGAGATGTAAAAGACAATATTTACTGATATGTATTCCAGCTGGGTTAGATTCTTTAATAGGCCACTTAATATGATATAAACTATATGCTGGTTAAGTATTCATTCTGGGGTATAGTTTTCCTTTAAGGGTAAGAGCTTGACCATCAATAGAAGAGAATAGGGACGCAATTAGGACTGAATAACAGTTTTTGTAATAGTATAAATGTATATTTTGTTAAATTAAAAGTAATAACGTGAGTTACATGTGCGCAAATTGGGATGAGGGCTAAAACACTATTCTTCTGAGGGGGGGGCAGTCCCCTGAATATGTCACTGTATATAGACCCAAATGTGCTATTTAGCCAGACTAATTAAAGAGATATCAGATGCAGTAAAGTAACTGGAGGGGGACGGGCCCTGGTGCGGGACGTGCAGCTGGGCCCCCCTCCGTGCAAGATTATCTGGCCGGAAATCGCCCGCTGCGGGTGGAAATCGCCAGTGCGCGAGCTGCCGGAGGGCCCTGAGGGAGTGCAGGCCCAGGCCCAATCGCACCCCCTGCTCCCCCGGCAGTTCCGGCACTGATCAGATGTTCTTTGGTCTTGGGTAGGGATGTCGCGGACTGTTCACCGGCGAACTTGTTCGCGCGAACATCGGCTGTTCGCGTCCGCCGCAAGTTCGCGAAAGTCGCGCGACGTTCGCCATTTTGGGTTCGCCTTACCTGGCGCTTTTTTTTGACCGCTCACCCCAGACCAGCAGATACATGGCAGCCAATCAGGAAGCTCTCCCTCCTGGACCACCCCCACACCCCCTGGACCACTCCCCTTCCATATATAAACTGAAGCCCTGCAGCGTTTTTTCATTCTGCCTGTGTGTGCTTGCAAGAGCTAGTGTAGGGAGAGAGCTGTTAGTGATTTCACTGATTTCTTTGAGGGACAGTTGATAGTAAGTTTGCTGGCTAGTAATCTACTTGATACTGCTCTGTATTGGAGGGACAGAAGTCTGCAGGGATTTGAGGGACATTTTAGGGTAGCTTTGCTGGCTAGTAATCTACCTTCTACTGCAGTGCTCTGTATGTAGCTGCCTGCTGTGGGCACTGATCTCTTCTGATCTCATCTGCTGACTGCTGTAATAACCCAATAGTCCTTGTAAGGACTGCTTTTATTTTCTTTTTTGTGTTTTTACTTTGCTAGTTGCTACTATAAGCCCAGTGCTATTAGTCTAGCAGTGTTGGGGAGTGGGACTGGTGTGCTACTGTGCTGCTCCTAGTAGTTCAGCAGCACCAACCCGAGAAAAATATTTTTTTTAATATACATATATTTTTTTTTTCTTTTACTTATCTTACTGTTCTTTAACGTGTACAGTGCTGTTGCTGTTCTTCATAGTAGTGCACCAATAGTAGTGCACTTGCAGGCATTATTTGCTCAGTGTGTTCTTCATTTTCAAACAACAACCATCTAGCTGTGTGAGCTTGTTCACATTCTGTCTAAATATCAATAATAATACCGTCTCTAGAAACACCACCCGAGTGACGTTTTTCAGGCAGCAATAATATATTCCGTATCCACTGCTGTAGTAGTGTATACGTTAACCTTGTAGGCATTATTTGCTCAGTGTGTTCTTCATTTTCAAACAACAACCATCTAGCTGTGTGAGCTTGTTCACATTCTGTCTAAATATCAATAATAGTACCGTCTCTAGAAACACCACCCGAGTGACGTTTTTCAGGCAGCAATAATATATTCCGTATCCACTGCTGTAGTAGTGTATACGTTGACCTTGTAGGCCTTGTTTGCCCAGTGTGTTCTTCTTCTTCATTTTCAAACAACTTCCATCTAGCTGTGTGAGCTTGTTCACATTCTGTCTAAATATCAATAATAGTACCGTCTCTAGAAACACCACCCGAGTGACGTTTTTCAGGCAGCAATAATATATTCCGTATCCACTGCTGTAGTAGTGTATACGTTGACCTTGTAGGCCTTGTTTGCCCAGTGTGTTCTTCTTCTTCATTTTCAAACAACTCCCATCTAGCTGTGTGAGCTTGTTCACATTCTGTCTAAATATCAATAATAATACCGTCTCTAGAAACACCACCCGAGTGACGTTTTTCAGGCAGCAATAATATATTCCGTATCCACTGCTGTAGTAGTGTATACGTTAAACTTGCAGGCATTATTTGCTCAGTGTGTTCTTCATTTTCAAAAAACAACCATCTAGCTGTGTGAGCTTGTTCACATTCTGTCTAAATATCAATAATAATACCGTCTCTAGAAACACCACCCGAGTGACGTTTTTCAGGCAGCAATAATATATTCCGTATCCACTGCTGTAGTAGTGTATACGTTAACCTTGTAGGCATTATTTGCTCAGTGTGTTCTTCATTTTCAAACAACAACCATCTAGCTGTGTGAGCTTGTTCACATTCTGTCTAAATATCAATAATAGTACCGTCTCTAGAAACACCACCCGAGTGACGTTTTTCAGGCAGCAATAATATATTCCGTATCCACTGCTGTAGTAGTGTATACGTTAACCTTGTAGGCATTATTTGCTCAGTGTGTTCTTCATTTTCAAACAACAACCATCTAGCTGTGTGAGCTTGTTCACATTCTGTCTAAATATCAATAATAGTACCGTCTCTAGAAACACCACCCGAGTGACGTTTTTCAGGCAGCAATAATATATTCCGTATCCACTGCTGTAGTAGTGTATACGTTGACCTTGTAGGCCTTGTTTGCCCAGTGTGTTCTTCTTCTTCATTTTCAAACCACTGCCACTTAGCTGTGTGAGCTTGTTCACATTCTGTCTAAATATCAATAATAATACCATCTCTAGAAACACCACCTGAGTTGTTGTTGTTGTTTTAAAAATAATGCCAGGCAAAGGCAGGCCGCCACGCAGAGGCACTAGGGGCCGTGCTGCTATGCTATCCTGTGGCCCTAGGAAATTGCCCAGTTTTAAAAAGGCAATGACCTTGAACTCCCAAAATGCTGAAGAGGTAGTTGACTGGCTTACACAGCACACCCCATCCTCTACCGTTTCTAACTTTACCACAACATCCTCATCCTCCACTGCTATGGGCACCCCACGTAACACTTCCTCCACCACCGGCGCCCCTTCTTCACTGGAGTCAGAGGAGTTATTTTCAAATGAGTTTCTTGAACTGAGTGATGCGCAACCATTATTGGCAGAAGAAGATGAAGGAGATGAGGACGTTACACCAGATTTAATTCTGGCAGAGAACACAACAGAGATGGACATAATGAGTGATGACAAGGAGGTCCCCGCTGCTGCTTCCTTCTGTGAGCTGGTAGAAGAAATTGATGCATCTGAGGAGAATGAGGATGAGGAGATTGATGTTTTATGGGTGCCCAGTAGAAGAGAGCAAGAGGAGGATAGTTCAGATGGAGAGACGGAGAGTCAGAGAGGCAGGAGGAGAATAAGACTTAGAAGAAGCAGGGAGGACAGCTCGCAGGGAACAGTAGGGCAACAACATGTATCGGCACCTGTGGTCAGCCGGCCAACGCACCCGCCATTGCCGCCAACGCCGCCGACTTCTACTGTTACCGCCAGATTGCCAGCCTCAAAAAGGTCAGCAGTGTGGGATTTTTTTAATGTGTGTGCCTCTGACAAAAGCGTTGTCATTTGCAATGAGTGCAGTCAGAAACTGAGTCTTGGGAAGCCCAACAGCCACATAGGTACAACTTCTATGCGAAGGCACATGAACGGCAAGCACAAAGCACTTTGGGAGCAACACCTCAAAGGCAACAGACAAACTAAAAGCCACCCTCCTTCTGGTCCAGCATCTTACTGCTCTACCTCTGCTGTCCTTCACCCGTCTGAACCACCCTCCACTCCGCCTTCCACCTTGACCACCAGTTCCCATTCCCAGTCATCTGCCCCCAGCCAAGTTTCTGTGAGGGCCATGTTTGAGTGTAAGAAGCCAATGTCTGCGAGTCACCCCCTTGCCCGGCGTCTGACAGCTGGCTTGTCCGCACTCTTAGCCCGCCAGCTTTTACCATACCAGCTGGTGGACTCTGAGGCCTTCCGCAAATTTGTAGCAATTGGGACACCGCAGTGGAAGGTACCCAGCCGCAATTTTTTTTCAAAAAAGGGAATACCACACCTGTACCACCATGTGCAGAGCCAAGTCACCGCATCTCTGTCACTTAGTGTTGGGCCAAAGGTCCATATGACTACTGATGCATGGTCCTCCAAGCATGGTCAGGGCAGGTATGTCACCTACACTGCCCACTGGGTGAACTTGGTAATGGCTGGGAAGCAGGGAATGTGTGGGCTCAACAACAACAGTGGAGTTGGTGTCACCGCCACGGATTGCACGCGGTTCTGCCACCACCTCTACTCCTCCTTCGCTCTCTACCTCGTCTTCTTCCTCTTCTTCGTCCTCTGCTGCTGGGTCCTCCTCCTCCACACCTGTGCACCCCCAGCTCCCCCCAGGTTATTCGAAGTGCCAGGTACGCCGTTGTCATGCTGTCTTGGGGATGACGTGCCTGGAAAGCAGAAACCATACCGGATCTGTACTCCTGTCATCTCTGCAGTCACAGGCCGATCGGTGGCTGACCCCACACCAACTGAAGATCGGAAAAGTGGTGTGTGACAACGGAAGCAATCCGTTGGCAGCACTGAGACTGGGCAATTTAACACATGTGCCCTGCATGGCACATGTTCTGAATTTAATAGTACAACGTTTTGTCTCGAAGTACCCAGGATTCCAGGACGTTCTCAGGCAGTCCAGGAAGGTGTCGGCCCATTTCAGACGGTCCTACACAGCCATGGCACGCCTTGCTGACATTCAGCAGCGGTACAACATGCCAGTCAGGCGTTTGATTTGCGACAGCCAGACTCGCTGGAATTCAACGCTCCTCATGTTGGAACGTCTGCTGCAACAACAAAGAGCCGTCAACGAATACCTGTTTGAACTGGGTGGTAGGACTGGATCTGCAGAGCTGGGGATTTTTTTACCCCGTTACTGGGTGCTTATGCGCGATGCCTGCAGGCTCATGCGCCCTTTTGAAGAGGTTACAAATATGGTCAGTCGCACCGAAGGCACCATCAGCGACCTAATACCCTTTGCTTTCTTCCTGGAGCGTGCCGCGGACTACCTGGCATTAACTGCAGATATCGACACTCTGAGGAGCGATGAACCCCTGGACTACTGGGTGCGCAGGCTTGATCTGTGGCCAGAGCTGTCACAATTTGCCATGAACCTCTTGTCTTGCCCCGCCTCAAGTGTCCTCTCAGAAAGGACCTTCAGTGCAGCAGGAGGGATTGTAACTGAGAAGAGAACTCGCCTAGGTCACAAAAGTGTGGATTACCTGACCTTTATTAAAATGAATGAGGGGTGGATCTCGGAGGGTTACTGCACGCCGGAAGACTTGTGCTGAGTTTCTGATTCTGACTCCCCATGCAGCTGTCCTTCTCTGCACGCCTCATGACTCCACATACAGCTGTCCTTTAGCGTCCTCCTCCCTCCACCACCGTTACAAACTAGGGTGCAAACCCTACTGGTTTAATTTGAATCCAGGTAAATCCTGAGTTTTTCTGGCCTCTGTGCTTCAGTGGCTGTGACAAAAAAATTAATATTTTCAGCATTTATATGGCATATTTTTTCTGGCCTCTGTGCTTCAGTGGCTGCGACCAAAAAAAACAGAATATTTTCAGCATTTATATGGCATATTTTTTCTGGCCTCTGTGCTTCAGTGGCTGCGACCAAAAAAAACAGAATATTTTCAGCATTTATATGGCATATTTTTTCTGGCCTCTGTGCTTCAGTGGCTGCGACCAAAAAAAACAGAATATTTTCAGCATTTATATGGCATATTTTTTCTGGCCTCTGTGCTTCAGTGGCTGTGACAAAAAAATGAATATTTTCAGCATTTATATGGCATATTTTTTCTGGCCTCTGTGCTTCAGTGGCTGCGACCAAAAAAAACAGAATATTTTCAGCATTTATATGGCATATTTTTTCTGGCCTCTGTGCTTCAGTAGCTGCGACCAAAAAAACCAGAATATTTTCAGCATTTATATGGCATATTTTTTCTGGCCTCTGTGCTTCAGTGGCTGTGACAAAAAAATGAATATTTTCAGCATTTATATGGCATATTTTTTCTGGCCTCTGTGCTTCAGTGGCTGCGACCAAAAAAAACAGAATATTTTCAGCATTTATATGGCATATTTTTTCTGGCCTCTGTGCTTCAGTGGCTGCGACCAAAAAAAACAGAATATTTTCAGCATTTATATGGCATATTTTTTCTGGCCTCTGTGCTTCAGTAGCTGCGACCAAAAAAAACAGAATATTTTCAGCATTTATATGGCATATTTTTTCTGGCCTCTGTGCTTCAGTGGCTGTGACAAAAAAATGAATATTTTCAGCATTTATATGGCATATTTTTTCTGGCCTCTGTGCTTCAGTGGCTGCGACCAAAAAAAACAGAATATTTTCAGCATTTATATGGCATATTTTTTCTGGCCTCTGTGCTTCAGTGGCTGTGACAAAAAAATGAATATTTTCAGCATTTATATGGCATATTTTTTCTGGCCTCTGTGCTTCAGTGGCTGCGACCAAAAAAAATGAATATTTTCAGCATTTATATGGCATATTTTTTCTGGCCTCTGTGCTTCAGTGTCTGCGACAAAAAAAATTTAAATTGTTAGCATTTATATGGCATATTTTTCCTGGCCTCTGTGCTGCAGTGGCTGCGACCAAAAAAAATTAATATTGTTTGCATTTATATGGCATATTTTTTCTGGCCTCTGTGCTGCAGTGGCTGCGACAAAAAAAAAATAATATTTTCAGCATTTATATGGCATATTTTTTCTGGCCTCTGTGCTGCAGTGGCTGCGACAAAAAAAAATTTATATTTTCAGCATTTATATGGCATATTTTTTCTGGCCTCTGTGCTTCAGTGGCTGCGACAAAAAAAAGATAATTTTTCAGGAAAGTACACATGCCTAATTTTTCAGGGTTCTGCAACAGTGGCAAAATCGCATCTTTTATGGTCACCGTAGGTGATCAATAAAGTAGACCAAAACTGGGCCCACACTGCAGAATCAGTGTTTTTTGGTTCACTTCACTGTACATTGAATTACCTCTGCCTGACCGTGCACGTGCGCACAAGCACGGTGACTGCTAAACACACCACTACAGAAATATTGCCACCAACAGGACGAACATCCTGGAGGTGACAAGCAACTAGTAATTAAAAACTATTATTTGCTCACTTGACGGTATCATTCATTAAAGCTCTTTGCGTCTTTTTGCGTTGCAGTAAGCACCGCGTTTCGTCTTTGCGTGTGAACAGGCTGTAACCTTTACACGACTTGATTGGCATGTAGACGCCGGACGTTTTAAAGCATTTTATTACACAGGTTTAGAAATGTAGTGTGATTTCTGCCCTTTACAGCACAAAACGCAGTGCTGTGTCAACAATGGATTTTTTAGAAACATTTTTGCCCTTGATCCCCCTCTGGCATGGCACTGTCCAGGTCGTTGCACCCTTTAAACAACTTTAAAATCATTTTTCTGGCCAGAAATGTCTTTTCTAGCTTTTAAAATTCGCCTTCCCATTGAAGTCTATGGGGTTTGCGACGTTCGCGAACCGTTCGCATTTTTGACGCAAGTTCGCGAATATGTTCGCGAACTTTTTTCCCGACGTTCGCTACATCCCTAGTCTTGGGCGATGTATTGTGACATCAGTACTTATCAGTAATATATGGTTGAAATAGTACATTTGTACTGAGGGTACAAACCCTCATGAAAGTTCTCATACTGTAAGTGTAGGTTTTCTTTGCAACCCTCACTGTCTCCTCCTGTCAGATTGGGCCGGCGGAGCACCGGGAAAAAACCCGGTGGGCCCGGCTGGTCCAGACCTGTTCCCCCAATGGGACACCCCCTAAAAAAATTACTTGCACCGATGCGCCTCCGCACAGGCACAAGGTACGACGTTGTTCACGCAGGGGCGCAGTGCATAGTCGTTAATTTGAGCATGCAGAGGGAAGCTGGGAGGGGGCCCCCAGTGACTGCCTGGAGGGCCCTTCATGTGGCAGTCCCAGTGGGCCCCCATTGCCACAGTCTGACCCTGCTCCAATCTCATCAAGGTGTTTTTGATCTCATCGCTAAAGGCCTATTTAAAGGAAAACTATACCCCCAAAATGAAAACTTAAGCAACAGACAGTTTATATAAAATTGAATGACATATTAAAGAATCTTACCAAACTGGAATATATATTTACATAAATATTGCCCTTTTACATCTCTTGCCTTGAACCACCATTTCATGACTCTATCTGTGCTGCCTCAGAGATCACCTGACCAGAAATACTACAACACTAACTGTAACAGGAAGAAGTGAGGAAGCAAAAGGCAGAACTCTGTCTGTTAATTGGCTCATGTGACCTTACATGTGGTTTGTATGTGTGCACAGTGAATCTTACGATCTCAGGGGGCGGCCCTTATTTTTTAAAATGGCAATTTTCTATTTATGATTACCCAATGGCACATACTACTAAAAAAGTATATTATTATGATAATGGTTCATTTACATGAAGCAGGGTTTTACACTTGAGCTGTTTTACTCAGTATCTTTTAATAGAGACCTACATTGTTTGGGGGGTATAGTTTTCCTTTAAGTCAGTCCCTTCCTGCGTCATATTGTTGTATCATTACGTTTTTGTCTGGTGATCTTGCCCCTTGTTCCTGCTCTAGCCTTGTTCTTTGAATCCTTGCTTGACTTCCAGTGATTCCTATAACTCTGGATTCTCCATGCAGAGTAGCACAGCAGAGCACAAAGGCGCCATCTTTCGTATCTTTGGTTTTCTTCAGATCCTCTTCCTTCCCTTTGGCAATATATGGCTTTCTGGCGCATGCGCAGATGACACGAATGCCTAACCAGCTCTAACTGCGCATGCACCAAATAACTCAGTGTCCCTTTCTGAAGATGCGGAAGATGGTGCCCTTGAGCTCCGCTGAGCTACTCTGTATGGAGAAGTGAGATTGACATACAGGGACACTTTTTCTCATTAGAGGCAGTTTAGTTCTCCTTTAATGATCTTACTATGTTTCCAAGTGATGCTTCTGTTTTTAGATAATTTAACAATTCAATTTTCATCAAAAGTAACACTATTCAAGAGTATAATAGCCCATGAAAACAACCACTCAGGATTGCACTTTGGGTTTTTTTCTATTGCACATGGATTTTTTTTCTTGCAAAAATAACAAATCAATGCAGAGCTAATCTTTATGGTAAGGAATAGGGCTAGTCCTCAAGAAAACCTCAATGGCACACAGGAATAGGGCTACCCTGCTGTTTCCAATAACCAACGTGTTTAAATGCAGCCTGCACAGCCCTACAGCTCTGTCCTCCCACTACTTGCTCTTTTGTTAGTACAGATATGGGATACGTTATCTGGAAACCCTTTATTCAGAAAGCTCTGATTTATGGACTCCCATAGACTCCATTATTTCCAAATAATCCAAATTTTAAAAATGGTTTCCTTTTTCTCTGTAATAATAAAACAGTAGTTTGTACTTGATCCCACCTAAGATATAATTAATCCTTATGGGAAGCAAAACCAGCCTATTGGGTTTAATTAATGTTTAAGAGCTTTTCTAGTAGATTTAAGATATGAAGATCCAAATTACAGAAAGATCCGTTATCCAGAAACCCCCAGGTCCCGAGCATTCTGGATAACACGTCCTATACCTGTACCTACACATCTCACAAGAAGAAGGATAATCATCATTTAACCAGGATATACCTTAAAGGTATGTCCTGGTTAAATAAGGGGCTTTAATTTATTAAATGTAAGACTATTGTCCATCAGAAGCAGAACATCTGTTATACGGTATGTCTGACTACAGACAATATTTTGGGTTTCATGGAACCACTTCAAAAGTTGCTACATGTAACTGTCTCCACCACCTTTCTAAAAAATCCAGTGTGGGGCTTCTCGGGTCTTCTCTAGAACATGAAAAAGATGATAATACCTGATGTATTACAGTGGTATGCCTTGTGTCAAGGGCATACCATTGTCCCAAAGTGTTTCATCTTATCCTGTGTCCAGAGAATAAAAATTTGGATAAACATCCCTGCAATACCTTAGGTATTATTGTCTTTTTCGTGTTTTAAAAGATGTATACTGGCAGCGGAGGATATCAACTCTAATATCTTCTTTTATATTACTTCCATTATTTTGTTGTTGGAAATTAACTGGAGTTGGTTTGGGAAACCTTAGCCTATCCAAGCCTTGAGGACATCCTTGAGAAGATACACTCAAAATATATACTTTATATGTAGAGAGACTCTCTCCTGCTCTAGCTGATGATAGATTCTATGAAATTTGGGCTCCATGGTCTAATGATAGCATGCTTGCTCCTTCTAACTTGAAAAGCCTGTGACTGAAGCATTCCTAAAATAAAAGTCTCAATATCAGCAGTTTTAATAACCCTATTAATAATGTAAGCCATTAAAACATTATAAATTGTAAAGGGGACGCCTGTAACTGGTTGACTCTTGCCACCAGGAAGGTGGTTAAATAGACCTTTGCTGTAAGAAATAGACAAAGTATTCAAAAGACTATTTAACAATTTTTTTAAATGTAGACTGGATCATGGGAGGTCCGTCATTTTCAGTATATATCAGTTACGCAAAATCAACACATCTCTCGAGTACCGTTGAGGGGGCTTTCTTCCCTAAAAAGCCCTTCTCCCCATGACCTCTCTCATATCCAGCATACTGTGCACAAGCTTCTCCCAAGCTGTTTTCCTACAGCTCCTATAGGTTCCCACCAGGGCCAGGCTAAGGTATTTTGGCAACCTATGTATGGGCCTCATTCAGAGCCCCCCAGTCCTGCATTTCCCACCATACCATTTATATTGCCCCCCCGTACCTTTGGTAGCAGCCATTGTGTTACCTGTGCCAGCAATTATCATATTGCCCCCATTTGAACCTGTGTCAACAGCAGTCAATCCCTCAGATTGCTCTTTAATCCCCAATATGTACCTGTGCCAGCATAAGCCAAAACATCCATCATATTGTTACCCCCAAACTGTACCAAAAAAATCCATCATACTGCCTCTAATTTGTACCTGTGCCAGCAGGAGCCAAACATCCATCGTATTGCCCCCAAATATGTATCTGTGCCAGCAGCAGCCAAAAAGCCATCATATTGCCCCCAAATATGTATCTGTGCCAGCAGCAGCCAAAAAGCCATCATATTGGCCCCAAATATGTATCTGTGCCAGCAGCAGCCAAAAAGCCATCATATTGCCCCCAAATATGTATCTGTGCCAGCAGCAGCCAAAAAGCCATCATATTGGCCCCAAATATGTATCTGTGCCAGCAGCAGCCATATTGCCCCTAATGATCTGTTTACCTGTGCAAGCAGCAGCCAAGATAATGCCCACAAATATGCAGCTCCCAAGAAGAAGGTGGGTAGTGCTTCTGCCTGCAGTACAAATCACGGGCAAGCGGGGATTGGAAAAGGTGCTTTATAAAAACTATTAAAGGCCAAGCAAACCAAGGTTTAAAAACATTCCCCTCAAGAGTGCCCCCTCATGATTGCACCCTAGGTGGGTGCCTACTCTGCCTGCCCCTAGTTCTGGCCCTTGTTCCGCCTAACCTGCTCCTGAACACTCCAATTCTCTTAACTGGCGCTGCATCGCCTGTGGGTCCTACTCCCAAATACTAACTCCTCGCCAGGGGCCACAGACTGTCCTTACTGACTAGCACAGCTTCCTCTAACCTCCGAAGTGAGCCTGGTACTGAATTTCTAACTCACCTAGTCCTAGCAGGTTTCAGCCTTCCACCTGGGCGGCATCTACACTCTTTCTTAAGGCCCCCATATACGGGCTGATAAAAGCTGCTGACAAACAGAGTCGGCAGCTTATTGGCCCGTGTGGGGCCATCTGACGAGCGTCCCCAATGGATATCTGTCCGAAAATCGAGCAGATCTCGACCGTGCTTGTTAGAAAATCCCATTGGATCGCGGCCGCATCTGTGTGTCTATGCTGTCACGCAATCCGACTGCCCATGTCAGATCCATTATTATCCGATTGTTTGGCCCTAGGGCCCACGATCGGATCGGCCCGATATCGCCCACTTCAATGTTGTCAGATGTTATCAGAAGTCCCTGGATCCCGTGTTTCTGTTTATAGGCTCCTGTAGGGAATCCCCACTTTGGGTCAACTTGCTGACTGAAATTAATATTGCCTAACTATATACAATTCAAATAAAAATAAATTTTGCCTCAATACAAGCTTATTTTGACAAACCAATACACTGATAACATTAGATGAATGTATATCAATGTATGATTTATGACGGTATAGTCCCTTTTCCTCCATGACACTACAATGATACCTTTAGGCAACACAATAAGTGTGTTTATTCTTTTAACTCTGAAGTTCTCTTGGCAGTAGAAGTAGCTCACTTATTTATGAAAAAAAAAAGCATTTCAGAGATAAAAGGGGAAATTAAAGTTTACAAGGCATAAGTGGAAAGTGGAAAAATTGGTATTCTAGGCATCTACACCTGTAACAAATCAGCTCAAAAAGTCTTAGCTAGAAAGGAAAAAGAAGGCCTATAAATGTTAAATATCTTCCCATCACAACAATATGGGGATCACATAGAATGCCTGGTGATTTCATTAGTTTTGGTTTGACAGCTTTTAGCAGTCCTTTTGACTTATATTATTATATAGATGTATTTATGCCCCCACAATGGCCCTTTTCTTTAACCTGAATGAGATCATAATAAACCAACGATTACATCATAAAAATGAATAGTGCAGTAAAATAATGATGTCACGGTGGTGCCATGTTAGCAACTTGCTATGCCACCTATGTGACATCTTCCTCCAGTTATGAAATAACTATAACAGCATAACAACAGTAAGGGGCCGATTCACGAAATTCGGGTGAAGGGTTCGAATAAAAAAAAATTTGAATTTCGAAGTTTTTTTGGGCTACTTCGACCATCTAATTGGTTAAATTCGATCGAATTTGAACGATTCGAACGATTAGAAGTAAAAATCGTTCGACTATTCGACCATTCGATAGTCGAAGTACTGTCCCTTTAAGAAAAACTTCGACCCCCTACTTCAGCAGCTAAAAGTTACCGAAGTCAATGTTAGCCTATGGGGAAGGTCCCCATGGGCTTGCCTGTGATTTTTTGATCGAAGGATTCGTTGAATTAAAATCCTTCGAATCGTTCGATTCGAAGGATTTAATCGTTCGATTGAACGAAAAATCCTTTGATCGATCGATCGCAGGATTTGCGCAAAATCGTTCGACTTCGATATTCAAAGTCGAACGATTTTAGTTCCCAGTCGAATATCGAGGGTTAATTAACCCTCGATATTCGACCCTTCGTGAATCGGCCCCTAAGGGTTGTATTTATTAAACCTAGATTTTTTCTGGTTTAGGTGTTTTGGACAAAAACTCAAAACTTTTTAAGAAAAAGAAACTCAATTTTTTTCTGAAATTTATTGAATCCTGAAGCTGCAAAAAAGTCTGAATCAGAAAATCTGCCATCTCAAAGGTCATGTAGAAGTCAATGGCAGATATCCCTTTTTACAATTTCAAGCTATTTTGAAAAAAATTGAGCAAATCTGATTTGGGTTTTCGCTCAATTTTATCAAATTTTCTTCCCGACCTGACTTATTTTATTGATAAAGTTAAAATCATGGTTGGGAGTGTGATTAAGCTTTGTTTAATAAAAATATGAGATAAAATCGAGTTTTAGTAAATAACCCCCTATATGTAACAATTATGTTATCATAAGAAATATATTTTGACATCACACTTGAGTTTTAACATAATAAAAATATTGTTGCAGTATTAGCCATAATGGCATATGATATTCACATCATTGGATGGATTCATTCATAATTTTTGTCTTGATATATTTTAATGTTTTCATTTTTTTTTATTTACACAACTAAGAGGCAATGTTGAAAATCTGAATTGAACTTAATAAAGTAATTAATTACACAATGACTAATAGCATACATGGTTTCCTGGATCCTGTATAAGTCTACATTGAGGCTCTGCCTTGTAAATTCTTCACTTCATAGAACAACAGATCAACAGAACAACTAAAACATAATATTTCACTATAGAAACAGAAAATAAAATCTTTTGGACTCTGCCTCACTGCAATTACAAGCAAAGCCTCCCAGCTCAAAAGAGAACTCCGGCTTCCAAACCAAAATTTGATAAAGAGACCAACATAATTTACCCATCACAGTTACCAAAAGTATGAATAAATGCCATTTTCTATGCTGATATCCAGCTGTTTAACAGTTCTTCTCTTTCTGCATCATTTGAAATCCTGGCAGGGACTAAACACTGATGTTACAAATTGTAACAACTTCTCCACAGCTTACAGACAGCAAGCAGGAACTACATAACCCACAATGCATTGCACTGTCATGTTCCTTTCCTTATTGAAATCACGTGTACAGGGAATTGTGGGGTTTGGAGGATGCAGGCTGAGGACAGATTCTAAGCAATTTTTTATTTGGCCTTCATTATTTATTTCTTATCATTTTACTTTTCAAAAAGCTTTAAGGGGTGGTTAACCTTTAAGTTAACTTTTAGCATGTTATAAAGTGGCCAATTCTAAGCAATTTTTTATTTGGCCTTCATTATTTATTTCTTATCATTTTTTAATGATTTGGTTTCTTCTTCTGATTCTTTTAAGCTTTAAAATGGAGGTCACTGATCCCATCTAAAAACAAATGCTCTGTAAGCCTACAACTTTATTATTACTGCTACTTTTTATTATTCATCTTTCTATTCGGGCCCTCCCAGTCATTTAATCAAATCAATGTGTGGTTGCTAGGGTAATTTGGACCCTAACAACCAGATTATTGATATTGCAAACTGGAGAGTTGCTGAATAAAAAGCTAAACAACTCAAAAACCACAAATAATAAAATTGAAAACCAATTGCAAATTGTCTCAGAATATCCCTCTCTACATCATACTAAAAGTTATCTCAAAGGTGAACAACCCCTTTAAGTTATGTTTGTGTGGAGTTCCCCTTTAAAGGAAAACAATACCTCCAGAACAAATTATGGTCTCTATAAAAAAGATATTGCATAAAACAGCTCATATGTAAAACCCTGCTTCATGTCAATAAACCATTTTTATAATAATATACTTTTCTAGTAGTATGTGCCATTGGATAATCATAAACAGAAAATTGGCATTTTGAAAAATAAGGGCTGCCCCCTGGGATCGTATGATTCACAGTTCACACAAATGTAACGCTTTCTTGGCCTATTCTGCCAATTAGGAGTTAAGGGTGACCAGCTAGGTAGTGAGCATGGGTTACATTGCGAATCCTCACCCAGGGCAGAGCCTTCGCCAAATGGAAGCTTCCCCTTTAAACTGTAGTTGAACTACAACTCACAGGCATATAAGTACAAAAATAGAATAATGGACGCCAGGAGGTTCTTTAAAAAGGTAAAACAGGAGCAGATTTATTATGCCAAAGGCAAATGACCACAGGTTTACTTACAATAGTTCTGAGGACACAGCAGATGGAATCACTTTGGACAGTAAAGGTTCACAGTCAAACAGATGCGACTCCCAAAGGATATTGCAGATAGGTGTACATCAAATCCCAGTTCAACCGACGTTGCACAGTGAGGGGATCGGGATCTATCAGGTAGGGTTCAGGTAGTCCTTTGCTCACCAACTGCCCTATCAACTGAGGTCCCTGCTCTAAAGGCAAACAGGCCTTGTGGGAAGCTACTTCCTCCTACAATCCTTGTTGGAGCGACAACTGCTCTTTCTGCTACACCTCTCTGTCTTTCTCTCCTAGAGAGACTATAACAAGATCTTACTATTTTAGCTGGTCCTCGTTCACGGGGTTACCTGGTCCCCGACTTAGCACCAAAGGTGTCAGGTCCCTTTGGGGTAAAGGCTTTACTGGGGCCTATGGTGATCCCAGGCTCAATGGAGATACACCTAGCAGCAGCACCAGGAGCCAAAGAGGAAGAGGACACTCCCTGCACAACACTATATAGTAGTGTGGCAGGGGAGTGTCATTACACTCTTTGTCCAATAGGTGTGGGTGTTACACTTTGCCATTTACAAAGGCTTGGCCCAATAACAAGGGAAAAGAGAACTAATACAAAAAGGTAGGGGATTAACTCTATAGGGATAGGATATCCTATAGGTCCCTACACAAACAAACCAAACAAACCATACATGTTAGGTCACATGAGCCAATTAACAGACAGAGCTGTGTCTTTTGCTTCCACACTTCTTCCTGTTACAGTTAGAGCTGCAGTATTTCTGGTCAGGTGATCTCTGAGGCAGCACACAGACCATCACAAAATGGTGGCTTAAGGGAAAAGATGTAAAAGGGTGATATTTACTTAAATATATATTCAAGTTTGGAAAGATTCTTTAATATGCCACTTAATATGATGTAATCTGTTGCTTAAATATTCATTTTGTGGGTAAAGTTTTCCTTTAAGAAGCACAGTTATAAGTATACCTAATAAAACTGGTTGAGGTGCCATATATCTTATAAGGCATTAATAAAAGGTTGCTCAACACATTTTATGCTCCAATGCATTTATGCTTTTTGACCATCAACTGGAATTGTCTTCATGAATAAATAATTGAACAGATATCTACAAAATGCTCTTTCAGAATTCCATGGGGACTTTTAATTTTTGCAGCGCAGTATGAATGGCTGTTCTTATTAAGCACTCGATTTTGCCAGTATAACATTTCTCACCTTCATCGAAGTACCCACATGCACTTTTCATAAGGATACTAATGACTTGTATTTGCTTTATTTTCTGTTTGTTCTGTTCGTTCTGTTCTTGTTCTGTTCCCCAGGGTTATCCACTCTTTCACATTCAGAATTTTTTATTAGCATTATTATTAGAAATTCTATTCCTTTCTTCAAGAAATTTGAATTGTATGACATATATTTATCTATCTAATTAGATCTTCTAGTGATCAGGGATTGATAAACTGATCATAGACTAAAGAGACAAAGTCAATAAAATATTAAAAATGGAAGCCATTTTACTGAAAATAAGCAATGCGTCTCAGTGATCCAGTTTAGGCTTGGTGAATGAACCAGTTTTCCAGGATTTCAAAACATGTGCAATTTGTTAAATAGGTGTTCTTGAAACTCTTGGTCTTCACCAAGTATTTAAAGCTATAGTAGAAGCTTTGGTAGCTATGGTTTGAACCTATGGTTAGTGTAGTGATGGGCGAATTTGCAAATGGACAGCGAATTTTTGCGGCTGTTTTGCGAATTGTAAAAAAAAAAGTCAATACTAAAGTGCCAGGAGGAACAGCAGCAATCGATGCCCCTTCAAAGAAAACCGAGTTCTATTTATACACTGATATTGTCCCCAAGTAACAACTTAACTGCAGATGTTCATGATTATGCTGATATAGCCAGGTCTAAGTTGGTCATATCCGAAACAAATAGCTTATCACATAAACAGATGTGGGAATATTTACTGCCGGTTCCACTGGAAAAATTAAGAATTAATTTCAGGTACAGGTAACCTATAACGATTTGAAAACTTGAGGCAACGGATACTTCCTTATAATAAGGATCTTATAATAAGGAGCACCATGCCTAAATGTTACAAATATTTCTATATTCAATAATTTGTAAACCTTTAAAATAAGTGAATGTAAAACTGACGAGGATGCTATTAATGTATATTCATTATTATTTTTTTTAATTCCAAGATGTTAAGGGATACATGTGCTGTTAGTATGAATGGATTTTATTACAATAGCGCCACCTGCTGGTCATTTTTTGACCAGTCTGACCAGCAATTAGTCAAGGAAGTTGTCAGGAGAAAGAAAGAGGCTGCTCTGATGTTCTCCTGACCACTTCCTTGACTACTTAGTGGTCAGACTGTTCAAAAAATGGCCAGAAGGTGACGCAATTGTAACAAAATTCATTCATGTTAACAGCACATGTATCCTTTAATATCTTGGAATTAAAAAAAAATAATGAATGAATGTAAATTGCAAAAACGTCTCCCATTGACTCCATTTTATCCAAATAATACAATTTTTACAAAAACGATTTCCTTTTTCTCTGTGATAATAAAACAGTAGCTTGTACTTGATCCCAACTAAAATATAATAAATCCTTATTGGAAGAAAAACCAGCCTATTGAGCTTATCTAATCTTTACATGATTTTCTAGTAAACTTATGGTATGGTGATTAGAATTACAGGAAGGCCCTTTATCCGGAAAACCCCAGGTCATTCTGGATAACAGATCCACCATACATGTAGCAGCAAAAGCAGGATAATGTAGGATAAAGGAATGCAATAATATGGTAGTACAGTGAATGTGTGTAGAGTTCACAGCAGCTAGTGCCATATAAGTGGAGCAAGGAATCCAATAGAGCCTCACCAGACTTCAGGGAAACCTTGCAGCATGAGAAATAACAATAGGCATTTGTTATCCAAGGCTTATCCTGAATTCCATATTTTCTTATATGTTATAAAGGTACCCAACCCAATTCTATAGCCATTTAGAGCACTCGCATGTTCACAGCAACTAACAGTTAGTTAGCAGTTAGGCAGATTAAAAAAAAAAAACTAAAAGGTTGAACTTGATGGAGGTGTGTCTTTTTTCATCCTTACTTACTATGTTACTATGTTACAGGGCACCTGTCTTAGGAAAATTGTTTCCTCCAACAAAGGTGCAGACTAATTGATTCCACTCCAGCTGGGGAGGAAACAATAGTAAATTGGTCAAAAAATACTCCCAGAGTCTACTAGCTTGATTATTATGTGTAACTATGCACATATGAGAGCTAGGATTTTCTCATTACTTGCATTCTTAGGGCTCTTACTTACGAGCAGTGGAAGCTGCTCTCCCCTGCGTTCCGCTTTTTTCAATGGGGCTGTACTCACACAGGCACATGTAGGCGCTGAACGCAGGTTGAGACCCAACATCCTGCGTTCGGCACCTACATGCACCTGTGTGAATACAGCCCCATTGAAAAAAGTTAACTGCGTCTATTCCTGCGCTCCCCTGCGGCTGAACGCAGAAAAATGGAACGCAAGGGAGCGCAGCTTCAACCGCTCGTCAGTAAGAGCCCTTAGGGCTCTTACTCACTGGCTTTCTGACCTGCGCTCCCCTGCGTTCCGTTTTTTGGCGTTCAGCCGCAGGGGAGCGCAGGAATAGACGCATGTCATTATTTCAAATGGGGCTGTACTCACTCAGACGCGTGTTGGCGCCGAACGCAGGTTGAGACGCAACATGCTGCATTTTTCCTGCGTTCGGCGCCAACACGCGTCTGAGTGAGTACAGCCCCATTTGAAATAATGACGCGTCTATTCCTGCGCTCCCCTGCGGCTGAACGCCAAAAAAGGGAACGCAGGGGAGCGCAGGTCAGAACGCCAGTGAGTAAGAGCCCTTAGACTCCTGTAATGAGAGTCCTGGTGAGGAAGGCATAGCTCTCGCAAGGAGCAATTTTTCCCTACTTTACTATTGTTTCCCTCAATTGGAGTGCAAGCTCTATTTGCAATATAAGATGTGAGAATTTTTTCATATTGTCTGGCCACAAATGTCCTATTTCTTTCCCACTGACCTATTATGTTAGAATCCCTACTAGAAAAGGCTATGGTCTACCAGTTCAGTATTTTTTATAGAGATACAATTTGTCTTTATAGCCTCCTTTTAAAGGGGTGGTTCACCTTTAAGTTAACTTTAATTGTGTTATAGAAAGGCTAATTCTAAGCAACTTTTCAATTGATCATTATTTATTTTTTATAGTTCTTTAATTATTTGCCTTTTTCAGCTTTCCAATGGTGGTCACTGGCCCCATCTAAAAAACAAATGCTCTGTAAGGCTATAAATATATTGTTATTGCTACTTCTTATTACTCTTCTTTCTATTCAGGCCCTCTCCTATTCATATTCCAGTCTCTCATTCAAACCAATGCATGGTTGCTAGGATAATTTGGACCCTAGCAACCAGATTGCTGAAATTGCAAACTGGAGAGCTGCTGAATAAAAAGCTAAATGACTCAAAAACCACAAGTAATAAAAAATGAAAACCAATTGCATATTGTCAGAGAATATCACTCTCTACATCATACTAAAAGTTAATTTAAACCCCTTTAAATAGGTGTTCTTGAAACACCTGGTTTTCACCAAGTATTTGAAGCTATAGTAGAAGCTTTGGTAGCTCTGGTTTGAACACATGGTAGATATTTCTAAAGTTTTGAGCTAGAACAGTGTTTCCCAAATTATTTGGCTAGTCCCCATGGACCAATTTGGCGTAACGAGCCAGGTCTTTGAGGGTTTGCTTTGAGCAATATATGAATCTGTCCCATTTCGCTTTGCTGAAAAATTTGCGAAACTGCAAAAATATTCAAGAAACGCATTGAAGTCAATGGGCATCAAATATTTTTTTACGTGACACAAATTACACATGTGACAATTTGTCTCGCTCCAAATGCATTCAAGTCAATGGGAGTTTTTTCTTAGGGCAACTGTTTTTTGTCTCTGTGACATTTTTTGGACAAATACATTAAGGTCAGTGGGTGTTTTTCTTATGGTGACTTTTTTGTTCAAATGCATTAAATGAACAGCTAAATAGCTCAAAAACCACAAATAATAAAACATGAAAACCAACTGCAGTTTGTCTCAGAATATTACTCTACATCAGGGGTTCTTAAAATTTTTTCAGCTGTGAGCCACATAAGCAAGAATAAACTCCTTTGGGATGTAATAGGCTAATTTATAGCCCCATGTGGACTACCAGACTGCAGGAAGCTCTGTTGGAGTAAGGGCTCTTAACACGGCCGTTCCGACCTGCGCTCCCCTGCGTTCCGTTTTTTGGCGTTCAGCCGCAGGGGAGCGCAGGAATAGACGCAAGTAATTATTTGAAATGGAGCTGTACTCACTCAGGCGCGTGTAGGCGCCGAACGCAGGTTCAGACGCAACATGCTGCATTTTTCCTGCGTTCGGCGCCTACACGCGCCTGAGTGAGTACAGCTCCATTTCAAATAATTACTTGCGTCTATTCCTGCGCTCCCCTGCGGCTGAACGCCAAAAAACGGAACGCAGGGGAGCGCAGGTCGGAACGGCCGTGTGTAAGAGCCCTGCACCTATATCTTTATGCCTCTAAAACTTGAATTTAAGTTAGGAATTTCAAAATGGGCACTTACTATGAGGCCACTAGGAGCAACATCAATGGAAGTGAAGAAGCAACATGTTGCTCATGAGCTACTGGTTGGGGAACTCTGCTCTCCATCACACTTAAAGGTGAACAACCTCTTTAATCTGTAGAGATTATACAAATTTCTAAACTTTAAAATTGCAACAGGACTTATTCGAAGTCCAAACTTTTCTGGCCCTAAATATCTGTTTGGCATACAATAACAGCTGACTCTTGTCCTTGGCTGGCACACAACTACCATTACATCTGGAGCATAGTTGTTCAACGCCAAGCTGTAAATTGCGTGTTTATCTGTATAGATAAAATGCAAAGATTGATGGTTGTAGTAAACCCACTGCCTTCAAATTAGCAGAATTCTGCTGTCTCCGTAGCACTTTGTGTTTCACTTACATTGGCAAAAAAGAATTGATCAGAGTCTTTTTCTCAGACTTGGAGCTTTTAAAATACAACAGCACGCTGCAATGGTGATTTGTACATTACATAATCTCAAGTTAAAGTTGTTTCTTAGAAGAAATGCTGAATTCACTGTGCATCAAAACAAGGAGCAGACTTATTGACTTCCATGTCAGCCATCTTGCTTTGATGAATGTACTTGCCCTTAGGCTTCCTTGGTGATGCAACTTGAAAATTTCCCAAAACTCTTGAGCAATAAATGGAGTGATAAATATATTTCAATTCAACCCCATGCTGATGTGTGCCTAGGCTCCTGAAATGCAAGTCAATTTGATAAATGTCCAAAAAAAGTCTTCATCTGTAGGAGAAACACTTTTTTCAGTTGAGATCACGCTAAGGAGAAATTTAGAAATTATCAGCATTTGTAAAAGGAGAACTCTGGCTTCCAAACCAAAATGTGATAAAGAGGCACACATAGCACAGAAACCCCTAATATACCCAGCACAGTTACCTGTTTCTTCAAAAAGTATGAATAAATGCCATTTTCTATGCTGAAATCCAGCTGCATCATTTGAAATTTTGGCACGGAAGGAGGGACTAAACACTGATGTTACAAATTGTAACAACTTCTCCACAGCTTACAGACATCATGCAGGAACTACATAACCCACAATGCATTGCACTGTCATGTTCAGTTCCTTATTGAAATCACATGTGAAGGGAATTGTGCATTAGGAGGATGCAGGTAAGGACAGATTACTGCTGATACAAAGTAACAGTAGCTCAGCAAAGTAGTCAGACAGATCAGCAGGAGAGCAGGGGGCTAGGCTTCGGGAACTGTCAGAAACCATTAAAAAACATGAAAATTTTTTAATTGATGTATATTTGTCACGTTCGGCACCCTATATCCAGAACCCAAGCTAAGCTCCCTGGTCTCGTTTCTCACTTCTGCCTTTAACTGCCGCCTTTCACCTCGGGAGGAGCCCTCGACTAATCGGATGCCGCCAGGTATTAATTGAGAGAGGAGCAAAGCTAACGGTTCTGGACGAGCAAAGGGGCACGATCGTCTCACCAGGATACTGGAAAGAAGAACACCACCAGGAACAGGCAGGCCGGGCCAGCACAAGCAGAGAATTGTCAGACAGGCTGGAATCAGGATTGGAGAATGTAGAATAGTCAGTGGACAGGCAAAAGATCAGGATTGGAGAGGTCAGAATTAGTGTTGGGCGAATTTGCGCCGTTTTGCTTCGCTGAAAAATTCGCTAATTTCGCGTGAAATTCGAGAAAAGGCGAATAATTGGTGAAATGACGTCACTTTTTTTCTGAATTTCTGTGATATTACCTGACGTGTAATGTGATAAACCTGATTTGCACTTTAAGAGAATGAAGCCTGTTGTTATTTGTTATGTTCAAGAACTTTCTGGCGTCCAGTTTTCTTTTATTTAGTTACACAGCATAATTGAATTTTAGTTCAACTACATTTCCCCTTCAGCCCTTTCGCTTGGTAAAGGCCCATCCTGTAGAGAGAGTGTGAAATGTAACTCGTGCTCTGCCTGTTGCCTGGCCATACAAGGTCTAGCCTAGTCTCAATGGGGGTTACACATGGATGGGCTTCAGCTGCTTCTTCTATCATTTGTATATGGACACTAGGCTTTGCCCTCACCAAATGAATATCCTAATCAACCCCTTTTATTATAATCAGTCACCTGGGTATTCTAATCAGCAACTAAGGTATCCTAATCAGCCACTTGGGTAGCCTAGTCTAATTTTTTATGTAGCCTGAAATACCTAGCTCTACTTGGCAACTTAACAACTTAATCTTCAACTAATTTAAATGTAAGTTTCCAAATTAGTCTCAATGTAAGCATTGCTGTACTTTATCCACTATATTAGAGTTACAGTCTCTTTCCCGAAACAATCATTACCATTATTATTATTACATTATTTATATTACACTAGGCCATGAGTAACCGCCTGTAAGGTAAAATACATTTTATTTTATACAGTAAATGTAAATAATTCTGGAATATTCACAGCAGCCAGCATGGGCACTGATAGATCATCTCAGGATCTCTGTACCATAACCTGGGTCCCCACATCAGGGAAATCACATAAACTAAATCCCTAATAGTCTGTTATCCCTACACTAAAGGCCAGTCTTGCCTGAGGGGGAGAGCTACCCTTGGGTTTCCACCTTTTCTGCAGGTGGAGACCGGGCAAGGGGCGGGGCCGTGATTCAGAGGGGCAGGGCCATGATGCAGGAAGGGATGGGCTGGGATGTCAGGGGGCATGGCTATGATGTGGCGATCAGCGATTGCCCGATCGTCGTGTCAATCATGGGGAATCCTGCCCGTTTTTCCTATAAGGTTGGCATGTAGGGGAATTTCCCAACAGGACCCTATATAAGGAAGTACTGGAGATGTACACTTACTTTTGGCCTAACACCATCCACAGGAGAGACAGACATACTGAGCCAAACCAGGTGGGTTTGTGATCCTTGCTAGGAACAGATAGATAGATGGACTTCTGCATGACAAGGGTCCGGGGGGCTTCAGGAAGACACTGTATGACACTGTAGGAATCGTGAGATGATTTCCTGAGAAGTGTATATGAATAACATGTTAACTTATAAGCAAGTTCCTGGTCCATTGCAGTGTCAGACTGGCCCACCTGGATACCAAGAAAACTCCCGGTGGGCCCAGGTGTCAGTGGGCCCTTGTACTGCTAAACATTTGGCCTATTTCATGGCCATTCCCTATTTCTATGAGAACAACGAGGCTAAATAGATGGAATAATAGATTCTAGTATTTAAAGAAAAGAGACTAGGAGAATAGAGGTTGACTGAGTAGAGGGAGAATAATAGTACTGAAAGTTGGCCCCTGGTCTAAGGTTTATTGGTGGGCCCCTGGTCTAAGGTTTTTGGGTGGGCCCCTGGTATCCCAGTCCAACACTGGTCCATTGTGACTCTGGTCTGCCCCTGTTAAACTGTGAAGCTGCAAAATAAACATTTCCCTTGTTTCATCGCAACTACGTGCATCATGCTTTATTCACAACCTAAAGGCTCAACGGGTGCCCTGGCTGGGAGAATTACAGTTATGGGTGACCCCATTACAAGCCCTTCTCCTGATACTCTCATGCCTCGGTAAACCTCAGTGTTTCCCAAATCATTTGGTGAGGATTCTGGAGGGAATCTCAAACAGAGGCAGTGGAGCTTAGCCTGAAGATCCCTTTGGATGAGATTTGGGAATAATTCCTATTTGCTCTTCTAGATAGATCTAAAACTTGGCTTGGAGGCCACTTAGGGTGGAATTTGGGTTGCTTATCTAGATAATCTTAGAACCATCGCTGAATTATGGATGCACAGATGTTTTTTCCTATCTGTAACTATATTGAGCTAAAAGGGGGGGCTTGACATAAGGCGAGACCAGCAAAAAAGCATAAACTGGATAATTTAGTGACTCATTTCAAAAAGCATATCAATCTGGGTGCATGCACCATTAGGATGGTAGCCTCATCTAGGTCTTCCAGATGACTTTATAGAGAATTATTTAGCAGAGACAAACAATATGGCAGCTCCTACTCACATGTATAGATAATAAAATAGCAAGAAGTACACTATTTTATAGCAATAAGAAATTCTCTTATGCTTTATATCCCAGTCACAAGTTGGTTCATTGAAATAATGTTTGACTTGACCTACAGCAGCAGAAGTTTGTTTTTTTTTTAAAAAAAATGCTTTGTTTTTGGCAAAGGAAACATTAAAACTGAAATATTCATGTATCAGCTACTAATGTAATTGAAGAATTTGTCAGATGAAATATGTCAATTACTCTTGATAAACGGAAAGGCAGAGCAATCCGGGAAGCAGCACACGTTGCTGTAGGTTTTCTCAATGTCTTAACAAATCCAATAAAGCCTCGGTGCAATAAGGTTTGCTCTCCCCACAATTACACGCCTTAGGTATTTTGTGACGCACAACATGGAACATTAAGTGGCTCTGTCTGTGTGACAAGTGTAATTACATAACAGCCCAGTGTGCCCTAAAGTGCTTTATCACCATGCCTTCTCGGTAATTCACAGGTGGAAAAACCTGTCGTTTCCTTTGACATTTTCATAGTTATGTAAAAATGTTGGCAGCCATTTAAGCGATATGGATCCATGCAAAGATTTATTCATTAGCTCGGCATGTATTTAATAGTTCCATGCATGACGATGGGGAAGGCGAAAGAAATACATGCACTTATTTACCACCTTGGTCTTCATGCATTCTGTCATGGTGTGGTGCAACATAGTGCTTGAAGCCTAGTGTAGAGTCCTGTGCGGGTCCATTTTTTGGAACCCGTACCCGAGCCCTACCTGCAACCTGCAATCTGCAACCCAGACCCGCATTCTTAGCTGCTTGGACCCGCTACCCGACCCGCAAGTACCTTATCCGCAACCCAGACCCTGGACCTGCTGACCATCAAGAATCAGGAAGTGCTGTCATTGTAAACTGGAAGTGACATCATCGGAAGTAGAGGTGATCAGAAAAAAGGAGTAAAAATCGCTATTGAGAAGACCCACAGTCCGACGTGCGACCCGCAAACCTGCAGAACTGCTGACCTGCTTCTATACCCACACCCAGAACTTCTACCTGCAGGGTACTGCAGGTTTGTGTGGGTAACCCGCGGATACCTGACCGATAGGACTCTAGCCTAGTGTTGGTCATCATTCATTCAGGCATAGTTCCAAGAACACCTGGCACAGAAGGTACATATTCACCCCAAAACTCATCATAACTGACCTTCAAGCTGGGTTTTCAGGTGTATCTAAGAAAGCAAATGGCCATTCTTCCAAATTCTCACTCCAACAGGTCTTCAAGTTGAGCTCCCCCTGCCACTGCTCCATCCCCCTGGGTGTTTAGTCCCATAGTTTGGGAACTATTTTGTTAAAGTTTAATAGATCATATATTTACATTCTTTAAGGCTTTGTGATCTTTGAGCATTGTCCACCTATCTGTACCAGTTTCAGCCATAGTCATTCCTATACTTTGCTATGATAAGTGTCAGTAGGCAATTTGGGGCACTTTTTTGCAGGGCATGTTGGTGATCAGTCCCCAGTGCCATAAAGGAATTAAGAAAAACTTGAGCTCTTTTTCTTCTTAGCACAGAACCCAGGAGGCATCTAGTAGATAATGACAGGGAGAGCGAGCCTCAACAGAGATTGTTCATCATTCACAACAGTCTCTGTGCCAGTAGAACTTACAGTCTAAGTTCCCTATAATCAGTAAACAAAAGAAATATGAGATTTTTGAAGCACAATTTGTAAAATATTGTCTGGGCACTGAACTGCAGTATAAAAGAAATAACACATTGTGGTTCCAAATTATAACCTCAGCTATTCTGTCGAAGATCCCTACCTCTTATCGTACAGTGTAGGAAATGTGTAGCTATTTGCATTTTTATTCTGAAAAAAGAAAGATATTCCTAAACATATATCTTTAGTTGTTATTGTTGTTTAACTTGAACATGTGAACACTTAGGGGCCCATTTATTAAACCTCAAACTTATCTGGTCAAGGTTTTTAAGGGGAAAACTCTCATTTTCCGTGGAAATTTTAGACATTTATAATACCCCAAAGCTGCTTAAAATCCGAATTCAAAATACTCCATCTCAAACCTGTCGAGATCATGTAAAAGTCAATGGCAGATGTCCCTGAAGTTGCGATCTGTGCAGGATAATCCGATAAAGTTCAAATCAAGTTTTTGTCTTGAACATTCAATAAAGTCGAGTTTTTGAAATGTCAATGATACGATGCGAATTGACACTCGATTTTGGTGGAATGTTTTGTCACTCCGACTTTTTCGAGAAAAATATTGATAAATTTGGTTCATGGAAGGGAGCTTGGTTGACTTTGTTTTCATAAAAAACTGAGGTTAATTCGAGTTTTAGTAAATAACCTCCTAAGACTGAGAAACATAGGATCCTATGTATTGACTTAGTGATGCTGGTTTCAGTTGAAGTCGGAGGGATGACAAAGTAGTGAAAGTGATGTGACTGAAGCCATATTTCCTATTTTAAGTCCACTTTATGGAGGGGTTGGAGGTTTCTGGAGAGTATGAGGCAAGAAATCTTAGTCTGAGCCTCAAGCAGAATCCCTCAGAGAAGCATAAGCCAGGAGCATAAGGTTTGAAGACCACCTTAAAGGGATACTGTCGTAGGAAAACATGTTTTTTTTTCAAAACACATTAGTTGCTAGTGCTGCTCCAGCAAAAACCTGTTTTTCAAAAGAACAAACGGATTGTTTAATATTTAATTTTGAAATCTGACATGGGGATATAGTTATGTGACTTGTGCTCTGAGAAACCTCAGTCACTCTTTACTGCAGCACTGCAAGTTGGAGTGATATCACCCCCTACCTTCCCCCCAGCAGCCTAATAACAGAACAATGGGAAGGTAACCAGATAGCAGCTCCCTAACACAAGATAACAGCTGCCTGGTAAATATAAGAACAACACTCAATAGTTAAAAATCCAAGTCCCACTGTAAACCCCATTTAGTTAAATTGAGCAGGAGAAACAACAGCCTGCCAGAAAGCAATTCCATAGTGCTCTTTCTGAAAGCACATGGCCAGGCAAAATGACCTGATATGCACCTACACACCAATATAATAATAAAAAAAATACAGTTATTGGTTCAGGAATTAAATTTTATATTGTAGAGTGAATTATTTGCTGTAAACAGTGTAATTTAAAAATAAAAATTACACCATAAAAATCATGACAGAATCCCTTAAACGTGACTCAGGGATCCAATGTTTATTGTGAGTGGTAGGATAGATACACTGTAGTAATTTAAGATAGACATGGTCACTGGGGAGGAACAGTGTGGGGTTAGTTGGGTAGGGTCTTCATTAAGTAGGCTCTGAGCATATATTATCTTGGAGAGATACCACTGAATTATTTGGTGGACTGGGTCTGACATCTATGGTTAAATAAACTCTATGGGGGGAATTCACAAAAGTGTCGGGAACGAAAAAATATCTTTAAAATGTCGTAGCAACAGCCGACAAATTCACAGAGCATTTCTCCGCCAATTTTCCGACATGTACGACACTTTTGAATTAGTGTCGTTAAAAGTGGGCGTGGTTTTTTTGGCGCCACTTTTCCCGACATTTTTTTGAATTACTCATAAACTCATTTTTTTTACCGACAATTTTTCAGACACTTTAGGCTCTCCAAAATAAAAATTTCAGACAAATTTTCTTTTAAAAAGTCTTGGTAAATGTCGTTTGTACGATGAAAAGATATACAACATTTTAGAAAATTGTCAGACTTACGAGACATTCAGAGATGGTAACACCTGCCTTTGTGAATTTGCCGTTCATACAACATTTTACAAATTTGTCGACCGCCACTTCTGGGTTACTTATTTTACCGACACTTTTGTGAATTCCCCCCTATGCCTCCATTGTGTATTGATTTTTGTTCTTTAGTAAATATGGTGTGACAAACTGGCAGCTTGTACACGTAAATTCAGGGGGAATTATCAAATGGTAGGCAGGCGAGCAAAGGAAAAGGAGCAGTAAGACAGGGGCACCACGGCTCTTCAGAGAAACACAGGTTAAGTTTTCCGACTTAATGGTACAATCCAGCAACGGGTTGACCATTTCAGCACAAAATACAAATCATAAAATAAACTCCTGCTCACTGAGCGCTAACCTCACAAATTTTAAGAGGTCCCTTACTAGACTGCCCCCCTGTGGACTACCAGCAAGAACTAAGCAAGTTTGGCTCACCCCTGTACTCACAGTATTCTTTTCCTGAAAGAGTTTAGTCTCCCTCACTCTTTTATCCAGACTCATAGTGACAGTTACAACCTCAGTAACATCATGGTCCCCTTTTGCTCCGTGCAGCTGTAATCAGCACTTCCAGCTCCTGAGAGTTCTTTAAACAGTCAAGTCTCATACCTGCTGTGCTCTGCTGAGAGACCCCTTCTAACACTCTCATTAACTTTAAATACCTTTTCCACAGGACAGCTTTCTAGTGGAAATTAAGCTCAAGTGGATCTGGGGAATGGAGTCTCTGGCTACTACAATCTTTAAACAGAAAAACCATTCCCTGTTTATTAACTCCTTCCCTGGAGCTCACCTCGATCACTGGGGAGAACTTAAAAGGCCACAGTCACCATTCCCAACTTTTCTTGGTCACTCTACTACAATTTTTACTAAAGAACCCCTGGTGGCCAAGAATTCTTCTGAACGTGGGTGTCAGAGAGAGTTTAAACTGGAGACCAGTGCTGTCCCAATGGAAGCTCAAGGGCCAAATGTATCCCTGAAGCTTGCCCAATGTCTTCATATTAATCTTTTATCAGATTTCTGAGATGTCATCCCAGGGGCAAGGATATCAGTTATGTTTTGGCTACACCTTTTTTTCCCGGGTGTGCTACATTACACCCCAACCATGCCCCAACCACATATCAGTAGAAATATGGCTGCCTCCCAAACCACACAGGAAAACTGACAGGCCTTTGTTTCCCAAACATGCAGTGTAAGACTCCTCGCTATCTGGTGACTACCTCTCTATACCAGTCTGTTTGGAGTCGAGGTACCAGTTATTTGCTCTACATTAGTACAGAGAGGTTATGTCATGAGTTGTGTCCGATATTTGCAATGGATTGTTTGTTCACTTATATTAGCACTGGATGTTTATATTGCATGTATTCTATAGGCAATTTTGTTAAAAGAATTTGGAGATTTTTAAGACAACTGGTTCAGGTCTGTGGACTCGATTGTGTCATCAAAGTTTTAAGAGGAGTTTTGTAGTAGAGCCCAAGCACACTGTGCTCTCTAAAATAAATGAAACCTTACTGTTACATTCAGTGTATCACCAACTCCCACACTTAAGCATTACTTTAATCTATGTGATCTATTATATACATTGTCAGTAAAGCCGGATCTTACTGGCAGGGATGTGCACTTAGCATATATATGTAGAAACCCATCAGGAGGCTGACAGTCCATCATCATATTGAATCCCATCAAAAAATGCTGATGCCTTAAACTGGAAATGAAAATAATGATTTGATTCTCCTGTTTCATGAACACAGCATCACCTGAGCTTCCCTAAGATGTCTAACCTAGTCATTACCAAAACTCTGCAATCATTTTCTGGATGCAGAATGGGGTTGCATCTATTTGCCTAAAACCCTCAGATACCACCCTGCTAGCAGTGCCAGTTGCCCTCTGGTGGAGAAGGGAAAGATAACAGCCAAACCTCGCTCCTGGGACATCATGTCAAAAGAGGACTATTTTACTCATTTTACTCTAGATGTAGCCAGCAGGGCCCTATGTTCAAGGGTGACCTGTATGAAATAGTGAGTGCTATCAGTGCTTAGAAAATAAAATATCTTCTTATTCATTTGGTACTCACATCTGGATGATGATGATGATGATGATGATGAATCCCAGCTTATTGTAGATATTATCCATGATAGTCAGAAGATCATCAGATTGGTGGCTTCCACATGGTACCCTGTTAAGATGCAACGGTTATGTACATTATAGATGCTCTAGCATCTCCCCCCAATTCAAAAGGCCATTTTCTGAAATTAAATACACACATTGGATGATGTTCTTCACAACTATAAAGATCAGAAGGTTCATCTACAAAGGGCTAGATGCTTTTGTTGTTAATCTAACACAATTTTAAGCAGCATTAAGCAGCACTAAACCTTAGCAGTGCAAACTATATGGTGTGCCTCATAGAGAATGTGCTCCAGTATGCAGAGCACTCAGTGGCACAAGGGCGCTCTGTACATACTTAAGAGTTTGCCTTAAACAGTCTTTAAAGGGATACTGTCATGGGGAATTTTTTTTAATGATAGTAGTGCTGCTCCAGCAGAATTCTGCACTGAAATCTGTTTCTCAAAAGAACAAACAGATTTTTTTATATTTAATTTTGAAATCTGACAAGGGCATATTGTCATTTTCCCAGCTGCCCCAAGTCATGTGACTTGTGCTCTGATAAACTTCATTCACGCTTAACTGCTGTACTGCAAATTGGAGTGACATTACCCCTCACTTTACCCCAGTAGCCTATCAGTAGAACAATGGGAAGGTAACCAGATGACAGCTATGCCCCATCTACTGGTATATATGAGAATAGCACTCAATAAAAAAAATCCAAATACGGCTAACCCAAGTCACAACTCCTCCAGTTACATTGAGTAGTAGAAACAACAGCCTACCAGAAAGTAGTTCCATCCTAAAGTGCTGGCTCTTTCTGAAAGCACATGACCAGCCAAAATGAACTGAGATGCACCTACACACCAATATAACAACTAAAAAATATATTTATTGGTTCAAGAAAAACAAGTAACTGTTAGAATGAATGACATGCAATGTAAATTAGCAATAAAAACTATACCATAAAAATCGTGGCTCAATCCCTTTAAGCCCTACAGCTCACGGTTCCAGAATGGAAATAAGCTCATGGTGGATTTGATTTTGAAGGGCATATCCTGATGGATAGGTTTCAGGTAATTTTGCAAAAAGATTGATTTCCTTTTTCCATTTTTTCACTTAATTTAAAAAAATCTTAATAACTACAGAGGAATGAGATCATTTATATTCATCTGGGCTTTTCATTCTAATAAAGGTAATTATGTGATTAGGTTGAACTGAACAAAAAGGAAGCAATCTGCATATTTTGTCTTTTTGTAGGTCACACGTGATAATGATGCAATGTATCTCAATATGTGCTTTATGCAGGTAACATAACTCAGCCCAGTCCTCTTCCAAGGCTGCCATTTCATTGGCCAGAATAGTAACAAACGGTTTGAGTTCAATAAAGTTACACAACCATGATGTTCAATCATTTGCTGATTTCTTTCTAAAGTCATGGTAAAGTACAGTAGATTGGTTGGGGCCGTACTAGTGGGTGTAGCCTAGAAGTTGAGTTTGTTACTGTGCTAAGCTTGGTGCTCCATGTCAACTCTATGTCATGGCTGACTTCAATTATCCAGACATTGACTGGGGTAATGGGGTTGCTAAGACAGAAAAAGCTAGTAGGTTTGTAAATATGCTGAATGACAACTTTTTATTCCAGCTCGTTCAAGAACCTACTAGGAATAACTCTCTTTTGGACCTTGTAATAACTAACAATACTGAACTCATCTCTAACATTTGTGTGGGTGAGCATTTAGGGAATAGTGATCATAACATGGTCTCCTTTGAGATTCTGTTGCAGAAGCAATTCTATAAGGGAGTAACTAAAACACTAAATTTCAGACGTGCAAACTTTGACAGTATAAGGGCATCTCTGCAACATATTAAGTGGGAAATGCTTTTCTCAGGGTTAAACACAGAACAAAAATGGGAAGTCTTTAAAATGCTGCTTAATAAATATACTTGTCAGTATATTCCACTTGTAAGCAAGGAACGTTGTTGCAAAGCAAAACCTTTTTGGTTCAATAGAAGCGTTGGTGTTGAGGTGGGTAAGAAAAGACGTGCTTTTAAAACTTTCAAGTTAGCTGGTACAGCCGAATCATTTATAAGGTACAAGGAGGCCAATAAATCATGCAAGCTAAAATTGCTATAGAAAAGGATATTGCAGCAAGCAGTAAAAAAAATCCAAAATTATTTTTTAAATATGTTAATAGTAAAAGAATGAAGCAGGAAGGGGTGGGACCCTTACTATCAGAGGGGGGTCAGCTGGTTGATGAAAACAAATTAAAAGCGCAGATTCTGAATTCATATTTTTCATCTGTCTACACAAATGAGGAATCAGTAAGTAGGGATGTAGCGAACCGCCGCCAATGTGTTCGCGAACGCCGTTCGCGAACACCGCCAAAATTTGCGAACAGTTCGCGAACTTCGAACATCCGAAAATCGTTCGATTCGAACGATCGAAGGATTTTAATCGTTCGATCGAACGATTTTCGTTCGAATCGAACGATCGAAGCCATTGGATCGAATGATTTCATTCAATCCAATGGCTTCGATCGTTCGATTCGAACGAAAATCCTTCGATTTTAGCGATCGAATGGTCGAATGGTCGAACGATTTTGACGCGAACGCCTATTGGCGAACGTTGCGCGACGTTCGCGAACTTGCGGCGGACGCGAACAGCCGATGTTCGCGCGAACAAGTTCGCCGGCGAACAGTCCGCGACATCCCTATCAGTAAGTGAAGGTTTCCTTCTTAACAGTCCCAATTCTAGTAATACAACTAATGATGCATGGTTCACACATGATGAAATTCAAAAGAGACTAGAACATGTTAAGATTAACAAAGGTCCAGGGCCAGATGGTATTCATCCCAGGGTAATTAGCGATCTTAGCTCTGTGATTGCCAAACCTCTTTTCTTAATTTTACAGGATTCATTGAGATCTGGCATAGTGCCGAGAGACTGGCGAATTGCTAATGTGGTGCCTCTATTCAAAAAAGGATCCCTTTCTCAGCCTCAAAACTATAGGCCAGTTAGTCTGACGTCAGTGGTAGGAAAGCTTTTTGAAGGGTTAATAAAGGATAAGATACTGGACTTCATAGCAAATCATAATACTATGAGTTTGTGCCAGCATGGTTTTATGCGTAATAGATCTTGTCAGACTAACTTAATTTCTTTTTATGAGAATGTAAGTAGACACCTCGATTCTGGGATGGCAGTGGATGTGATTTACTTAGACTTTGCTAAAGCATTTGATACAGTGCCACACAAAAGGTTACTGGTTAAATTAAGGAATGTTGGCCTGGAACATAGTATTTGTACCTGGATAGAGAACTGGCTAAAAGATAGACTACAAAGAGTGGTGGTAAATGGAACATTTTCTAATTGGACCAGTGTTGTTAGTGGAGTACCGCAGGGCTCTGTACTAGGTCCCTTGCTTTTCAACTTGTTTATTAATGACCTGGAGGTGGGCATTGAAAGTACTGTTTCTATTTTTGCAGATGATACTAAATTGTGCAGAACTATAGGTTCCATGCAGGATGCTGCCACTTTGCAGAGTGATTTGTCTAAACTGGAAAACTGGGCAGCAAACTGGAAAATGAGGTTCAATGTTGATAAATGCAGGTTATGCACTTTGGCAAAAATAATATAAATGCAAGTTATACACTAAATGGCAGTGTGTTGGGAGTTTCCTTAAATGAGAAGGATCTAGGGGTCTTTGTAGATAACACGTTGTCTAATTCTGGGCAGTGTCATTCTGTGGCTACTAAAGCAAATAAAGTTCTGTCTTGCATAAAAAAGGGCATTAACTCAAGGGATGAAAACATAATTATGCCTCTTTATAGGTCCCTGGTGAGGCCTCATCTGGAGTATGCAGTGCAGTTTTGGACTCCAGTCCTTGAGAGGGATATAAATGAGCTGGAGAGAGTGCAGAGACTAAGTGCAACTAAACTGGTTAGAGGGATGGAAGACTTAAATTATGAGGGTAGACTGTCAAGGTTGGGGTTGTTTTCTCTGGAAAAAAGGCGCTTGCGAGGGGACATGATTACACTTTACAAGTACATTAGGGGACCTTTTTACCCATAAAGTGGATCACCGTACCAGAGGCCTCCCCTTTAGACTAGAAGAAAAGAACTTTCATTTGAAGCATCGTAGAGGGTTCTTCACAGTCAGGACAGTGAGGTTGTGGAATGCACTGCCGGGTGATGTTGTGATGGCTGATTCAGTTAATGCCTTTAAGAATGGCTTGGATGATTTTTTGGACAGACATAATATCAAAGGCTATTGTGATACTAAGCTCTATAGTTAGTATAGGTATGGGTATATAGAATTTAATTAAAAGTAGAGAGGGGTGTATGTATGGAAGCTGGGTTTTCATTTGGAGGGGTTAAACTTGATGGACTTTGTCTTTTTTCAACCCAATTTAACTATGTAACTATGGCATCAAGTATAACTTTTTATGCTGCCCATGTTGAGGACAATTGCTAACAGTTGATTAGAGAATTTTAATACATCCAACAGCAGCATACAGGTGAGGTGCAAGGGTGCAGCATTAGTCATGCCATGTTTATTCACCATAATGTTAACAACCGTAGAGATCAATTGGTTTTTTGGGGTGGAAGATGACCTTATGATGACCAATCACCCCAGCCACAAAGTAACATACCCCCATTAACACTAGTTGCTCATCAGTTCCACCAGGCTGGCACCCCTCGTCTTCCAAAAATGCACCAGCCCTGGGTATTACTTGCTGTTTACCATGCCACCATCTTCTTCTAGTCAGTCACCATTGGGCTTGGGTGAGCATATGCCCTGGCCTTTAGGAGTAGGTAATTCATAATATAAATCCCAGTCAAAAGGTGAAAGAATGTTAGGGTTCTGGGAAATAGGAATGAGCTATGGATTGGGACAGGTTGGGTTTATTATGCAACACATGCATCTGCTGTAGCAAAAGTATCTTTCCCATTAATACTTTATAGTCTTTTGAAGTTCCTCTTTTTCCTTTTATAGTTCTGCTTTGACAGTATGGAATATAAATTGGAACAAGCTCAATAACAGCTGATTTCTCACCAACAATAGGCATCCCACACAATCCCACAGCAGAAGGATTACCACATATGTAAAATAAACCCAAAGTCAAATGCATATTATTTATGCTAAGTAAAATGTTCTCTTCTGGCCTTTTCTATAGCATGTGGTTAGGTGTTTAGTTTGTAGGTTAAGGTCGATTACACATTTAAGATTCTGCTATTCACTAAATATCAGGAGGTATTGATATCATTGACTGCAGGTAGGCAGATAAATGACTTCTATTTGGGGTACTACAATAATCTCCCACTGAGATTCACTGTATTTGGCTCACCTCTAGTGATGGGCGAATAAATTCACCTGGCATGAATTTGCGGCCAATATCTTAGTTCGACGCCAGCAAATAAATTGCGAATCTCCACAGAAAATTGGCCGGCATCTATTTCCGATTTTCACGATTTTTTCATGAAAATGTTCGAATTGCTCGATTTTTACTGTGAAACCGTTCGAATTGCTCGATTTTGTTTGTGGAAACGTACGAATTGCACTATTTTTCCGTAAAAGTTTTTTTTTTTTCATGAAACCGTTCGAATTTCAATATTTTTGCAAATTTTCCGATGAAGCGAAAAGGGACAAATTCGCCTATTACTACTCAACTTATATATCTTGTTGTTTTGTTACTAATCTCCTCACATGACCTTATGAGTTTTCACTGGGATGCAGCATGACCCCAGGGAGGGGTCAAGGGATGAGAATGTTGCCTCCTAATACTGTAGGTCCCTGGTAAGGCCTTACATTAAGTATGCAGTGCAGATTTGTGCTCCAGCCTTTAAGAAGGATATTAATGAGCTGGAGAGAGTGCAGCGATTTGCAACTAAACTGGTAAAAGGAACAAAAGAATTAAAATATGAGGAAAAACAGTTGGGGCTATTTTGGCTTGGATGATTTTTTAAACAAGAATAATATCCAAGGCTACTAGTGGGAGTGGGAGAATTTCATGGGAGAATTTCATGTATAATATCCCCAGAACTCATAGAAGACAGGTACAGGGACAATTGAATGTATAAATAACCTCTGAACTCATAGAAGGATGGCACAGTGGCAATTTCTTGTATAAATGCCCCAGAACTCATAGAAGTATGGTATAGGGGTAATTCCATGTATAAATACCTTCAAAACTCATAGAAGGATGGCACAGGGGCAATTTCTTGTTTAAATGCCCCAGAACTCATAGAAGGATGGTACAGGGGTAATTCCATGTATAAATACCTTCAAAACTCATAGAAGGATGACACAGGGGCAATTTCTCATATAAATACACCGGAACGATAGAAGGATGGCATAGTGGCAATTACATGTATATATAGCAGATGGCACAATTGCAACTTTGCAAATTAAGGCAAGGAAAGGTTAAACCACCACAAGGCAGTGCAATAAATGTGATTTGTATCCTTACCAGCCCCACATTATTTCTATGCCGATAGTCTAGTAGGGGAGGGAGTTGGGGGGAATCTGCAGCGTAGAGTAGAGAACTACTATCCTTCCTGCTTGTCAACTTATACAGGTGCCCCCCTGCCTTCCATTGGAAATGGTATAGCTGAGTTGAGGTCACGCAGGGCATGTAAGTTGAGTGCAATCGCTCAAACCCCCACCCCCTCAGTCGGCCACTGTTTTTATTAGAAAAGGCAGCAAAGGCACTCTGGGTTAAAAAAAAAAAGCAGAAGACCTGTAGAGATCTGGATTGCCAGCACCATCCCCCCAAATGGTCCCTGCTGGTTGCACATACTACTGAGGAAGCAGGCCCCCTGTACTCCCGGGCCCGGCCCCTGCGCGACTGCTTCCTCAGTAGTTACGCCACTGTGTACGTGTGTTTAAATATTGTTATATGTGTGTGGACTTAGGCCTCAATAAGGAGTGAGTCAGATAAAAGTAGTGAGCAAGAGCAGCCTGCGCTCCAACTAGGAGGGAAAGCAAGGGGGTAGCACTTCCCTCAGGCAACACTGGCTCCAACGTGTGGAGATCCTGGTCTCTATTCAGAGAATTAAAATGACGCCATTGAACACCAGAAATGACTTTGAAAATATTGTCCTGATTTGCGACAAAGAACGCAAGAGTTGCATCTCTTTTGGCAATTCAGACATGGTTGCGTCCTCAATGAATAATAGGTGCAGCTTGCTCCAGGTCTAGTAATCCACCATAGCAACCAATAAATATTTGCTATTAAACAGCAAATATTGGTTTCTATTGGTTTCCAGAAATGGAACAAAAGTTTCACCTGTTATTATACTGTAGTGTTCTCATAAGACACACGAGCAAGGACATTTATGTGACGTGTATACATGAAGATCAGAGATTTTCAAGATGTGACTCTTTAGGAGTTGCTGAATTAGATTTCCCACCAAGGATTCTGAAGGACATTGAGGCTCACTATAGAACATGTCAATGCCAACCTACCATCTCACGACATCTCACTCACCACAACTCACAGTTAATAACGTTTCAGAGAAGGATTTATAGAACTCCGCTGATACTTTCTCTACTCCGGTACTTTATGAATTGTATCTCTTAAATCTCTCTACAACATTTGTTTCGTAGGTTTGGGATTTCAGCAGAGTTAGATGGCAATGAAACCTCCCCAAGATTTGATATAGTGAAGAGATTTGTATTATTGAAAGGCAATAACCTCATAGTGATAATTGGATATTACTATCCGTTCGTGAAAGAGATTAGACGGTTGTTAGAAATAATCGCTTACATATTGTTGTTTCAGTAAAGCAATTTATTTTCCTCTGGGTAGTAGTGTGTGTGCTATTGTTCCTTGGTATGGGGCCAACTATAGGGTAAATAGCACATTCTGTGATATACAGATGATGCAGGTGAAATAAATTAGTATAAAAATAACCCTAACAAGATGGTGTCCTCCATATTTATGCCCCTAAAGTTGGTAAAAACCTACATACGCAGGATGAATGTTTCCATGGGAAATGCAGCATAAAAAGCAAAGGGAAACCCCAACATAGATTCTATATGAAAGTGTTCTAGGGGACCAACGTGATCACACCCCTGTGTGTTTCAGCCATATTTTTGCAAGTGGGTGTAGAACATGAACAGTGCATAACTAGAGTGCGCTGGGCCCCCCTGCAAAAAAAATCTTCAGAGGGACTAGGCGCACTCCGATCCCCATTCTCCTGCCCACTTCCTGTCCTGCCTCGGCCCGGCCATGTCCCACCCTGACTCCGCCTACAGCCTGCCACAACTCCGCCCACTCCCGTCTGATTTGCTTCCCCCTTTTTTGGTAAGAGAGCTGTGGGGGAGGGTTTTTTATATCAGCTATCGAGGAAGCCCGGTGTTGATAATTTTATTGCTATGACCTCGTTATATGGAAAGCAAAACTCAGAGATAAGGCTATTTCAAATAGACAAGGTGTATTGAGTTAGGGAAAAACAGTCAATGTTACACCGAAGTGTAAGACACTCCCCTTATCACAAACTTTTTCAGATTAAAATGGGAGTACACATACATACGTTATATAACTTGAACCCTCCCAAAATGTTGGAAGAGGACTGATGTTCTTAACTACAGATATTGCACTGAAAATAGTTTCCATGCTTACAACTGTCCCTCAGCCTTGCAGTTCTTTATCTGTTAAAAGCAGACACAAGGATGACCTGAGCAAATGAAGAAAGCACTTCTGTACAATAGGGCCTCATCTAGTATCTGCTGACACTCTGAATTCTGTCAGTAACTTACAAAGTGGACTCTCATCACTGGGTGTCATTAATAAGAGAAATAATAAATGTGGGGACATCACCCCTCCCTTCACCTTTCCTGCCTTGGGCATGTGGTTATTGCTGAGTCAGAATGATAGGGGCATTTGTTATTAAACTTTATTATTCTTACACTCTGACACCTAACCATTTGTCCGTCATTGGAATAGGCACAATATTAATGTGGTCATATAAAAAATATATTATCACTGGGAACCCCTGTGACTGCAGGGTCTGCTTCCTCTATAGTTCGGCTACTGGTCATGACACTGGCTGAAGAGGACCCAAATGAGGCAATGTAGAGGGTCCCACATCTTGTTATAGGAGCAGCAGCACAGGGCAAATAAGAAGAAAGAGAGGTTGTGGTATCTTGAGTAGGAGTAATAGGGATAGGGTGACAATTACCCTGAATTATTCCTGTGAGTGGTTAAAGAAAAATACGGTACAGACATCTCTTGAAATTACCCTCTCAAATGATTCGAAATTCACTCCGAAATAGTTGTAGGATTCTTCCTAAAAACACCTGGATAGAGATCAGAAGTCAAATATTAAGGGGCCGATTCACTAAATTCGAGTGAAGGATTGGAAGTAAAAAAACTTCGAATTTCGAAGTATTTTTTGGGCTACTTCGACCATCGAATGGGCTACTTCGACCTTCGACTACAACTACGACTTCGAATCGAAGGATTTGAAAAATCGTTCGACTATTCGACCATTCGATAGCCATTCGATAGTCGAAGTACTGTCTCTTTAAAAAAAACTTCGACCCCCTAGTTCGGCAGCTAAAACCTACCGAAGTCAATGTTAGCCTATGGGGAAGGTCCCCATAGGCTTTCCTAAGTTTTTTTGATCGAAGGATATTCCTTCGATCGTTGGATTAAAATCCTTCGAATCGTTCGATTCAAAGGATTTAATTGTTTGATCGAAGGAATAATCCTTCGATCGTACGATCGCAGTATTTGCGCTAAATCCTTCGACTTCGATGTTCGAAGTCGAAGGATTTCAATTCCTAGTTGAATATCGAGGGTTAATTAACCCTCCATATTTGACCCTTAGTGAATCAGCCCCTAAATGTCACAGCAAAAGGGAAATTAACTTTGCAAAAAGGCTACATATTCTGATCTAAAACATTTCGTCAGATGTTCAGATATTGGGAGGTTTCTAACATTCTCTTTTGTAGGTGGCAAAACCAAAGCTGCTGCTGCTGAATTGGAAGCCTTTGGTTAATGTACAGCAGAACACTACTTTCTTGAAGAAAATAGGGTCATTTTGGGCTCTTTCTGGAGTTTTGAGGGGCACAAAATAAACCGTGATGTGGGGTTTGTCTTGTTGCGCAACTGAACCAAGACTTATAGATGAAGGGCCAATGAGGAATCACATCCTTAGAGAACTTGACCGGGAACAAAAATATACAACAGATCCCTTGTTTTCATATTTGGCTTTTAGTTTCCATGGCAAAGCAATATTGTAAGAATTATTGCAAAATTTGCTCCAGCTTTAGTATCCCATAGCAACCAATAAGCCAACAACATTATTTACTGGCCAACTATTTGAATCAGTCAAGTTATTGGTTGCAATGACCTTTATTCTGTTGTAACATTATTTCCCCCCCCTTAACCGTATTATTAAAAATAGGATATAATGTGGAGTTACGTTTCCTGCAGTCCCAGATGATAAAGAAAGGATAATTCATGCTTGTATTGTACTTGCATTTTACCTGTATGCCAATATTTCCATGCATGTCAAAACAAAAAACTAAAGGGATAATTTACCTTTAAATTACATTTTCATATAAAGTAAACATTGAGATTTCTGAAATACGTTACAATTGGTCTACTTTTTTTATGTTTTTTCAGTTAATTGCTTTTAGTTCAGCAGCTCTCCGGTATGGTAATATTTCAGCAGCTATCTGGTTGTTAGGGTCTTAGTATCCCTAGCAACCAGTGGTTTGAATGAAAGACTGGAATATGAATAGGAGAGGGCCTGGATAGAAAGATAAGTATTAAAAAGTAACTAAACAGGTATGGGACCTGTTATCCAGGATAATTGGAACCTGGGGTTTTTCCAGATTAGAATCTTTCCATAACTTGGATCACCATACCTTAATCCTAATAAAAAAATCATTTAAACATTAAATAAACCCAATGGGATTCTTCTGCCTTGAATAAGGAATAATTATATCTTACTTGGGATCAAGTACAAGGTACTGTTTTATTATTACAGAGAAAAAGGAAATAATTTAAAAAAATATATAAATAGTTTGATTCAAATGGGAGATTCAATGGGAGATGGCCTTCCCATAATTCTGAGATAATGGGTTTCCAGATAACGGATCCCATAACTGTAGCAATAAAATTTTAGTATGACAGAACTGCTGCCAGGGTCAGTGATCCCCGTTTGAAAGCTGGAAAGAGGCAAAAGAGGAAGGTAAAATAATTCAAAAATTATTTTTAAAAAGACCAATTGCAAAGTTGCTATGAACAGAACATTCTGTAACACACTAAACAACTTAAACATAAACAAGCCCTTTAACAGTGATAATGTGGGTCATGGTGCTATCGCTCCAGCCTTCAACAGAATAAGATTCACACAGCTCTCTACTTGATCACATGCATTTTAATGAACAAAAAAAGTTAAATTCAATAGAAAGAAAAGGTTAGAAAATAATACATGTACCTTTTGCATTGCTGTCTCTTGTCACCAATTTATCACACAGGTAAGAAAATAAAAAGTTAAAAGCTATTAAAGTCATTTGGGAAGCTGTTCTTTAGACATTTGTTATAATCCAGATGCTCTGCTCTCCTCAAGTAAACACAGCACAGAGGCAATAAAAAGTAAATCTCTCAGTCCATTTAAACCTGAATACACACACACACACTCACACTCACACTCACACACACTCACACCAACACACTCACACCAACACACTCACACACACTCACACTCACACACACTCACATACACTCACATACACTCACACACACTCACACACACTCACACTCACACACACTCACACACACTCACACACACTCACATACACTCACACACACTCACACACTCACACTCACACACACACTCACTCACACTCACACACACTCACACACACACACTCACACTCACACACACACACTCACACCAACACACTCACACCAACACACTCACACACACTCACACTCACACACACTCACATACACTCACATACACTCACACACACTCACACACACTCACACACACTCACACACACTCACACACACTCACACTCACATACACTCACACACACTCACACACTCACACTCACACACACACTCACTCACACTCACACACTCACACACCCACACACACACACTCACACTCACACACACTCACTCACACCAACACACTCACTTGCACAAACACACTCACTGGCACAATACAAGCCTGGCCACTTACTAAACCTTGGAACGGAGCTGTGCCTAAAATGTGCCTATTAAGAAGAGTCTTAATACAGTTACATGGGCTAGTCTCTGAAAATAGGAGGTATTGGTAAGGTATGCACCACAGTGTGATTAGGGTTGACTAGCCGGTAAAACACCTGCCAAGGCCAGGGCCGGTATTGCAAATTTACCGGCAATGTAGTTGCCGGCAAATTTTTAAAAACTTTTAAAAAAGCTTGGCCGGCCCCCAATCCGCTTAGAACTTACCTTTTTCTCGGCCTTCTGTCCATCTTGCGAAGTGGCTTCACCCCTTTTTGCGGCACAGTACGTGACTCCTCCCCCTTTTTGCATCACGGGAAAAAAATCACACATTTTTTCAGAATTTATTAAACCCTGAGGATGGAAAAGTCAGAATCAGTAGTTCTGGCATCTGTCGAGGTTGCAATGGGAAAAGTCCCAATGATTTTTTGATGTGCGCTGGGTTTTTGGCAATACCCCGAAATTTTCGGAGTTTTCAGGCAAAATTCTGAGTTTTCAGGTGAAAAATCTGATTTTTCATGATTTTTTCGGATTTTTTCCCATTTTTTATATATTTCAATATTTTTTTTTATTTGTTTTCCCCTGACAGGGAGAGAAGCAAATATTGTTTTTCTGCATGTGCAGTGGGTGAGATAATGCTTTCAGTCTATTTTCAGTCTATTCATTTTCTGCAGTGATCTTTCTGGCTTATTATTCATTGTCTGCAGTGATTTTCCTGGCATTCCTGTCTGTTTGCTCGCTGTCTGTTTCTACAGTGATCTTACTGGCATGCCTGGGCTTAATGGAGTGCTCATTGTCCAATTCTACAGTGATCTTACTGGCATTCCTGGGGTTAATGGAGTTTATGTTGTCTATTTCTGCAGTGATCTTACTGGCATGCCTGGGGTTAATAGCGTGCTTACTGACCATTTTCTATAGTGATTAAACTAGCCTATCTGATTAAAGGGAGAACCTAGGAGAGGGGCATAACATTTTTGGCACTGCACTATGCCTAATCGTCCGTGTCCATAGTGGGAGGAGGTAGCTGGTGGGGAGTGGTCATGAATGCACATTTGTGTTTGCAGGGCCCCTGTGGTGACACTAATTAAAGAAAAAAATTAAAAACACTTTATTATGAATCCAGTGACATTTCCCAGATGGAACATGAATAGATCTTCCCTACCCTCCTGCCATTTTCAAGCATCCAAAAACTTTGCCGAGAAGCACCCCATGTGCCATCAGCCACAGATGAACTTGTAATTTCATTAGGGATGCACCTAATCAAGGACTTCGGTTCGGGATTCGGCCTTTTTTCAGCAGGATTCGGATTCAGACAAATCCTTCTGCCTGGCCAAACCGAATCCGAATCCTAATTTGCATATGCAAAATAGGTCCAGGGAAGGGACTTTTTGTCACAAAACAAGGAAGTAAAATGTTTCCCCCTTCCCATGTTATAAGGATTAGGGATGCACCGAATCCGATATGCAAATTAGGATTGGAATTCGATTTGGTATTTGGCCTAAATTTCATAAACTTCATAAACTGCCGCTCCAAGAGTATAAAAGGCATTTCACCATAACATCTTATACCCTGTTGTTTACAAGTAGAGATTTAAACACTGGGCTTGTTACAAAGCCTCTATAAAAAAAAAGTGTTTATTAACATGCGTATCTCCCGCACTCAGACTGTCCCTTTAGCTAAATGTTTGCACTCGCAGGACAAGTATCAAAGTAATGGAACAGAGAGGTCAAGTGCCTCATTCAAATAAATAGCAGATGAGGTAAATGGAAAATGTTTTAAAGCTTTTAGATTTCAGTATAAAAACTCTCCGTCTGCAGCTGATAATTCCATTTTGAGCAGTTATTCCTGTAAGGAAAAGAAAAAAAAAAAAAGAGGCGCATCCCTTCTGCTCTGAATTGATTCCTGACAGTAACGTCTGCCATGTGTATTGGGGCTGCTACACTAACCAGGAGCCATTTAATAAGATGTAAAACAGATGCTGCTCAGATGCTTCAATCGGTATCCCGACAAGAAATCTGAGAAGCACCTGTCTTTCTTACTATGCGAGTGAATATATTCATGAAACAGAATAAATGCAACTGGTTTATTCCTAAGGGCTCTTACACACAAGCATTTTTACCTGCGCTCCCCTGCGTTCCGTTTTTCTGTGTTCAGCCGTAGGGGATCGTAGGAATAGACGCATTACATTTTTTCCAATGGGGCTGTACTCACACAGGCGCCGAACGCAGGAAAAATGCAGCATGTTGCGTCTCACATACAGCCCCATTGGAAAAAATGTAATGCGTCTATTCCTGCGCTCCCCTGCGGCTGAATGCAGAAAAACGGAACGCAGGGGAGCGCAGGTAAAAACGCTTGTCAGTAAGCGCCCTAAGGTTGAAAAGGATAGAAAGATCTACCCAAATGATTCTGACAATTCTCATTTCCATGGTCAGTTGAGACCACTCCTCTTTAGATTGAGCCTACTGGACCAAGATCAAGTTATTTTATGGGGCCCAAGTTGGTCTCACAAAGTGAGAAGACTAATCAATATTTAGGGAGGTTTAGCCTCCCCAAAAATGAAACCATTTGCTAAATATTCATATATATTACTGTTCTCGAATTGGTAGCCCTCCAAAATAAAGGTTCCACCTTCCTCCCCTGTGTAAGTTCTCTTCTTTGCATCTGGCCTTAATGCAGTGCTAGTAACCAAGATCCCTCTGGTGCCTTTGTTTTTCTAACCCCGACAGCACTTGTTTCCCCATATTTTGGTTCCTGGAAATTGACTTCATATGGTAAAGATCATTCTCATCCAGCTATCAATGCCTTGTCTCAATTATCAGATTGATCTTCTCAGATTGGTGGTATGAAGGTCTTATTGAATTTCCCTGTGGGGAACAATGACTACTTGGGTAAGGCCTTCATTGGGTTATGTCTCAATGAGGCCATCTTCACAGTTTTCGGAAGAGGAAGAGCCTATGGGGTATATTTATCAAAGAGTGAAGTTAATAGTGAAGTTCCGCCACTAGAGTGAAATTCCGTCACTATCCATTCATTTCTATGAGACTTAGAATCTAATGGCCTTTAATCTAAAAAGACAACGATTCCTATACACATTGTTAGCAATCTTAAAGACTATGGTTGAGAAAGTTTATATAACACCTAAAAGGCCTCATGAAGCAATTTAGATTATAGCCTGCGGAAAGATTAGTTGCCCGAAGAAGAAGCGATTTGTTGCTGGGCAACTAATCTCCCCCAAATAGCTTTGTGTTCCTCTACCCTAAAACACCAGCCAAGACCGGCCACAAATTTACTGTCAATGTACTTGCCAGTAAATTTGTTATTCTGTTTCAGGCTTGCCCAGTCTCTTCTCCCCCTGTATTTCCCCTGACAGCTCTGTAACCATGCCAACTCACCAAATATATGCCTGCTTTACCCACTTACATCACAGCCTGCCCACATTATACCAGTGATAACGCAAGGGTGCCCAGGGTCAGACTGGAGCCTTGGGGTAGAGTCCTGCAGCAGGTTGTGTACCCGCGGGTTACCCACATAAACCTGCAGTACCCTGCGGGTTGCGTGTAGAAGTTCCAGGTGCAGGTATAGACGCGGGTCGGCGGTTCTGCGGGTTTGCGGGTCGGGCCGCGGGCCTTCTCAATATCGATATTTACTCCTTTTTTCTAGTCACGTCTACTTCCGATGACGTCACCCAAGCGGGTAAGAATGCGGGTTGCGGGTCCGGGTTGCGGATTGCAGGTTTCAGGTCCCAAAAAATGGACCCACGCAGGACTCTACCTTGGGGGCTCACTGGAGCTGCAAACAAAGGGCCCTCCTGCCAGTCCCTGGGGTCCCCTCCAAATCCCAGACCCGTCGCATACATGTGTGAGCTCAGGTTCAACTCTTGATGGGACAACTGGGGGAGCAGGTCTGGGCTGGCAGAGGCCCACTGGGTTGTTCACTTTTAAATCAACTTTAAATATGTTGTGTATTTGCCATTGGCTTACATTTTTTATTATTTGTGGGGTTTTTTTTTAGTTATTTAGCTTTTTATTCAGCAGCTCTCTAGTTTGCAATTTCAGAAATCTGGTAGCTAGGATCCAAATTCCCCTAGCAACCATGCACTGATTTAAATAAGAGACTGGAATGGGAATAGGATAAATAGAAAGATATGTAATAAGAAGTTGCATTAAGAATACATGTGAAGCCTTACAGACCATTTGTTTATTTAGATGGGGTCAGTGACCCCCATTTGAAAGTTAGAACGGGTCAGAAGAAAAAGAAGGACTGGAGCCTTGGGGGTCCACTGGAGCTGCAAACGAAGGGCCCTTCTGGCAGTCCCTGTGGGGCCCCTCCGGACCTCAAATTCCCGGACCCGTCGCATGCATGCGTCAGCACAGGTTCAGCTCTTGATGGGGCAACTGGGGGAGCAGGTCTGGGCTGGCAGGGGCCTATGAGGGTCGGGGCCCACTGGATGTTTTTCCCATTCTTAACCTGAGGGTGCCTAACTTCCGTAAAGGTGACAAAGTTTAAATCAATTAACTTTTGGAGGTTTAGATACCTCCCAACATTTTGGAAACAGAAAGAGGGACAAAAAGATTTGCTGCGCGGAGCCACACCCCCTAATCACCATGTCCATTGAACAAAATTTGGCAGGTTATGAAAGTTTGAACACATTTCTAGGTTTTTTGTATGTTTTGCTAATGAAGGTGAATTGCCCTTTAAGCTGTGAGTCTTCCTTCTTATCTTATCTAAAACTGTCACAAAAGTATCTTAAGTATGTGTTCTGCCAAGAGCCAATTAAGTTAGAAACTTTGTATATTTTTCTGGCTGTTCAGTACAGCAGATCATAGAGAAACTTGGGAAATATCAGTACAAATCCGGGACTGCAGGTTGAGCTGTCAAAAGCGGGACTGTCCCGTGAAAAACGGGACAGTTGAGAGGTATGCAGTCAGCTAACTACAGATGAGCAGACACAGTAGTTACGACAGGAAGATTAGGGAAGAGGGTGATTCAGTGAGTTGGGTGCTGGAGGGGGCCTGAATATTCAATGTGGCTCACAAAGGCAGGGTATAGGCCACTAGACCTAATGTAATACATGAGATGTAGAGAAGTCAGTTGAGACCTGGGGGTGGCCTGTACTTGTTGTCTTTCAGTTTACCGCTGCTCATACTAGCATTTTATTCATAGAGAATTCTGTTTCCATTGTGTTCCGTGGAGTCTCGCCAAATTCATGCACAGCATCTGGAGCCCAGTGTACGCCAGCATTCACACCTGCCGCTCAGGCTCCGCCCACATGCTTTATTTTAGGAATACAGAAATATGCACTGGCAGCCCTGCTGGTTCATTAAAGGGATACTGTCATGGGAAAACATGTTTTTTTCAAAATGCATCAGTTACTGGTGCTACTCCAGCAGAATTATGCGCTGAAATTCATTTCTCAAAAGAGCAATCACATTTTTTAATATTGAATTTTGAAATCTGACATGGGGCTAGACATATTGTCAGTTTCCCAGCTGCCCCAGTCATGTGACTTGTGCCTGCACTTTAGGATGGAACTACTTTCTGTCAGGCTGTTATTTCCTACTTAATGTAACTGAATCAGTCTTAGTGGGACTTGGCTTTTGCTATTGAGTGTTGTTCTTAGATCTACCAGGCAGCTGTTATCTTGTGTAAAGGTGGCCATACACGGACCAATTTGACAGCTTATCTGCCCGTGTATGGGGGCTTCCGACGGGTCTTCCTGATCGATATCTGGCCACGATATCGATCGGGAAGGTTTGATTTTTAACCGACCGACCCGTCGGAGCCCCTTGGCGCATCGTAATTCGATCGTGAACGTTCGAATTACCCCCGATATAGCCATGCAGTTAGTGGCATATCGGGGAAAGATCCGCTCGTTTGGCGATGTCGCCAAATGAGCGGATCTTTGAGTCTATGGCCACCTTTACGGAGCTGATATCTGATTACCTTCCCATTGTTCTGTTGTTTGGCTGCTGGGGGGGGAGGGGGATGATATCACTTCAACTTGCAGTACAGCAGTAAATAGTGACTGAAGTTTATCAGAGCACAAGTCTCATGACTGGGGCAGCTGGGAAACTAACAATATGTCTAGCCCCATGTCAGATTTCAAAACTGAATATAAAAAAATCTGTTTGCTCTTTTTAAAAATGGATTTCAGTGCAGAATACTGCACTATTAACTGATTCATTTTGAAAAAAAAACATTTTCCCATGACAGTATCCCTTTAAGTCACTTCCAAAACAAAAATACAGGACTTTTGCAAAAGGAACAAGCAACTTTTCCATTGGTCTCTGTTAATAGTCTCTGAAATATTTACTAGAATCAAGCTGAACCCGAGAAAATCCCATTTGTGCAGTTACATCTTCCGTAACATCACCTTGCACCCCCAGCTAATTAAATTTCTATTTATTCCAACGCTATGGCAGCTTTATTGCCTGACTGGGACCCAGTATTACTGTAACCACATATTTTCCTGCTTCTGACTCATCTTCACATAATGGTGTAATAAAACTTTATTGCAAAACCATTCAGCTGCTTCATTAAGAAACTCCACAGAGCGGCTCTCCTTGGAGACATTGCTGCGCTGCAGGAGAAATGATTGTGCTGCTGTTTGCTGCATTGGAGTAAAATGAGACCTATTTCCACATAAAACACTCGCTCTCTTTAGCAAGATGCACCTTTTTGTCAAAATCCAGACACCTGTTGTGATTACAACCACAGCTAAAATACAAAGGGTGTGTTGTTTAGCAAATGTTAGATATTATGAGTAAATTGAGTGTGAAATTAGAGCTCGCCGCTGTGAAATTCTACCACTCTCTATTTAGTTAGCGTTTAAAGGGGTTATTATTCACCTTTGAATTAACTTTTGGTATGATGTAGAGAGTGATATTCAGAGACAATTTGCAATTGGTTTTCATTTTTTATTATTTGTGATTTTTTTTTAGTTATTTCGCTTTTTATCCAGCAGCTCTCCAGTTTGCAATTTTGGCAGGGCAGTCTGGTTGTTAGGCTCCACATTACCCTAGCAACCATGCACTGATTTAAATGAGAGACTGTAACGTGTAGCCTTACAGAGCATTTGTTTTTTTAGATGAGGTCAGTGACCCCCAATTGAAAGCTGGAAAGGGTCAGAAGAAAAAGACAAATAATGTATAAACTATAAAAAAAAGAAAAAATGAAGGCCAATTGAAAAGCTGCTTAGAATTAACCATTTTATAACATACTTAAAGTTAAAGCAGACACATCTTCACTCCCAATAACCCCAGAAGAGGTGCAGGCATAGCCTTTAAAATTGAATTTAAAAAAAAAATCTACATACCCTTCAAGGAGCAGTAAATCACAGCAGCGGGTCTTCCTAACATAACAATGAGTTTAAATTGTTGAAATAAAAATTGTTAAAATTGAGAATAAGTTTTACTCACATTTCCAGAGTAAAGTGTAGGTGATTGATGGGAGAATAAATTTGCCAGACATAAATTTGCAGCAAATTACACAGTAGATAACAGATAAGTTCTGAAGAATCCCATTGTATACTACAGAGCTTATCTGTAGGGATGAGCAAATTTATTCACCGTGTTTCATCGCAGAAATGATGCCTATAGACTTCAATAGGAGAAAAAAATGTAAATTTGGGTTAAATTTGCCCATCCCTACTTACCTGTTATCTGCTGTGTATCCTGTGCCTTTTCTCCTTCTTCAGCTTTCAATGGCTGCCCCCATGGCTACACAGCAGCTTGTTTATATAAACTATAGTAGTACTTATCTGTTATCTACTGTGTATCCTGTGTTTGAATGGCTGCCCCCATGGCTACACAGCAGCTTGTTTATATAAACTATAGTAGTACTTATCTGTTATCTACTGTGTATCCTGTGCTTGAATGGCTGCCCCCATGGCTACACAGCAGCTTGTTTATGTCAACTATAGTAGTACTTATCTGTTATCTACTGTGTATCCTGTGCTTGAATGGCTGCCCCCATGGCTACACAGCAGCTTGTTTATATAAACTATAGTAGTACTTATCTGTTATCTACTGTGTATCCTGTGCTTGAATGGCTGCCCCCATGGCTACACAGCAGCTTGTTTATGTCAACTATAGTAGTACTTATCTGTTATCTACTGTGTATCCTGTGCTTGAATGGCTGCCCCCATGGCTACACAGTAGCTTGTTTATATAAACTATAGTAGTGTTTCTGAAGTAAATACACTGATTTACCAGTGCAGGGCAACAGCACATTATATTGTCATTCCATTACAAAACTTTCATTTTTTGATGTTACTGTTCCTTTAAAGATTGAGTGTGATGAGGGTCAGATTTTAATGCTATTGAAGAAGCCAACCTTGTGGTCTCTATAACATAGCAAGAGTTGACTTAAAGGTGAACCAAACCAATGTTTGGTCAAGGCTCCCTGGTTTCAGATGTATGATGCATTGCTGTTATCAGCCATTAGGCCATATATCTAAGTAAATCTAGAGCCTACTACTCATGCCCCATTGAGCAAAGATCAGGAGATAAAGTTTTCTGTTAGGCCTGACCAGTGGTTGAACAAGGTGAACATATTTTCCCGACCATTTTTGATCATGTCTGACCGGGTGGTTCACCTTCAAGTTAAATTTGAGTATGTCATAGAATGGCCAATTCTAAACAAATTTTCCATTGGTCTTTTTTTTATTTATAGTTTTGTAATTAATTGCCTTCTGATTCTCTCCAGCTTTTAAATGGGGGTCACTGACCCCATTTCAACAACAAATGCTCTGAAAGACAACATATTGTTATTGCTACTTTGTATTATACATCTTTCCATTCAGGCCTTTCCTATTCATATTCCAGTCTCTTATTAAACCAATGCATGCTTGCTAGGATTTTCTGCAAACTGGAGAGCTGCTGAATTAAAAAGCTAAATAACTCAAAAAACCACAAATAATAAAAAATGAAAACCAATTACAAATTGTCTCAGAATATCACTCTCTACATCATACTAACAGTTCATTTAAAGGTGAACAACCCCTGTAAGACTATTTGTGCATGCTGAATGCTAACAGGTTAAAGATTGAGCTCAGTTGGTTTAGGTTTTAGAAATAAAGACTTTTCCAATTACTTTCTACTTTCTATGTGTGGCTGTTCTTCTAATATTAAAATGTAAATCTAGTTTTTCACCTTTCTAAAGCATCTCTGGGAGGGGGGTCGCCGACCCTCTAAACTGTTCAAAATTGGTGCATTTAGTTGATACATTTCGTATCTTTGTCCCTGCTGAGTTTCATTATAGGCAGCTGTTAGAATTGATACAATAGTCGCTAATACTCCAGAGATCTTACTCCCAAAAATGTATCAACTAAATTGTAACAGTTCAGAAACAGCACACGAATTACTGAGCTGCCAGACTCAAACACCAGAGACACGGACATTCAACTTCAAACTTAGATTATGGAAAAACTATAAAAAATAAAAAATGGAAAGTAATTGAAAAAAGTCTTTATTTCTGGAGAACAATCTGAAAACACAAAAAGTATTAGGACCCCTTTAATACACTTTGGTTCAGTCACTTGAGAGATTGATTGGCCACACGGACTATTTTAGGGAGGAAGGGAAACATATGCACAGGAAATGAATTGCATTAAAAATGAAAGACTATTTGAGTGTCTGGGAGATGTAGCTCAACAACATCTGGGGGGCAACCGATTGCCCATCGCTGATTAATAATGATGAATAATATATATGAGCCAATCAGCTAATGCATTTCATAGGTTTCACACTGTGGATGTAGACAGGGCCACATTCTGGGGAAGCTGAACTGACTGCTCCAATAGGTGGACCAAAATGGTGGAGTCAGCATAACAACCAATCAGGAATGTTGTATAGCAAATCACTCGATTTCATCAATTTGTTAAATTCTGTAGGGTTTCGTCCTTATAAGCAAAAAAGATAAAGAGCAATGGCACAATGGCACAACCTCTAATTTAGGCAATTTTACGAAGAATTTTTTTTCAAGGGCAGCAAAACTAATCTCGAATTAGAGCAGAAATTCCTTTTTTTTATTTTTTTTTTTTGTGCAAAACCAGTTCTCACCCTGGGGCCAGACTGAGCAGCTTCTGTAAGGCATCAGTGAATTAAAAAAAACTCACTTGTGAACCACTCATTTATGGGGCTAACATAATAACATGGGCACATTGCATTAGGTCTAGTTGCCCGTAGCAGCCAATCACTGTGTAGCATTTATTGGTCTCCTGAAAGAAAGCATGCATCTGATTTTTGTGAATGGGTTACTAGACCTTTTAAGAAACTTGTCTACAATGATGTGACCCCCTTCCGTTTTATTTCCTAGTATATAATAAAGCAAGATGGTGCCAGACTCCCTACCAAACTGACCATTTTAGAAATAAAACAATTACGGGGCTAATTTCATAACATTTAGGATTTTTTTCTCACCTTTTCCCATGTTGTTGCTTCAAAAATAAATGTTAACAATTTACTGTTCTGTGTCATGATTTTATCCCTTACCCAATATAATAAAAAATATATTCTTTCCTGAGTGGGACTTGTAGCCACATTCTGCCATGCAAACCGATGCTGCCCCCTATTCAGATTTACATGTAACATTCATCTATATTTTGCCATAGGTTAGAATAGTTTGTGCTACATCAGAAAAAGGAAACTTTTACATTCAAAAAATCCTGAAGGAAACTCAGGTTAGTGAAGAATTAGTTATGGAGACTTCAACCAGTCGCATTAGGGCGATAATGAAGAGGACCAAGTTTTTAAACCTAATTTTTTTTATTCACTCTAGGAATAATTTTTGGGATCATGTTGCTGTAATTCCCATAAATTGTTGCAAAAAAATCATGACCCCTGTTTTTTTTTCCCCCCAACCCAGTTTTGGTTCAGTTTGCTTAAAACTATAGGTTTTTATGTAAGCAAATAAATTGTAATTTGTATTATACTGTATTTGTATGTGATTGTGGGAGCTACCAATCAGCTATGCACAGTAAAAAGCCATTCTTTCTAGATAACATGAGCAAAAACACAGTCTCTGTAATGAATGGGGCTGTTGTATCAGACGACAAAGATTTAATCTGCTGTTAAAAAAACAGTAACATCAAAAAATGTAATTGTTTTAAAGTAATAAAAATATAATGCAGTCTTGCCCTGCACTGGTAAAACTGGTGTGTTTGCTTCAGAAACAGGGTTGGACTGGGCTGGCAGGGCACCGGGAAAAAACCCGGTGGGCCCCTGGCTCTTGTGGGCCCCGCCGGCCCTGGTCCGCATCCATATGTGGCTCTTAATGGCGTGACCCCCTTTGTTGGAGGTCGCAAAAGAAAACTTTATGCGTACACATGCACACAACCACGGCGCTGCGCACAGATGCGTCACACACACACCGGCACTGCAGGGGGGTCCGGAGGGGGCCCTGGGGCAGGAGCCCCAGTGGGCCCCGGGCCCCCCAGTCTGACCCTGTTCAGAAATCAGTTTTACCACGATGGTAAAGATAATGAGAAAGCCCACGATGGCTGCCAGGCACCACACAGAAGTCATAGAATAGGGCCACACTCCCCTTACCAAGTGGGGTTCCGAGGAAGGGAGCGGAGAGCTGTTGGTGGTCGTTGTGTTCTCCATGCTGGTGGGTCTCATAAGAAAGTGGCACCCATCTAAGTCCAAAGCTGCCAGTTTGCTTTCCAAAGGCACCGGCTCCTCAACCCTTGTCTCCAGCCATTGGTCGCTCTGCTCAGCCGCGGAACCAGTGGGCCCCGGGCCCCCCAGTCTGACCCTGTTCAGAAACACTACTATAGTTTATATAAATGAGCTGCAGTGTAGCAATGGGGGCAGCCATTTAAAGGAGAAAATGCTCAGGTTACACAGCAGATAAGCTCTGTAGAACATAATGGTGTTATCTGTTATCGACTATTTAACCTGTTCCATATAGTACTTTTTTTCAATTTCCACCATTGCTACACAGCAGCTTGTTTATATGAACTATAGTAGTGTTTCTGAAGCAAACATCAGTTTTACCAGTGCAGGGCAACACTACATGATATTTTCATTACTTTAAATCACTTTTAATTTTTTTGGTGTTACTGTTCCTTTAAAGTGATACTGAAATTTTTCTTTTTTTTCTAAGGACTTCAAAATGTTTAGACGCCCCCTGCTGTCTGTTCCTGCAACTGCTGGACACTAAGTCTGTTTCTCCTTCAGCTGCCACACTTGCACCTATTAATATGCCCAACCGAGTGCTCATGCCCAACTTCTCTCCATTTATGCCAAATCCGTTTTCCTGTTGCTGGTTGCACCAACTCTTGAGCATTCTGTGCAAAGGACTGGGCCCCTCTGCAGCCGCAGGGTCTGCTTCCTCTGTAGGTACATCCCTGATTTAATTTGCCCACAAGCAGAAGGGGCAGACTCTTGCACCCATGAACATCTTCTACCCCAAGGCTGCACTGTGCTCCTCACATCAGATACATAATATATAATAAGTGCTCAGCACAGTGTCAGGGGGTACAGAATAACTCTGCCCTTAATACCTGCAACAGGGTGGAGGGTAAGGACAAGTCTGCAAGCTCTGCCTCTCCATAAGAAGTTAAAGGGGTTGTTCATTTTTGAATTAAATCTTAGTATGCCATAGAGAGTGATATTCTGAGACAATTTGCAATTGGTTGTCTTTTTTTATTCATTGTGATTTATGAGTTATTTAGCTTGTTATTCAGTAGCTCTCTGGTTTACAATTTCAGCAATCCGATCGCTGGGGTCCAAATTCCCCTAGCAACCATGTATTGATTTGAATAAGAGACTGGAATATAAATAGAAGAGGTCCTGAATAGAAAGATGAGTAATAAAAGTAGCAATAACGATATTTGTATCTTTACGGAGCATTTGTTTTTAGATGGGGTCAGTGACCCCCATTTGAAAGCTGGATAGGTTCAGAAGAGGAAGGCAAATAATTCAAAAACTATAAAAAAAAATGAATGAAGATCAATTTAAAGGTTGCTTAGAATTAGTCATAGTATAAGATACTAAAAGTTAACATTAAGGTGAACCACCCCTTCAAGGAAGGGTAGAGGGCAGCTGTGGGGTCACTTACAGTACGCACCTCCCCCGCCCACCATTAATGAATACAGTGCTGCCGGAGATAACCAATGATTTTCCTATTAGAACAAGTAAAACCAAATTGCTGGCCCTCCATCTGTTACAGATGTATCACTTCCAGCGTTCACAGTAAGGGCAGAGACAGACGAGAACATTTGGGGAGTTGCCTCACGAGGAAACTTTGAACGACTTAGGAAAACGATGGCGGGGAGGCAGATCGGGAAGATTAGTCGCCCGAAGAAGAGGCCATTTGCCGCCGGGCGACTAATCTCCCCAAATCTTCTCGTATGTATCTGCCCTAACACTACTGTCAGGAGAATGATGGGATATTAAGTTCTGCATCAGTGGATGATACAGTGGCGTAATTAGATGTAGCTGGGCCCCACAGCAAATTCATTTTAGGGGCCCCAAAATATCAAGAGGTTGTATTGTTTTACTTATATATTACAATTACTTATTAATTAGGGCCCCTATTGCTCCTGGGCCCCCCTGCAGTGACAGGGTCTGCTTGTTTTGTGGTTACACCCCTGAGTGGATCCAAGCTGTCAGGTAAGGACAATTACCACAATAAGGAAATTACTGAAAAAGAGACTGGTATTTATTAACTGTAGCAGTACCTACTGTACGTACCCCATGGACGGCTGAATAGGAGGCATCTCTGGGGGTGCAGCACATGGGGACCTATGAATGAAAACACTTCTTTTATGTTCCGCCAGCTCCAACCTTCCCCTCAGATCTGCTGCTGCTCTGAATTTGCTGCAAATATTTGGCGACTGAGATGAAGGGGTAGCAGGGTGCTGAGGTGCATGGACAGTACAAAATTTGGTATAGAACATGCACCAAACTGCGGTAGAGGAGATGGAGTAACAGCAAGGGAAGCAGAACCTATTAATACCCCCAGGGATGTTGGTACTTGCAGAGAATAAAACATGTGAGTGTGTTGCAGAGATCTTGGCCAGATCGGTAGCACTTCCATTATAATTTAATTATACCGTAATTAGCCTTGGAGTGCTACCAGGGCCTCCCCATTCTTTAGCAAGGAGGGTTAGGGGTTCCTCTTGGCAGAGGGATCAGCTCCTCAGAGATACCGTGTCAAGTCTCAGAACTGTTTCCCTTTTTTTTTTTTGCTTTTCCCTTGTATAACCTATTGATATGTATAATACTGCAGTATATTGTGCATAATCTGCCCCGCGGTCTTGGAGGGATTACTTGGAATAAAAGCAAAGTTTGCATAGAAGGGAGTGGAGGGCAAGCAGCCAGTGCATCAGAGAAAGAGAAAACTATAACCAATCACAGATGCCAAACATGCAACCCTCCAGCTGTTGATGAACTACAACTCCCAGCATCCCCTTGAAAACAGAAGGGCACAGGTTGGACATCCCAAATTTTATACACAAACCATTATGTATGACATTTGTTTTTATCTAAAACAATCTCTCTAATGCTGGGGGGGGGGGGGAACCAAGGCAGATTCCCTTTCTGCCCACCCTAAACCCAACCCTACATGGTTACAGCAACTCCCTGTCATTCCTCATCTTCTTAGGGGGCAAATGGCAATTCTATATCTGTCTCGGGAAATGTCAGTGAGTTTCATTCCCATATGAGAGAGATGATATGAGAGAATGTGTTTGTGCATTCATTTGTCTGTGCATGCTTGTGTGTCTGTGTGTATACCGGTGTGTCTGTCTTTATTGTGTGTATTTGTGCATGTGTGTGTCTGTGCGTTTGTTAGGGATGCACCAAATCCAGGATTCCGTTCGAGATTTGTCCATTTTCATCAGGATTAGCCAAATCCTAATCCTGCTGAAAAAGGCCAAATCTCGAACCAAATCCTGGGTTCAGTGAATCCCTAATACTTCTGCCCGGCCGAACCGAATCCGAATCCTAATTTGCATATAGAAATTAGGGGCGGGGAGGGAAATCACGTGAGTTCACAAAACAAGGAAGTAAAAAATGTTTTCCCCTTCCCATACCTAATTTGCATATGCAAATTAGGATTCGGATTTGGTTAGATATTTGGTCGAATCCTTTACAAAGGATTCCGGGGTCCGGCAGAATCCAAAATAGTGGATTCAGTGCATCCCTAGTGTTTACGTATGTGTGTGTCTGTATGTATCTATCCATATGCATGCTTATGTGTGTGTGTGTGTGTGTGTGTATACCTGTGTTTCTGTCTTTATTATTGTGTGTTCGTATTTGTGAATGTGTGTGTGTGTGCATGAGTATGTCTGAATGTGTGTCTGTGTTTCAATGTGTGTCTGTGTATCTTGAATTTGTGCCTGTATATATGTCTGTGTGTGCATGTGTGTGTCTGTGTGTGTATCCATATGCATGCTTGTGTGTCTATGTGGGTGTATATATACCATGTGTGTGTGTATTTGAGCATGTGTGTGTGTGCATGAGTATGTCTCAATGTGTGTCTGTGTCTCAATGTGTTTGGGTGTGTGTGTCTGTGCATCTTGTATTTGTGCCTGTAATCTGTTTATCTTACTGACTATACACAAGACACAGTATTAAGATTCGTGCTTTAACCCTTTTCTTCCCCATCCTAACCTTGACCCCGTGCAATACCCTCCTTTTCCAACCAGCATTAACAAACCAGGACACCGTTTATTATTAAATTGATTCATTTTCCAGACTGTAAAAGCTTTCTTTCTGAGTAGGAAATAATCGATGCTGAACAAAGAGAACAACCACATCAATCCCCCCCTGAACAAACTCGCACTTATTAGCTTTCTGTGAGCGCCGGTGCAGGGGAAATGCGCGCAATAGTTTTGTAGTTAGCGCTGCAGTTCTGCGCACCTTCCTATGAATTCTCTGGAGGGGAGAGGGGCATATGAGCATAGCGCTTAATATATATCTCCATCCCAAGGGCCAAAGAGAGTGATAGGGACACAAAGTATCTGGATATTCCATCTGCTCATTGGACACCCCCTTCTCCCAAAACTCAGCCGGCACCTGAGCACCCCCTGGGTACCCTATGGCGACAAGCTCTGTCTGGCCAATTCTGCCCCACCTTTTTGGGTCTCACCCAAAGGCCAAACACCCTGTAGATGTCAGTGTGTAATAGTCTTCCTCCTGCTCATGCAAATGATCTTCTTGAAGGACCTCCTGAAGTCCTGGTTGAAGATGGTGTAGATGACCGGGTTCAGGGAGCTGTTGCAGTAGCCAATCCAAAAGAAAAACTTAAATAAAGTTTCTGGCACCTCACAGGCTTCCCTGCAGATGCCGTACAGGCTGTAAGAGAAGAAGAAAGGGAACCAGCAGACCACAAAGACCCCCATGACCACAGCCAAGACAAAGGTGAACCTCTTCTCTCTGGCTTGGGAGAGTTTCCTCCTGGAGACGCTGCACCTCTTCTTCTTGTTCCTAGAGGAGAAGAGCTCCATGGATTTGTTGCTGGAACGGGACAGGCGACTGGACTGCTTGGAGAAGGAGTTGCCCTTGCTGCACTTTCTCTCCTTGCTGGAGTCAGTGTTGTCCTCTTTGCTGCTGCTTTTCCTGCGCTTGCTCTCAGACATGCTGCTCTCCTCTAGTTCCACATCGTCTACATCAGTGGCTTTTGGAGGGGAGGGACGCGATGGGCAGTGGCCATTCTCCTTGTTGTCCCCTGGCATTTTGACAGAGGTCCCCTTGCTGAAGCCGTTCTCTGTGTGAGAAGAACCGTCCCTGGTGGGTTTCTTCTCTGACAAAGTCCTCGTCCTCAGCTTGGCCACTTGGTAGATGCGAATGTAGACCAAGATCATGATTACGCAGGGCGCAAAGAAAGAGCCAATGCAAGAGGAAAGGATGTACCAGGTGTCATCGTTGAGTTTGCACTGGGGGTACACATGGTCTTCAGTGTCCCTGTCCATGGATATTAAGGGTGGGAAAGAGATGACGGCAGATATGAGCCAAACTGTAACGATAATGCCCTTAATCCTGCGAGGGGTCCTTTTGAGGTTGTACTCAACAGCCTGGGTCACCGACCAGTACCTGTCCAGGCTGATAGCGCACAGATGAACTATTGAGGAGGTGCAGAAGAGAACATCCAAGGCCAGGTAGATATCACACCACACACTGCCAAAATACCAATATCCCATGAGTTCATTAGCCAAAGAGAAGGGCATGACCAAGGCAGCCACAAGGATGTCCGCACTGGCCAAAGACACCAGGAACAGATTCTGGGGGGCTTTTAGAGCTCTGCTGGTCAACACCGCAATCACCACAAAAACATTCCCCACGATGGTAAAGATAATGAGAAAGCCCACGATGGCTGCCAGGCACCACACAGAAGTCATAGAATAGGGCCACACTCCCCTTACCAAGTGGGGTTCCGAGGAAGGGAGCGGAGAGCTGTTGGTGGTCGTTGTGTTCTCCATGCTGGTGGGTCTCATAAGAAAGTGGCACCCATCTAAGCCCAAAGCTGCCAGTTTGCTTTCCAAAGGCACCGGCTCCTCAACCCTTGTCTCCAGCCATTGGTCGCTCTGCTCCGCCGCGGAACCAGCAAAAGCTCTTCAGCGGAGGATCTTCAGCGGAACCCTGGTCCTTCTAAGTGGTGTCATGATGTTCCACGTACCCCAGGCGTGAAGCTAATGTGGATTTTGGCTCCTTGTTCTCCTGTCTTCTCTTGGACATAGTGATGCAGCAGGGCCAGGGGTTCTAGAGTAATACCAGGAGGAGGAGGAGGAGATGGTACTGGGCTCCAGCAAGTCGCTGAGGATCTGTCGCTTAAATCCGATGCATCTGCTGTTGCAGTGGAGTCAGAGCGTGTGTTGTGAGCAATCATTTGCTGCGCTGGGAGGCAAGGCTTGGGAGGGCACCCTCTACATTCTGCTGTCTGCTCTGCACTCAGTCGCAAGGCAGGGACAACGCGTCGCTCATCTGGGCGTCTGGGAAGCAGTCGCACATGGGGTAAGTGTCTCCAGTAGGTCAGCCTGACATGTCACATTAGGACACAACCTACAGTCCCCTTGTGATGAAGTTTATACCCTGTAGATTGTTGGCCCTCCAGCAGTAGCTGCAAACAGCAGGAGGGCCACCGACAGAGAGGGAGCCGCATTGTTACAGGCAGCGACTGTTACATTATAATTCTAGTCGTTTGTTCACAAGGAAACAGTAACGACTGCAGCCGACAGAAGCAGAAAAACCTACACTTCTATTTTCCATCAGATTATTCCTAATCTATGGGAGCAGATGGGCGGCACAAGGGATCTTCTCTTGGCAGTGACCCATCTGAATATGTGTGCGGGTAGAAACGACTGCTAATGTGTGTTGTATTGGAGTCTCCCAGGAAACGCTCGCTGGGGGTCAGTCTTCCCTCGCAGATCGCCGCTGAGCGCTGAGAAACACACGAGCGTTTGTTCTTCTTGCTGCTCAAAACGAATCTCAAAGACATAACCAGCGGCGCTTCTGCCTGGATTCAAGGGGATCACGTAAACCCAACACTGTTGCCCTTAGAAAGAAAATACAGTTGTTCTATGGACCCACTTCCACTATACATTTTTTAAATGTTTTCATGTTTTGAAAATTATTTAAAGGGGCAGTTCACCTTTCCGATAACTTTTAATATGATGTAGAGAGTGATATTTAATATTTGTAATTGGTTTTGATTTATTATTATTTAAGGTTTTTGAGTTATTTTGCTTTTTATTCAGCAGCTCTTAAATTTGCATCTTGAGCAATGGTCCAAAGTCCCCTAGCAACCATGCATTGATTTGAATAAGAGACTGGAATATGAATAGGTGAGGCCTGAATATAAAGATGAGTAATAAAAAGGAATAATAACTATACATGTGCAGTCTTAAGATGGCCATAGACGCAAATATCCTATTGTACGAATTGCGGATTCGTACGATTTTCGGACTGTGTGTGGAGAGTCTCGACATTTTTCGTCCGGCGGAGATCGGTCGTTTGGTCGATCGGACCGGTTTATATTTTGTCCCGACCGATCCCGCCAGAGCCCATTGCGCTCTCCAAACAAATATATGGACACTGAGAGAAAGCACTCAAGGCAGATTTACTGCTAGGTGATTTATTCACGACATGTTTCGGGCATCCGCCCTTTATCAAGTGTAATAACATACAGAAGTGGGTAACAAACTTTAAATGGTATGGCAGGATGTGAGGTCACAAAAGGGGTGTCAATTAACCCATTAACCCATTATCCCAATTGGGTATAAGTGGAAAAATTACAATATAAATAAAGTCCATTGCGCTCTCATCGTAATCTGATTGTTCGGTCATAGGGCTGAATGTTCAGATTACCCCCGATATAGTCATGCCCATTAGTGGCATATCGGGGAAAGATTGGCTCGTTTGGCGATGTCGCCAAACGAGCGGATTTTTTTGTCTATGGCCACCTTTACAGAGCATTTGCTTTATAGAAGGAGTCAGCGACACCCATTTGAAAGCTGCAAAGAGTAGTAGAGAAGAAAAAGGCAAATAACTATAAAACTATAAAAAATAATGAAAACCATTGAAAAGTTGCTTAGAATTGCAACCACCCCTTTAAGCTAAATTTTAGTATGTCATAGAATGGCTAATTCTAAGCAACATTTCAAGTGGTCTTCGAATCCAGGATCCAGTTCTGGATTCGGCCAGGATTCGGCCTTTTTCAGCAGGATTCGGATTCAACCGAATCTTTCTGCCTGGCCGAAGAGAATCCAAAGCCTAATTTGCATATGCAAATTAGGGGCGGGGAGGAAAATCATGACTTTTTTTTACAAAACAAAGAAGTAAAAAAAGTTCCCCCCTTTCAGGATTCGGATTCTGTTCTGTACTCGGCCGAATCTTTCGAGAAGAATCTTTTGCTTTCAAACGGAGATCACTGACCCTTTATAAAAAAACAAACAAATGCCCCATAAGGCTACAAATGTATTGTTATTGTTACTTTTTATTCCTCATCTTTCTATTCAGGCCTCTCCTATTCATATTCCAGTCTCTTATTCAAATCAATGCATGGTTGCTAGGGGAATTTCGACATTTGGCAATTTGGCAAACTGGAGAGCTGCTGAATAAAAAGCAAAACCTAAAAAATGAAAACCAATTGCAAATTGGTTCAGAATATGGGCGAATATATTTGCCAGACATGTATTGGCGGCACATGTTTTCGCAAAACTGCAGCGTAAATTAGACGCGTCAAAAAAAAATTGCCACACGTCAAAATTATTTTGAAGCCCATTGACTTCAATGTGATTTGCAAGTTTTTTAGCCGTTTTGAGAATTTCACAGTTTCGGGAATTTTTCAGCAAAACAGGACAGATAGGCCCTTCACTAGTCTCTAGTTCATTTAAAGGTGAACAACCCTTTTAAGGATCGCTGCACTTAAAGCAATAGAACAATACATCAGCAGCTCAGTGCTCCTCCAGCCAAGACAGGTCTGATAATTAGCCAGTTTCTGTTCCATTGTTTCAAAAGTCAGAACCACCAGTGCAGAAAATAGCAAGTGGACAAATAGATACAGCTTTCAATAGCAATTACATATATACAGATAACTATTGATCACTTTTAATGAAGGTATACAGCATTGGGAACTTGTTTAAAACTGCATTTTCTTTGATTAGGCACAATTTTATTTTGGGGTTACATCCTTTTTTTTAGCCTTTTCCTGTAAACAGCTCTGGTGATTTATAATGCATTCTGGGACTTTTGTGTTACAAAAGATTATATTATTCCACTTTCTAGACAGATTCCATCATAAAATCCCAGGGCAGTTTCATGTATAAATGCTGGAATTAGGGGTAGGCAGAAGAGGCATGTGCCTATCGCACAACAGGAGGGGTCGCTAGGGCATCTGCTGCAACTCCATTCTCATCTCCTGGGGGTATTACACACCCAGAACCAGCGTATGGTGCAGGGCAGAGCAAGTGTACTAAGGGGATGATCGTTTTAAAGGAGAACTAAAGCCTAACTAAAGAAGTAGCTAGAAATGTTGTACATTATGGTTTGGGCTTCTGTACCAGCCCAAGGCAACCACAGCCCTTTAGCAGTAAAGATCTGTGTCTCCAAAGATGCCCCAGTAGCTCCCCATCTTCTTTTCTGCTGATTCACTGCACATGCTCTGTGCTGCTGTCACTTACTGAGCTTAGGGACCCACTCACAATATACAGTACACATAGAATAGAAATGTCACAATATAAGGCTGATTAGTAATTAATACAGATAATTACTACATGGCAGCTCAGAAACCAGTGCAATTACCATCAAAGTTTAATAATCAGCCCTGTAGCATCAGCTTATATTACAGACCAACCTCATTTTCTGCTGGATAATTAGTGACGAGCCCTAAGCTTAGCTTCTCAACAGCTGCTCAGAGCCCACTGAGCATGTGAGTGAGTGTCACAGACACTTTCCAAGATGGTGACCCCCTGTGACTAGTTTGAAGTCCTGGATCATTGCTGCTGTTGACAAGCTGAAACTTTAGGTGCAATAAGTTTAGTATGTAAAACATGGCATTTTCAGTCATTTTCATTTTAAGGATTTAGTTCTCCTTTAAAGGGCATGTAAAGTCTAAAGTAGAATAAGGCTAGAAATTCTGTATTTTGTTTACTAAATATAAACATGAACTTACTGCACCACAAGCCTAATCAAACAAATAATTTATGCTTTCAAAGTTGGCTACAGGGGGTCACCATCTTGTAACTTTGTTAAACACCTTTGCAAGACTAAGACTGTGCACATGCTCAGTGTGGTCTGGGCTGCTTAGGGATCGTCATAAACAAAGCTGCTTGAGTTCTGCATGGCTGGGAAGTAAGGCGGGGCTCCCCCTGCTGTTCATAAGTATTATTGTTTCCCTGCTCAGCAGTTAGGGACCGTCTGACAATTCCAACCTACAGCAGTAAATGAAGGGAGAATTTCACTGCATACAGTCAGGTTTCTTATAAAAACGGTACACATTTTTTAATTAACGTATATTGGAGATAGGTTTCTTTTTCATTAAAGAAAGTAAAAATGGAATTTTATTTTTTTGCCTTTACATGCCCTTTAAGGGCGAGCAAGTGGGATATGAAGTAGGGGTGTTAGTGGCAAGCAGGGGGTGGTATGAGCAGGCACCCTTCCTTTGTGTGCTTGTGCCAGCTCTTATACCACCAGAGCATTTGGCAGTATAAATCCCATGGCAATTTCATAAGCCTCCCAAAACAAATATAGTGCCAGTTTCATATATAACACCTTAGAACCATACAAATGTACAGCGTCACACTGGATTTCCAGGACCCACCAGTTCTGCAACCACAGGTCCCCTCTTGCGACATCAAGGATCCCCTCTCCCAATGTTGCTTTCCATCTCCCCCGTCTCTGGGGGGCGTCGGCCGTGCCATGGGGACTGGGTCGGCAGGGCCTTTGAAGGCTGGGGCCTACCAGGTTTTTTTCCCAGTGTCCCGCCAGACCAGTTCGACCCTTATATAATGCCCCACACTGGGGTGCAAGGCCCGTTGGGGACACCCACTCACACACAATATACTTACTTTTGCCATGATCAGGGGAGGGAGGCAGTGGGGAGCAAGGGTGGAGTGTAGGCTGGGTTTGGATTTGGATCAGCAGGGCCGGGGCCCACTGGGTTTTTTTCCCAGTTCTGTAATGTCCACAGAACACAGGCTAGTATAAATACAGTGCACGTTTCATAAATAATACCCCAGAACCATTACAAGAAGAATACAGTGCCAATTCCATATGTAATGCCCTCCAAACACATTGGAGCAAATTCACTAAGATGCGAAGTTGCGCCAGGCGCAACTTCGCCGCACTTCGCCAGGCGTAGTTTCGCCAGGCGTAGTTTCGCCAGCGCTCCACAAAAAATATTTTCGATCTTTTTCAGCCTATCACCCATCATGTAGAAAACACGCCAGCGTTTTTTGGGACTTAGAAAAAAATTTGACTTTTTTTGAAACAATCCCTATCTACTCTATTGCACTTCGCCAGGTCTGAGGTGGCGAAGGAAGTCTAGCGTAAAAGGTAGCGTTCAGTACACTGCGCAAGCTAGTGAATTTGCGTAGTTACATCGCTAGCGAAAATTCGCCTGGCGTAAGGGTGCGAAGTAACACTAGCGAAACTACGCCAGCGTTCGTTAGTGAATTTGCGCAGTAACGAAAAATGCCAAACGCTAGCGAATTGACGCTAGCGTTCGGCGCTTAGTGAATTTGCGCCATTGTAGTATAGTGGGGCTTATTTATAAAAACTGAGCAGTATCCCATAGAAACCAATACGTTACTGGCTTTTTTCAGTCAGCTGCAGTTTAACAATAAAAGATTTAAGTGTTTGCCATCAACAACTACCTAGGTGCAAATTTGCTCAGTGTTTGTTTATGTATTATAACCCAAGAGGACACTTGGCAGGATAAATGCAATGTCAACTGTATGTGTAATACCTCCATCTTGTTTGCTCTAGGACTTTCATTGGTGTCATTAAAATCCTTAAAGTCCTCCCATGAACCAGAACATGATTCTTATATGTTACATTTACATAAGGTAAAACATATAGAAAAATGCAAATTGTGTGATTTTGACATATACTACTAATTATAGAATGAGTCATTTAATAAGATATCTGGATGATAAAATAAAGGCCAGAAATGGAGGATATTATAGATAAATAAGGTATATAAATAATTAAACTCCAGACAAGACGCTAGTTTAAAGGAGAACTATTGTGAAAATGAAAAATTAATATAAGCTTCAGCATACTGAAATAAGATACTTTCTAAATACAATCAATTAAATATTCTGTACCGTTTAAGAAATAATCAAGTTACTCTTCAGTATCTCACTCTCCACAACCTGTCACTCTTCATGCGGAGATCTAGGCCAGATTTTGATTGACAGGCAGGTTTAATACATCTTTTAGGGGGGCTTCCTTTCTTAGCAGAATAACTAAAATAACCAACTCCATCACAAACAAAAAGTAACAAAATAACAGATAAACACCCTGCATGCAGAGAATCAAGATTTCCATCAGAGCCGGTAATTTTTAAAGAGTAAGCACCGAGGTTAAGGGTGAACCTCCCCAAAAGGATGTATTAGACTTAACTGTCAATCAAAAACTGACTCCACCTACTGCATGAAGACAGAATGAAGAGAGGCAGGTTGCTCAGAGGGGGAGAGTGAAGAGTAGCTTGATTATTTTATAAATGCTAAAGAATTTTTAATTGATTATATTTAGAAAGTTATTTCAGCAAAATGAAGCTTCTATTAAATTTTCATTTTCGCGATAAATCCCCTTTAAAGGACATGTAAAGGCAAAAAAATAAAATCCCATTTTTACTTTCTTTAATGAAAAAGAAACCTATCTCCAATATACTTTAATAAAAAAAATGTGTACCGTTTTTATAAGAAACCTGACTGTATGCAGTGAAATTCTCCCTTCATTTACTGCTGTGGATAGGAATTGTCAGACGGTCCCTAACTGCTCTGCAGGGAAACAATCATACTTATGAACAGCAGGGGGAGCCCCCGCCTTACTTCCCAGCCATTCAGAACTCAAGCAGCTTTGTTTATGACGATCCCTAAGCAGCCCAGACCACACTGAGCATGTGCACAGTCTTAGTCTTGCAAAGATGTTTAACAAAGTTAAGATGGTGACCCCCTGTAACCAACTTTAAAAGCATAAATTATTTGTTTGATTAGGCTTGTGGTGCAGTAAGTTCATGTTTATATTTAGTATACAAAATACAGCATTTCTAGCCTTATTCTATTTTAGACTTTACATGCCCTTTAACTGACCATGACAACCAGGCAGCACTTTATATCCCAGAGTGGAGAGAAAAGAAGAACATGAAGGGAAGTAAATAAAAAAAAAAAAAAGCTTTAGGACTAAATGCAAAAATGTTCTATATTAATACTAAGAAGATATTTCTAGATGCCATTCCCTTTATCTGTTTGTTTCGGATCATTAGGGTGATTGCCGGATACAGAAGTATTTAGGAAATGGCACTTCACACACACACAGGCTTGAGAGGATTCTTGTCTCCGACACTGAGCCAATCACACGCTGCAATGAGACTATATTTCTGTAGGGACTGAAGTCATGTCATTTCTGCCAAATTCTTTCTCTTTAGTGAGAGTATAAAGGTGGCTAATGGGAAAAGCACCCTCTCCCCCCTCCACTGGGTTCCTATTATTGCTCGAGGCGGTGACTGCTGTACAACGTGCCAGGCCTGAGTCTATGGGAACTCAGAGGGGAAGAATGTCAAACCTCCAAGTCTGTGTTTATTTTTTATTTTTTTTCTAGATTTGATTTTCTTTGTCTTTTTTTAAACGGTGGCATACCTAGATGTTACTGGGCCCCATAGGAAATTAATTTTAGGGTGTCCAATCAACATAGGACTGGGAGTTCTGGGCCCACTGGAACTGCTACATCAGCGCCCCAACCCTCCGCCAGTGCGTTCCTTTTCAATGTGCGTCATTTCTTCGTGCAGTGGGAGGGAGGTCAGCACGGAGTGAAGGCTCTCTCAGTCTCGGGGAGTTGATTTGGTCCTTTAGTGCCCACCAGGTTTTTACCCGGTGGCCCAGTCCACACTGCCCCCAATATATCCAGAGGTTGTCCTCTTTTACCAATATATGGTGAAATTGCTTATTAATTAGGGCCTTATTGGGCACCCTGTACCACCTAGATTCCCCCCATGCAGCCACGTGGTCTGCTCTCTCTGTAGTAGTAGTTCTGAAAATCTGGGGGGCATAATTGCAAAGGTTGCATCAACGTATGGACCATCACCTGAATGCAACATAATCACATACCACTGGATTTCCACTCTCACTATGCTGCAACTTATTATCTGCAGTTCAGCAATATCAGGGAGGAAATTTTAAATAATTACCCCACTTGCCAGGGCCAGCTGCTCAGTATATAAGAGGATCCTCCAATGAGAATCCTCTGTGCAGACTTTGTTATATGTTTCTTGTTCAAGTGATTGGTGCTGGAGGCATTGAGCATATTTCCTCTAGAAATGAAAACCCAAAAAGTAAAGGCAGCCAATGAGTGAGATTTATGGAAGGTCATATCAGTACACCCTGATTCATCCAAAGTCAGACCCTTTTGTTAGGACAGACCTCTCTCCTGCAGCAAGATTCTATTTCATGGTACATGTTCCTTCACATACTGTTTTAGAGCAAAAGCAAAGAGCTGCCAAAGCAAATCACAAGTCGTCCCAACTTCCCTGCCAACCCCAATTGCCCAATTATTGTCTGGATTCACAGGGGCGAGTTAATAAGGCAGCAGAGGTATGTCCCTAGGGTCCTAGCACCTTCCAACCATTGCACCCTAGACACATGTCTCTGCTGCCTTCCCCTGTCCATTGACAAATCCACAAACACAGTCCTTGCCCCCAACTATCTTGTTTTTCTTGGTGCTGCCACTGTTACCCATTGCCAACGTTGCTAGGCTCCATCATCTTCATCATCTATCTTGTTCTATTTCTTCCCCAATTATGGGTTGCCTTTCAGTTATTGCTAACTCTGGGATCCATGGACCACAATAACAGCCTTTCCTTGGCAGGTCTGTTCTTATTGTGAACCATTTTATTATTGCTTTTATTTACATGCCAAATCCATTCTTTGATATTGTAAAAACTGAGTGACAGAAGCATAGCAATAACTAGGAGAAATAAGTGGGTGGGCAGATACATAACATACTGTATAATGCTAATTTTATATAGTTGTCCATGTAATTCAGGTATACACTAGAATTAAAGTGCGGCTTCTCTTACAAATTCCAATTTCATGTTCCCAGAGCTGCCATCAGTGATACTAACTCTCAAGGTTTTTTGTTCCACATACCATGATTAAATGTTACCTGTTTGTGTTCTTGACTTGTTCTCATTTCCACCTGCTTTCTCCTCCACGTTTGTTGACTGTATGCATTATAATTTGTGTTATTTATTCTGCACGTGGTTCTTCTGTTTTTCACATTGGCCAAACAACCTATTTACCGAATGCCTTTTAGCCTTTATTTACATACAGGAACATCATTGAAATAATGTTTTAAAGGCTACAGTTGCTCATTTTTAAATCAAGTTTGGAGCTTCCTCCTTTTCACCCCACATACACATTTCACATACTCTAATCAGGTGTGTAAATCTTACATAATCTTCCCTTCCAGGTGTTTTTCCAAGAGATTGGATTACCCAACTGGTTGGGACACACATACACATCAGCATGTGGCATCCCTAGTGTGATTGTAAGAGTCAAGACTCACCAATCAGACTGATTCTCACCACTGATTTACACAGTCATTTGTAGACATAGTGGTTGGGTATTATTGTTCCACAGGTGCTCAGCTTATACATCTCAAACCCTAGTTCACTAGTTAGTGAATAGAGTCTTTGTGTGAGAGTTACTCACCCTGGTGGTCTAGCAGTCCGAGGGGGTCGGCGGGGACGCAAGTCCCTTCTTAAATGCACAGTGACGCTGGCGCACGACGTCAGAGCACATGGCGCCAAATTCAATCTGGATTTAAAGGGGCTTCAGTGCTGTGTTCATTGCCCGTTATTAGGTTCATCTTGTGAGAGTTCCTGCTATCCTGTGTAATCCTGTGTTCTGATACCTGCTTTGACCCTGCCTCCCTACCTGACTTTTCCTGACTTCTGTGATCCCGACCTCTGCCTGGTAAACCGTCTATGTTGATATCTGTATTCTGGCCCGTGCCTGTCTCAACCATTCTTGATTGATCTGCCAGCTTTGACCCCTGCCTGTTTGACTCCGCTTGTTTTCTGCCTGCACTGACCCAGCATGATTTTGACTACACTTTCTGTCTGTGACCTTCCACCCAAAAGACTTTGCTAACAATCATGCCCCACTGCTCATCCAGAACCCTTAGGTTGGCTCCTCTCTTTATAAGACCTGGTGGCATCCGGTTAAAGGCAGAAGCAAGAGCCGAGACCAGGGAGTCTAGCATTGGTTCTGGATTTTGGGTGCCGATCGTGACACTTTGCATGACCAGTTGATTCAACTGGTCACATGGTAGGTCAACATTGGCCTTCAGGGTGCAGATGTTGAGTTCAACAGCATTATGAGAACTCCTTATGACTGCAAATATAATGCAAAATGCAATTTTGGGCACAATTTCCATGTTTCTTTTACAATATGCAGTGTTTTTTCCCAGAATTACAGTGTTGTTGCACTTGCCTGGGGGTGTTGGTTCTAACACAATTGTGGCCAATGCTGTTTCCAAGTCTGTTTTGTGTCATTTCAGTGTTTTCAACATGAGAGTGATATGGTTTCCCAATTATTTAGACACAAATGCATTATCTGTGTCAATTGGCACAATTGGGAACCTATACATCTATTCTAGGAAACCAGGCTAGGTCGCCCTCTTACCCCATTTTTATTTGTAATAGAAAGAAACCTGAAATAAACCTGAAATAAAATCATTTCATTATATGCTGAAGATTTCTCTTTCTTTCAACATTTTTGCCGGCCAATTTATTAAATTCCGATTTTTTTGGATTTTTTTGCAATCCCCGTTTGATCAAATTGCATTAAAACATCAAAGTCAATGGGAACCATTTAAAAACAGGTTTGTAGTTTATGTCCTGTATCTGTGTCAACCCATTTGAGAATTTTAATAAATATGGAAAATGCTCAACTTTTTGTTGTGAAAATTACAATTTAGAATAAATATTTCCCTTATGATAAAAATGTTATTTGAAATGCTGGTCTTCCTTAAAAGCTAAAGGAAAGTTAGAGTCTCATTTTTCCAAAAGTCTCATGCAGCCTTTTGTTCTTAATCTAGATTTTTTTTTCAGCATTTGCTAAATACTCCACCAAAATATATGAGCAACATGTTTGCAATTTCAGTGAAATTTCCATGCGACTTAATGGAGAATGGAAGAATGGAAATGGGTTGGTGCAACTGGTTGGGTCACACATAAACTGCACCATGCCGTGTCACCAGGCCCAGACTGGCAATCTGTGGGTTCTGGCAAATGCCAGAGGGGCTGCTGTATAGTTCAATAGAAAGTTACCATAGAGTGGGCTGGTAGGGAGCTGTTTGGGCTGGTGGGGGGCTGTTTGAGCCTCTGTGTACTTGGAATGGCAGGGCCTATTTTGACTCCCACTCTAGGCCTGCGTGTCACTCACAGTCAGGGCCTGGTATCGTGATATGCGTCTGCCAATTGTCTGGTATAGACAATAATGTTTACAGTAGGGATCCACCGAATCCACTATTTTGGATTCGGCCGAACCCCCGAATCCTTCACGAAGGATTCGGCCGAATACCGAACCGAATCCGAATCCTAATTTGCATATGCAAATTAGGGATGGGAAGGGGAAACATTTTTTACTTCCTTGTTTTGTGACAAACAGTCACGTGATTTCCCTCGGCGGCCCTAATTTGCATATGCAAATTAGGATTCGGATTCGGTTCGGCCGAACAGAAGGATTCGGCCGAATCCGAACCCTGCTGAAAAAGGCCGAATCCTGGCCGAATCCCGAACTGAATCCTGGATTCGGTGCATCCCTAGTTTACAGCAACTTAGGGTCAGACAAAAAACAAAGTGATAAAATCAGGTAATGAAGCCATCCTAGTACTGGCCATAATAGCAGTGGTTTATGATAAAACACTTGATCATGTCAGTACATGTAGAATATCTATTTCTGTCTTTCTTTTTAACATGTATCATCAGTTTGAGAGACTGGTGTCGCCTAGCAACTACTGACATGGCAATCAGTCTGGTTTCCACTGCCTCTGGCTTCTGTTTTGAAGCTCATGAACATGTAACTACATCCTCTAGCTCTTGATCATTTCAGTTTCATTGCAAATTCAGGGTAAGATTTATATCAAGGAAATGCGTGCACGCACACTGTGCCAGGGAACTATAAGAGTAAAGCAAGATGGCGGCAAACAGTACCAGATGGGAATGGTAGCACTTCTTATTACAGTTGGCTGGCCAGGAGCCATTCTGTTTTTGTTTAAAAAGACCACAAGTATTTTCAAGTTATAGATATAGAGGAGACAAGGGAGGAATCGCCAATTTGCGAGAGTAAGGTTGCCTAGCAACTATTCACATTGAAATCAGATTGGTTTCCTCTTCCTTGGGTACTAGAATGAACAAGTAACTGATGCTGTTCTTCAACCGTTCAATTCCTTTGCAGAAATAATTTTATAAATAATATTATTGAATGATGTCAAGGCAGCCATACTTGGGTGTACTAAGCGTGCTGGGAGGTGGAAGCAAGCAGTAAGTACAGTAATAGATGGCCATCCAGTAAAGGTGATATTCAGGTGACATGGCTACAAATAGTTAAAGGAGAACTAAAGCTTAACTAAAGAAGTAGCTAGAAATGTTTTTTGCTTTTGTACCAGCTCACGGCAACCACAGCCCTTTAGCAGTAAAGATCTGTGTCCCCAAAGATGCCCCAGTAGCTCCCCATCTTCTTTTCTGCTGATTCACTGCACATGCTCTGTGCTGCTGTCACTTACTGAGCTTAGGGACCCACTCACAATATACAGTACACATAGAATAGAAATGTCACAATATAAGGCTGATTAGTAATTAATACAGATAATTACTACATGGCAGCACAGAAACCAGTGCAATTAGCATCAGAATTTAATATTCAGCAAACCTGTGGCATCAGCTTATGTTACAGGGGAAGCTCATTTTCTGCTGGATAATTAGTGACGAGCCCTAAGCTTAGCTTCTCAACAGCTGCTCAGAGCCCACTGAGCATGTGAGTGTCACAGACACTTTCCAAGATGGTGACCCCCTGTGACAAGTTTGAAGTCCTGGATCATTGCTGGACAAGCTGAAACTTTAGGCTGGTGCAATAAGTTCAGTATATAAAATATGGCATTTTTAGCCATATTGATTTTTAAGGTTTACTTCTCCTTTAAACAGCCCAAACATTTAAGAATCCCCACTTATTAGCTTATTAGGGATCTCAATGTGTCCTCTAAGTGGAAGTCTCTACCTAGAAATGGGCAATAATATTCGAATGTTCTCCAAATAAGATTCCAACGATTCAGTCTATACTGCTGTGGCCATGATATAAGCCTGGGGACAGATGGGGGAACTTTGCTTGCTAGCATTGTTCTGTACCTACAGGTTTAATTAATCCTTTAGAAAGATTGACAGGCAGTGAAATGTTCAGACACATTCCGATTCATTACTGGACTTTCATTATGGCTAAATGACTTCTGGCTGATCATTTCCCTAGAAGGTTGCAGAGTGTGAGCAGAGTTCAGATATAACAAGCAGAAAACCTTTCAACAGGAGAAAGGCAGAGGATTCGAGGAATGAAAAGTCGGAGACTGTGCGGAATGATTAACTAGAGTACAGACTGTATACCAAGCCTGCTGCCGGGGGAACATTCCAATTAGCTATAAATAATTAGGAAGTGGAGAAATTCAGGTTAACACATAAAGCATTCCATCATCTGCTGGTCTTAAGTACCTGCACTTTGGTCAATAACAGATAAAGTTCAATGTGATACTGATATGTATAACTGTTCTAGACGATGGAGCAGGCTTTTATATCATAGTGACACATATCACATTGTAGTGAATGGTGCCCCAAAATCTTGCACCACACTTGACCAATAAAACCTGCTCCACCATGTACGTGTTTCATTAACATTCTACCCTGGTCCCCCACTAGGGGGCTTGGACGTATGAATTGCATGTGAATGAAAAAGACAATTTAATAAAGTCTGACTCTACATGAAGCCAGGGCAAGACAATGCCATAACTTGGAGCTGAATATTCCCCCATAAGAAAAAGTAAGCTGCTATGACTGACCTGCAATGATATCCAGAGCTTCATAGCCTGAATCTGGGTGCAAATAAGAACCTGCACACCAGGATCAGACCCTTATTGTATCTCCCACCATCACTGAACCATCAATATCAACCTTTCAGTGTATCTCCAAAAATCACTGATCCCTCAAGTCCAACTTTTTAATGTATCTGCCAGCATCACTAACCCATCAAGATGAGTCCTTTACTGCATCTCTCAATATAACTAACCCATCAATGGCATGTGCTTAGTTCATCTCCCATACTCAATGGCCTACATCTTTTCAAATACCTTCTCAACCTTCTCCGGGAATAACAATTTTCATTGATTTAGGTAAAAACCTGTTTTAAAATATTTATCCATTTATTAATAATTCCTATCTAGCTAGAAGAGTTGTACATTATGTTTTGTGCTTCTGTACCAGCCCAAGGCAACCACAGCCCTTTAGCAGTAAAGATCTGTGTCTCCAAAGATGCCCCAGTAGCTCCCCATCTTCTTTTCTGCTGATTCACTGCACATGTGCTGCTGTCACTTACTGAGCTTAGGGACCCACTCACAATATACAGTACACATAAAATAGAAATGTCACAATATAAGGCTGATTAGTAATTAATACACATAATTACTACATGGCAGCACAGAAACCAGTGCAATTAACATCAGAATTTAATAATCAGCAAACATGTAGCATCAGCTTATATTACAGGGGAAGCTCATTTTCTGCTGGATAATTAGTGACGAGCCCTAAGCTTAGCTTCTCAACAGCCAATCAGAGCCCACTGAGCATGTGAGTGTCACAGACACTTTCCAAGATGGTGACCCCCTGTGACAAGTTTGAAGTCCTGGATCATTGCTGCTATTGACAAGCTGAAACTTTAGCCTCGTGCAATAAGTTATGTATATAAAATATGGCGTTTTTAGCCATATTCATTTTTAGGGTTTACATCTCCTTTAAATGTATTCAAATTCTTCTGCAAAGTGAAAACATTTAACATGATATCTATAGTTTTGCCCATTGTTTCAGACACATTTAATCATATATACACCTATAAAGGCATCTCTTTTGTGTTTTTGATTTCATGGAGTTCAATACTAGAATACTGTAGGGCAGCCAACAACATGGGCCAAATATGTGCAACCATAATTTATGAATACATTGACTGGAAGTTTAACCAAACACAATAAAAGAAAATCTAACTATAGGGGGCAGATTTATCAAGGGTCGAAGTGAATTCGAGGGAATTTTCAAAGTAAAAAAATTCGAAATTCAAAGTAATTTTTTGGATACTTCGACCATCGAATAGCATACTACAACTTTGACTTCGAACCGAAGTAAAATCGTTCGAATATTCGACCATTCGATAATCGAAGTATTTTCTCTTTAAAAAAAACTTCGACTTCAATAGTTCGCCAAATTAAACCTGCTGAAGTGCTATGTTAGCCTATGGGGACCTTCTAATGCATTTTTCTACGTTTTTTGTAGTCAAAGTAAAATCGGTTAATCATTCAATCGAATGATTTTACTTCGATGTAATGTATAAAGGCTGGAATGAATGGATGTGTAACAGAACAAAGCCACGTTGGTCATAACTGTTGCTTCGATATTCGAAGTCGAAGGGGCACATTTACTTAGCTTGGGTGAAGGATTAGAATAAAAAATACTTAGAATTTCAATTTTTTGAATTGGCTACTTCGACCTTTGACAATGACTTCGACTTTTAATCGAACGTTTCGAACTAACAATCGTTCGACTATTTGACCATTCGATAGTCGAAGTACTGTCTCTTTAAAAAAACTTCGACCACCTACTTCGCCACCTAAAACCTACCAATGTTAGCCTATGGGGAAGGTCCCCATAGGCTTTCCTAGCAATTTCTGATCGAAGAAAGATCAGATGGATTAAAATCCTTTGATCATTCGATCGAACGAATTGCGGTAAATCTTGCGACCTCGATATTCGAAGTCGAAGGATTTAACTTCGATGGTCGAATATCGAGGGTTCATTAACCCTCGATATTCGACCCATAGTAAATGTGCCCCGAAGTATAGCCATTCGATGGTCAAATTTCGAAGTATATTTCACTTCGAAATTCGACCTTTGATAAAACTGTCCCTTGGTCATTTTCTGGTTTATTACACGCTTTCAATGGTTTAATTTTTTTTTTAATCAGCTAGTTTCTGCTCCATTATTTCTGCTCCATTATTTTCAGTAGCAATTACATTAAAAAGCAACATTAAAACCACTGACAATTTTTTATTACTTTAAATTTGAAAGCGGTGTGGAATTACATTTTCTTTTATAAAGTTTTTTGAGGGGAGTTCCCCTTTAATCTAACAGTTCTAGTTTTTCTTTTCTTTCTTGGATCCTAATGTAGCTTCAAAATCAATGCTATTTTAGAAGAGGCACCTGCAGATTTCAATGCAGACACCTACGTTGCCAGGAGATGATGGGGCGAAGTATAAAATCTGCAAATGAGCAGCGACAGTCTGCAGGAGATGGACCACAAGCCGATATACAAATGTATGACTTTTATATTGCATTCTATGACTTTGTTGTTGCCCTTGTCCTCTAAAAATTGATAAAAGGTCCTTTTGCCTATTGTGGCTAAATCACTTAATGCTTGGGCTGAATGGGGCATTTGATTGGCAGTCCCTTTTTTACAACAACTCTGTGTATATGTGTTTGTGTAGGACTAGGGGGTTACAGATCATATTTAAAATAGCAACCCTTCCTCCAGCAGTGTAAATAAAGATTTAGGGGCCGATTCACTAAGGGTCGAATATCGAGGGTTAATTAACCCTCGATATTCGACTAGGAATTAAAATCCTTCGACTTCGAATATCGAAGTCGAAGGATTTAGCGCAGATAGTTCGATCGAAGGATAATTCCTTCGATCGAACAATAAAATCCTTCGAATCGAACGATTCGAAGGATTTTAATCCAACGATCGAAGGATTATCCTTCGATTAAAAAAAGTTAGCCAAGCCTATGGGGACCTTCCCCATAGGCTAACATTGACTTCGGTAGCTTTTAGATGGCGAACTAGGGGGTCGAAGTAGGGACAGTACTTCGACTATCGAATGGTCGAATAGTCGAACGATTTTTACTTCGAATCCTTCGATTCGAAGTCATAGTCGTAGTCGAAGGTCGAAGTAGCCCAAAAAAACCTTCGAAATTCGAAGTTTTTTACCTTCGAATCCTTCACTCGAAGTTAGTGAATCGGCCCCTTATGGGCACCAATGTGGGCCTCCAAGCTGTCTGCCTATAGTTAAACCACTGCCTTCTTCTTCTTCATCATCATCATCTAGATGATTATAACAGCACTCTGGGATATTAAAGTCTGTTTGAAAATGGAATGGTAATGTGCAAAGCAGGGATGCACCGAATACACTATTTTGGATTCGGCTGAACCCTTCCTTCACAAAAGATTCGGCCGAATACGAATCCTAAATTGCATATGCAAATTAGGGGTGGGAAGGGGAAACCATTTTTTACTTCCTTGTTGTGTGACAAAAAGTCACGTGATTTTCCTCCCCACCCCTAATTTGCATATGCAAATTCGGATTTGATTTTAGTCCGGCCAGGCAGAAGGATTCAGCTGAATCCAAATCCTGCTGAAAAAGGCAGAATCCTGGCCAAATCCCAAACCGAATCCTAGATTCGGTGCATCCCCAGTGCAAAGTGCCATGTTTTTTTGCCCAAAATAAACTTTGAAGCACTCGGTTCTGTTAAGTATAAATCTTTGCACCCTCCACGAGAAGTATAGGGATGGTTTGTGCTACTTGGGCACAGCATATTTACACGTTGCATGGGATAGGCACTACGTTAGCCTCTGGAGATCCCACGGCTGCAAATCTATTTCATTTGTTGGAAAGCAGACAAGCAGCTCCTTAGTGCCCCATCATTCGCATGTATCTGACAGTTAAATGACCATTTATCAAAGTCCCAATTTATCTTGTTAAACTACTCCGACCAAATCCAGGTTTTTTTCCCCTTATTTATCAATACATTTTCCCGAAAAATGTCAATTTGGGAAAAAAATTGTGAAAATGATTCGAAAATTCGAATCGTATGAATTTTTTGGATTCTCCGTCCGAAAAATCAGATTTTTGCCGAAAAGGAGAAATCTTCAGATTTTTGCATAAAACCCAGCACAGATCAGGATATCTTTGGGACTTCTCCCATTCACTTACAGTATATACAACCTCGGCAGGTCTGAGATGCCAGATTTTCGGATTCTGACTTTTTCCATCCTCAGGCTATAATAAATCTGAAAAATTTAAGTTTTTTTTCTGAAAAAATTGGATTTTATAGAAAAAAAAAATTTGAATTTTTAGAGTTTTAGGTATTCTGACTTTAATAAATAACCCCCTTAGCGTGAGCCTTGTGCTTCAGAAACTTCCATACTGACTTTAAAGTTCTGCTCCCTAAATATTGAATCTGTTGTCTGTAATTTCACTGCTCTGATAACCACAATTTATTCTCTCCCCTTGTGACATTTTATTTTAAAGGGCATGTAAACTCTAAAATAGAATAAGGCTAGAAATGCTGTATTTTGTATACTAAATATAAACATGAACTTACTGCACCACAAGCCTAATCAAACAAATAATTTATGCTTTCAAAGTTGGCTACAGGGGGTCACCATCTTGTAACTTTGTTAAACATTTTCGCAAGACTAAGACTGTGCACATGCTCAGTGTGGTCTGGGCTGCTTAGGGATCGTCAAAAACAAAGCTGCTTGAGTTCTGCATGGCTGGGAAGTAAGGCGGGGGCTCCCCCTGCTGTTCATAAGTATGATTGTTTCCCTGCTCAGCAGTTAGGGACCGTCTGACAATTCCTATCCACAGCAGTAAATGAAGGGAGAATTTCACTGCATACAGTCAGGTTTCTTATAAAAACGGTACACATTTTTTAATTAAATGATATTGGAGATAGGTTTATTTTTCATTAAAGAAAGTAAAAATGTGATTTTATTTTTTTGCCTTTACATGCCCTTTAAGGCTCATTAAAAAAAGGCTGCTGCATGGAAAGTTGACAGGGGAGGAGGTTACCGGTTAAACTGGAATTACAGAAGAAAATGAAATTTGGCGAATGAAAGCTGCATGAGTGTAAATGAAAATATCATTGATTCAAACCCATAATAAAAATGTCATTATGTTCAGAATGCAATGTCAGAGGAATCAGACGGATTAGAGAGCAGTGGGGTGCAGATTAATCTGATACGATGGCTCTGTGCAACGTCGATACATTGATATGTGACTTCAAATAAGGTTTTTTCGCTTCTGAACTTATTGTTTGATAGAATTATTTCTCCTATACAGTCAGATGTCTGCACTGGAATTAGTCAGTTAAAGGACCAGCAACACCAAACAGGAAAAGGCATGGGGAGCATACGGCACAGCAATACGTGCCAAAAGTCTAAATAACGTGTTTTAACAACTGTTTTATCCCATGCATGTAACACTAGGGGGCAGATTCATTAAGGGTCGAATTTCGAAGTTAAAATTACTTCGAAATTCGACCCTCGAATTGAAATCCTTCGACTTCGAATATCGAAGTCGAAGGATTTAGCGCTAATCGTTCGATCGACGCTAAATCCTTCGATCAAAAAAAGCTTGGCAAGCCTATGGGGACCTTCCCCATAGGCTAACATTGACTTCGGTAGGTTTTATCTGCCGAAGTAGGGGGTCGAAGTTTTTTTTAAAGGGCAAGTACTTCGACTATCGAATGGTCGAATAGTCGAACGATTTTTACTTCAAATCGTTCGATTTCGTTCGACTTCGAACGAATTCGAACGAATTTAACCAATTCGATGGTCGAAGTACCCAAAAAAAACTTCGAAATTCGAAGTTTTTTTCATTCGAATTCTTCACTCGAAGTTAGTGAATCTGCCCCTAGGTTATTTAAAGCAGAAGTCCTGCTTTTGCTGTGTTTGATACTATTCTGGTGTGGGCAGATATTACTTATCAGTCGCCTAAAACCACCTCTGCCCTTTCTATTATGCTATGCGGGTCTTCAAAAATATAGGGCTCATTGACTACCTACAACCTAATAGCAGAGACACAAACAGCATCGGACTGGGGGCCCCAGGGCCCACCTCAGCTACTGCCTCCAGGGTCCCCACACCCCCCTGGGACCTCCACCCCATCCACATAGTCCCCTATCCCCCCCCCCCCAGCAAAATCCTGCATTGAAATCAGTTTTTCATAAGAGCAAAAACATTTTTTTTTTTTATTTAATTTTGAAACCTGACATGGGGCTAGACATGTTGTTAGTTTCCCAGGTAACAGCTGACACCTGCATTGCTACAAATACTTAAAGGATTTGTAAAGTATAAAAATATAAACTGGGTAAATAGATAGTCGGTGCAAAATACAAAATGTTTCTAATATAGTTATTTAGCCAGTTTTTATTTTCACACAGAACTATTCCTTTAAATGCCCCACCTAGTGAATGACACTCAATACAGAAATCCAAGTCCAGTTAATCTAAGTCCTGACTCCAGTTTTATTGAGTAGGAGAAACAATAGCTTATCTGAAAGCAGTTCCATTGTGAAGTGATGCCTCTTTATGAAAGCACAGGATCAGGCAGAATAACCGGAGATGGCTGCCTACACAACATTATTTGTAAAAAAAGAAAAAATTGAACAAAAATGTATTGTTCCAAGAACAACATTTTAAATTGTAGAATGAATTACTTGCAATGTACACAGTGTAATGTATTCATAAAAACTAAAAACTATACCATACAAATCATTATAGAATCCATAGAATACTAAGCAATCTAAGATATTACAGGACAAGTTTGTGAAATTGCTACATATACTGCCTGAGTTATAAACAGAGTTTCACAAACAGAATGCTGTGGTGTTATGTTAATAACGTGCTGCTTTGTGATGAGTACCTATAATATGTTATTCCAGCCCAAAATACCAGTTAGTGAGTAGCTTTCTAGGCCACTTAAGAACAATCCCATCATTTTCAGAATAAGAGAAGATGCCAATAATGTACAGGCTGAGTGGATACAAGTGAACCTTCTCTATTTAGTTGTACTGCAGCGCCAGTTTGCTAAACATTTGCCTCTTTAACCTGAAAATAACTCATTAAAACTCTAGAAATAACCCATTCAATAAGACTTATCAGTAAAAGTATTTTGACGCCGGCGACAATTTTGACGCCGGAGACAATTTAGTGCACGTCCATTGACTTTAAGGCAATTGGACAAAATAGGCGCAAATCAAATTTTTGTCGTTGTCGGCGGTGTCGATTTTGACGCCCCCCAATTGACTTGCGTTTCGCTAATTTTTCAAAGTTTTGCAAATTTCGCAACTTTTTCAAACTTTTGCGTATTTCGCAAATTTTTTTGTGGAGCGAAATAGGACAAATTTGCCCATCACTAGCAACAAATGTCTTAGGATACTGTGGGTCGTGTGCAGGGTTGGAACGGGCCAGCGGGACACTGAAAAAACACCCAGTGGGCTTCTCTGACCCAGATCCATTTTCCAACTTAGACCCTGGGTGCTGGTCCCTGACCTCAACCATGCTCAGGGGTGGGCTGGCAGAGGGCAGTTGCAGCTGGGGGATTGTTGCTGCTGGGGCAGGGGGCCCAGAAAATGTTGTTGTACAGGGCCCCGTGATTTCTGATGGTTGCCCTGGACAATGTGGAAATGGTCTTTCAAATACCACAACTGGATTGTTGCCTCCCAACTCACCAGGAGTTAGTTGACTTATGTCCAATGCATGTAATATTATTTTCATCTTGTGGAGGGATGGGACAAATGCGACAACCTTTTGATATGAATGTTACTAGTCTAGTAGTATGTCCCTAGTGAATAGAGGAATAGGAATCTCCTGTAAAGTCTACATTGTTAAGGTAAAGTCAAGTGACTCTTCCCAGTAGCATTTAATTCCGGTTCAGAAGTTAATCCAGACCATTTCAGATTTCTATTTGTCATTATCTATTGGCACATACTACTAAAAAAAGTAAATTTTTATGAAAATGTTTTATTTAGGTGAATCAGCAGGGTCAGACTAGGCCAGTAGGATACTGGGAAAGATTAGAAAAAAACAGCCCCCTAATGTTTATTATAACTTGAACCAGCACCAGACTGGAGGTGTCTGGGCCGACCAGGACTAAAGCCTTGGGCCCCCTCTCTCTGTTCTTCTTCATGATCAGAGCCAGGGCCGCCATCAGAAATCACGGGGCCCAGTACAGCAACATTTTCTGGGCCCCCTGGTCCCACCCACCACAGAACTCATCCACTCCACAGTAAAAAGTCCTCGCAGACACCAGCGCTAAAAATGGTAAAGCCCCTCACTCACAGGTTATAAAAAGCCATTGTTGGTCAGGGCCCCACTATAATTTAAAAAACAAAATTGACGGCCAGGGTCCCACATAAAAGTTTTTAAAAAAACATTGGTGGTCACGACCCCCCTACAAGTTAAAACAAATCATTGGTGGCCAGGGCCGCCCATAAATAAATGAAAATTGTGCCATGGCCCCCTCAAAAAAGTTTTCAAAAGCATTGGTTGTCAGGGGCCCCATAGAATACTTTAAAAAATCATTAGTGGCCAGGGGGTCAATAAAATAAAAAAACAAAAAACACTGGTGTTCAGTGGAACTTACCTTAAGTTCTTCTTTAACTTCATTGGTTCCTTTCATAGCTTCAGGTCTTTTCAACTTTGGGTATTTTTGTGATTTTGGGTCTTTTCGTGGCTTCTAGTCTTTTCAGAGATGCTTTGAGTTCTTTTTGGAGCGGCTCCAGGTCTTTAGGGAAGGGCTTCGGGTCTTCTCAAATCGGCATTGAGTCTTCGGCGTGGCTTTGGGTATTCGGTGTGGTTTCTGGTCTTCGTCGCTGCAGGAATTTTGGAGCACAGCCGGGCCCTCCTTTAGTCCCGGGCCCAGTACGGCTGTACCCCCTGATGGTGGCCCTGATCAGGGCAGGGGGTAGAGAGCACACAAATCTAATGTGGCCATGGGGAGAGGTCCAGTCCAACCTGAAACTGCGACACTGTAAATCTGTGCCAGCCTGGGATTTCGCTGATACTAATGGGCTTTTTATTCCCTTTCCCCAGGGCTATATTGGCTTTATAAATAAGGTAAAAAATCAATGTACAAAAGTTTTTCTTGAAGGATTTGAAGTGAAAAACATATTCTTATAAGCAGTGATATTAGAGAGACAAACTATAGCAATTAATGCTAAAATCTACTTACTGTAGCTTGTTATTATCTGCCAACAAAGCGACTGAGCACTTGATGGAAATTTCCATGAAACAGAGCTAAATGTTTGCTGCGGAACTTCCACGCAGCTATTTGGTCTGATAAAAACTGATTTCAATTGGTTGGTAAGGAAGACAAACAGGGTAATTCCTTTATGCCTTGCTTCATTTAATTTTCCTACAGAATCAAGAGTAACACGATTCTCTGAGCAGCGGTGAGGCTGACATGCATCAAACGATGTTTTACATCTTCACTATTGTTGCTCTTCCCATTTAACAAGACACTTAAGTGTATCCGCTGAGATTATTACGGTGTTCATGCTGTCAAACGTCTCACACGCTGAAGGTTATTTGTTTCCTTTTTCCTTAACGCACTGGGGTTTTTTTCATCTCTCAAAAGTAGAGCAGTCACGTAGTAGGGTAATTTCCAGAACTGGTTGTGAGATTGGTTATGATAACAAACACACTGATTATATGAAACTTATCACTAACACAATCTCTTTTCAAACTTGTCTTTATGGAGGTCCCATTTCATTGGGATGGCACACAGGGAGAACCAGAAAACAAATAGTGTAGGTTGGAAGGGTGTAAAAAAGATAAAAAGCACACGACACATTAAATTCTTATCCCCTGGCACTGAAGATTATATCCAGTGAAAAAGAGGCCTGTGGGATAGCAGGTATAGTAGGGAGAGATGGTGACTATAGTAACAGTGGATAATAGTCTCTGGAAAGGGAGTGTGACTGTGGGATAGCAGGTATAGTAGGGAGAGATGGTGCCTATAGTAACAGTGGGATAATAGTCTCTGGGAAGGGAGTGTGACTATGGGTTAGCAGGTATAGTAGGGAGAGATGGTGCCTATAGTAACAGTGGGATAATAGTCTCTGGGAAGGGAGTGTGACTGTGGGATAGCAGGTATAGTAGGGAGAGATGGTGCCTATAGTAGCAGTGGGATAATAGTCTCAGGGAAGGGAATGTGACTGTGGGATAGCAGGTATAGTAGGGAGAGATAGTGCCTATAGTAACAGTGGGATAATAGTCTCTGGGAAGGGAGTGTGACTGTGGGATAGCAGGTATAGTAGGGAGAGATGGTGTCTATAGTAACAGTGGGATAATAGTCTCTGGGAAGGGAATGGTCTCTAGGAAGGGAGTGTTTTTTATGGTTTTATATAGAGATGGCGCGAACTGTTCGCCGGCGAACTTGTTCGCGCGAACATCGGGTGTTCGCGCTCGCCGGAAGTTCGCGAACGTCGCGCGACGTTCGCCATTTTGGGTTCGCCATTGTTGGCGCTTTTTTTTGCCCTCTCACCCCAGACCAGCAGGTACATGGCAGCCAATCAGGAAGCTCTCCCCTGGACCACTCCCCTTCCCTATAAAAACCGAAGCCCTGCAGCGTTTTTTCACTCTGCCTGTGTGTGCTGAAGAGATAGTGTAGGGAGAGAGCTGCTGCCTGTTAGTGATTTCAGGGACAGTTGAAAGTTTGCTGGCTAGTAATCGTTTTGATACTGCTCTGTTATTGGAGGGACAGAAGTCTGCAGGGGTTTGAGGGACATTTAAGCTTAGGTAGCTTTGCTGGCTAGTAATCTACCTTCTACTGCAGTGCTCTGTATGTAGCTGCAGTGGGCAGCTGTCCTGCTTCTGATCTCATCTGCTGACTGCTGCAATAACAGTAGTCCTTGTAAGGACTGCTTTTATTTATTTTTTTGTTCCAATACAGAGCAGTATCAAGCAGATTACTAGCCAGCAAACTTACTATCATCTGTCCCTGAAATCACTAACAGCTCTCCCCCTACACTATCTCTTCCAAGCACACACAGGCAGATTTTTCAGATACATTTTTGCCCTTGATCCCCCTCTGGCATGCCACTGTCCAGGTCGTTGCACCCTTTAAACAACTTTAAAATCATTTTTCTGGCCAGAAATGTCTTTTTTAGATGTTAAAGTTCGCCTTCCCATTGAAGTCTATGGGGTTCGCGAACCGTTCGCGAACCGCTCGCATTTTTGCGCAAGTTCGCGAATATGTTCGCGAACTTTTTTTCCGACGTTCGCTACATCCCTAGTTTTATAGTATTTATTGTTTATCAGGCAGTCATTTGATTGAGTATCATGATGATTATATTCAATTCAATGAGTTATGCTTAAGCATTTAGACCACAGGAAGCTACAGATTATGTTCAGTATTACAGAAGATGTGAAAGTATAATAGAAGTGAAATTGTCAAATTTATCACAATTACACCTGTCTTGTATTGTTATTCCTGCTCACAAATGAGAAAATAAATATCTTTTACAAGCCAGAGCAGTTTTCTGCAGAGTGCACAGTTCATTTGGAATTGTACTTTCGCATTTCATTCGTCTGTTTATTAAAAAAGGAGACTATTAACAGTATGAGAATTCTGGTGAAGATTTCAGTTTGGCCCAGTGAATGGATGGTCAAAAACAGACAAAGACTTGCTTGTTCAGTGCCCTCTGGAAATGAGCAGACCTTACTGGGTATGGGCAGATTTAGGCAATTGTTGATGCCACCTCAAGCAAGAAACAGAAGGGCAGAGTTTTTAGATAGGTATTTTTACACATTTAATTGATTTTAAAGTATAAAACATACAGATCAGAAATAAAAAAAAAAAATGGGAGGCACTTAGAAAGCGTCATTCACTTAGCACTGCAAGTTGAGCCATCAACACCTTCATAAAAGCTTGGATACAAAAGCCAATTAGTCACCATACATAAATATTCTTACCTATTATTGCCTTGACTAAAATCCACAGGGAAAGAAAACTTCTTTTTTCTTTAATTGTACAGGTATAGGATCCCTTATCCGGAAACCCAATATCCAGAAAGCTCCGAATTATGGAATGGCTGTCTCCCATTGACTCCATTTTATCCAAATAATCCAAATTTTTAAAAATAATTTCCTTTTTCCCTGTAAAAATAAAACAGAACCTTGTACTTGATCCCAACTGAGATATAATCAATCCTTATTGGAAGCAAAACCAGCCTATTGGGTTTATTTAATGTTTATATGATTTTCTAGTAGACTTAAGGCATGAAGACCCAAATTACGGAAAGATCCCTTATCTGGAAAACTACAGGTCCCGAGCATTCTGGATAACAGGTCCCATACCTGTACTGTATAATCATAATTTTTTTTCCTTATGAGCTGCACATTTAAGAGACCACCCCTATGTAATAGTATGCCAAAAATGGCTTTGCCCGGGGTACATTCTTGCCCCTGCTTTATAAAACAACACTTATCTTGCCTTGCCTTGGTTCTATTCTCCTTTTCTACCTGCTGAGACTGTATTAACCTGCCCAGGCTCTGGAATTGAATGCGGCCACTTGCTTTGCTATCTACTATTATTTTTAAATCCCTTTTCCACCTGCATTTATTCCATTTAATCTGCAAGTAAATTGCTTTTCACTGAAGCTAAGGTGCCGGAGTTTATGCAGTGGTCATCTGCTGTAACGCTTCTCATTATACACATTGTAGTCAATATGCAAATATAAGCTTTAAATATGCGAATATTAATGTATAAGGGTGAGGAAATCAAGTCAGAAGTCAGTAGGGCCTTCATCTTTCTATAGTCTGAGTTTTATTTAGTAACAGTATTGGCACCTTATCTCCAGGGTCCTTGCTGATTGTTGTGGTTCTACAGTAACCCAGACAAGATACTGTATGTCCTTTATAGCAGAGATCCACTACCTAAGCATATTCCATTCCTTGGGACTTAGCCACTCAAATCATCACCATAGTTACAATTAGTTTTACAGGTGACAGCTGTGATACGGTCCTGTTTAATATTTACCTTTACCAGAAGCTATTCAGGTTCATCTTGTTATAACAGTAACTGTCAACTTTTATTCCACAGCAGTCTTGCATACTGATCACAGTCAATACCCAGGCTTCATCTCATCTTATGTTTATACAGACTTTACATTTACTATACAGAAAACGTGTAGCTGGAACGATCAGCGAGCCAAGATCTAGTACAATATCCCATAATGAGAGACATATTTGGGGAGCAATGAGTCTACTCAGTCCTTAAAGTTGAACTAAACCCTAAAAATGAATAGGGCTAAAAATGCCATATTTTATATAGTGAACTTATTGCACAAAGCTAAAGTTTCAGCTTGTCAATAGCAGCAATGATCCAGGACTTCAAACTTGTCACAGGGGGTCACCATCTTGGAAAGTGTCTGTGACACTCACATGCTCAGTGGGCTCTGAAGGATAAGGGACCCCATAAACAAGACAAAGAAAATAGCTTCACCAAGTAGATTGTTTGTGTGAGATATTCCCTAGGCAACACCAAGGGGCACATTTACTATTGGTCGAATATCGGTTAATTAACCCTCGAAGTAAAATCCTTCGACTTCGAATATCGAAGTCAAAGGATTTACCGCAAATGCTTTGATCGAACGGTCAGGATCGTACGATTAAATCCTTCGAATCGAACGATTTGAAGGATTTTAATCCATCGATCGAAGGATTTTCCTTCGATCAAAAAAAGCTTAGAAAGCTTATGGGGACCTTCCTCATAGGCTACAGGGCCGGAACTAGGGGTAGGCAGAAGAGGCACCTGCCTAGGGCGCAAAGATGTGGGGGCGCTGGGCAGGTACCTACTAAAACGTTTTCTGCCTACCCGATTCAGGCAGCTTCCTTTTCTGCGCTCTCTCCCATTCTCGCTCCTCCCCTCTTGCACTTCCCCCTCCCTCCGTCACTACCTCCCGTGCCCTTCCTCTTGGTAACTTGCCTGGTTATTGCGCGAATGTGCTCTTGCGCATGTGCACAATTGCGAGCGCGCACTTCTCAGCACGTGTCTGTGCGAAGAGTTCCGGGCGCGCACACGGGCGGGGGTAACCTGTCGGCTGCCTAGGGCGCTCTGGCAGCACGGCCCGGCCCTGATAGGCTAACATTGGTGCTCAGTAGGTTTTAGGTGGCAAAGTAGGTAGTCAAAGTTTTTTTTAAAGAGACAGTACTTCGACTATCAAATGGTCGAATAGTCAAACGATTTTTAGTTCCAATCTTTTGATTCGAAGTTGAAGTCGTAGTCGAAGGTCCAAGTAGCCAATTCGATGGTCGAAGTAGCCAAAAAAACCTTCGAAATTTGAAGTATTTTTCATTCTAATCCTTCACTTAGTAAATGTGCCCCCAACTGTAGGAACTCCAATCCATTAGATCACACTATGAGATCTTTGCACACTGATGGCAGACAACTGTGGCTTGAGTTATACCTACTGTGAACTTGGTGTATCATTTGTTTTTAAAAGAATTGCTCACCTTTTGAATTACATTTTAGTATGATGTAGAGAGTGATAATCTGAGACAATTTGCAGTTGGTTTTTAATGTTTTATTATTTGTGGTTTTAAAGTTATTTAGCTTGTTATTCAGCAGCTCTTCAGTTTGCAATGTCAGCAATATGGTTGGTAGGGTCCAAATTACACTAGCAACCATGCACTGATTTGAATAAGAGTCATAAGAATATGAATAGGAGAGACGTGACCATGTCCTTGACCCATTCATATCCTGCTGCTTTCATGGGAAGCCATAGTCAGTTTATATTGGCCCCCTGCAAGGACTCCTGATTGTCCTCTCCTGATGGCAGCCCTGCATATGATCACAAGGAAACCATTTTGGGACTGCAAATTGAATTTTAATATGCATATAAATCCAGTTTAGTAATTTAGCTGCCATATTATACCATTCATTGTGTAGCTAAAGTGGTCCTTTACCTTCCAACACTTTTTCCAGTTGTTTTCAGGTAGTTTGTGACATAAAATGAATTCACCTTATCTACAGCTCTGCAAAATATTCTGGCACTATATAAATAAATGTTAATAATAATAATAATAATAATAAAAATAATTATCTATAGAAATAAATCAAATCATCTGGACTTGCTGTGTTTTTTCCCTTGAAGACATTTCACCAGTCATCCAACTGGCTTTCTCAGAATAACATGTAACTCTTCCTTCGAGAATATATATCCTTTGGAATGTTGCATAATCTGTTTATCATAATCCACAAGGATGTCATATAATTAGGGGGCAGATTGATCAAATGTCGAGATGAATTTTCGAATAAAAAAAAAAAAATCAAATTTCGAGCTATTTTTTGTGTACTTCGACTAGGGAATAGTCTAAATAAGATTCGAATTTGAAAAAACACATATCGAAATTTATCATGTACTGTCTCTTTAAAAATTTGACTTCGACCATTTGCCATCTAAAACCTGCCGAATTGCTGTTGTAGCCTATGGGGGACCTCCTAGAACCTATTTGTAGTCAATTGGTGGACTTTGAAAAATCAAAGTTTATTTGGGGAAAAACTTTGATTCAAATTCGATCAAATTCGCTATAACTTAGATTCGTATGATTAGAATTCGGCTGCTATTTGATCAGAAACTGACCTATTTGGCCACAAGAAAACTTCTTGATAGTACTTCATTCCGGTTGGTCTTTTTGAATTCAAATTTTGAAGTTTTTCAAATTTGAAATTCGACCCTTGATAAATATGCCCCTTGGTGTTGATTGTTTTAGCAAGGTTGGAGCTTTGATGTGTTATATATTCTCGAAGGAAGATTTATTCTGAATTGACAAAGCCAGTTGGATGACTGACGAAACGTCTTCAAGGAAAAAACACAGTTGATTTGACTTATTTCTATACATATACCATGACCTGGATGAATGAGGATCTTCACAAACAACTAATTCACCTTCTTATGTCTTTCTGAAGCAGCTTCAAAGATTCTGTAAACTGTTCTAAATGTATACATTTCATTAAAGGCAGTTGTTGGAATTGATACAATAGTTGCTACTGTTCCACAGACGCTGCTGAGAAATGTATCAACGAACGTAGCAAATTTATAACAGAGACAGGAACCGTCATCTTTAATCTTCAATTTTGTAAAAATAGTCCAAAAGAAAACATGGGTAATTCATGTGTGTGTTTTTTACTAGATCAGCACCCATATATAAAAACAAATTCCACTTTGGAGGTGGAACATTCATTCTGTGCCACCTTAATAATAAGACCCTTCAATTCCGTGTTTCTGTTACTTTCTCAGTTGATAGAATTGTACTTCGTCTCTGGCTTTTCTACTGGGTAAATTCCATATTTCTGGAGGAATTAGTCATGCACAAAGATCCTGGATGGAATCAGACAAGCCGGATAATAAATGCCGATACACTGCTACACAAGCTCCCAAACCAGACTCTCCTTATCTCAAGTAAACAACATGCGTCATAAAAACTGAAACAAGAAGCGTAAAAGCAATTATCGCCCGTCGACTCTTCCCGTCATTATATAAAGTTACTTGTTTTCAGTTGTAATTATCTGATATCTACAGCACGTTTACTTTTGGCATGCACCAAAACCAGACATGTATTTATCTAACACAAAAAAAGTATGTTTTCCCTTCTCTAAACCAATGCGTCATTTTATTTTGATGTCGGGATGATATCAGATGAGCCCATTACTCATTTCTTGAGGACAAAACAATTAGAATAATGATAACTGGCAGGGAGTTTTGTCTTGTTGTTTTGATTGCTACCAGGGCTCATTATATTTATTTTGTATTGGCTTTATGATCTATGAACTCGCCCTGTAGAAAATTATGGGATCAGTTAGGAAGGGGTGGTTTACCTTTAAGTTAACTTTTAGTATGCAATAAAATGGACAACGCTTAACAATTCATTAGTATGCTATAGAATGGACAATTCTTAACAACTTTTCAATTGGTTGTCATTATTTATCTTTTATAGTTTTTTAATGATTGGCCTTCTTTTGATTCTTTCAAGCTTGCAAATGGGGGTCACTGACCCCATATAAAATACAAATGCTCTGTAAGGCTACAAATGTATAGTTATTGCTACTTTTTATTACTCATCTTTCTATTGAGGCCTCTCAATTCAAATTCAAATCAATGCATGGCTACTAAGGTAATACAGTATGTACATTGCTAAAATTGTAAACTGGAGAGATATTGAATAAAAAGCTAAATAACTCAAAAACCACAAATAATAAAAAATGAAAACCCAATTGCAAATCGTCTCAGAATATGACTCTAAGGTTTATACTAAGGGGCATGTTTACTAACATTGGAGATAAATATCTGGAGAGATTTTTGGAGATGTTGCCCATGGCAACCAATCAGCAATTAGATTTAAACAGCCACAGCCAAGTTAGAAAACAAAAGCAAAGATCTGTTTGGTTGCTATGGGCAACATCTCCAGAAATCTCTCCAGATATTTATCTCCAATGTTAGTAAACATGCCCCTAAAACTTAACTCAAAGGTTAACAACCCCTTTAGCCAGAGTGCTTGGGAAAGGGGTCTTTCTAGATTATGAACATGGCTTTAAATTTTTTAAATTGAAATCAGATTCAAATATTCTTATTTTATCCTTATGCTCATAACTTTAGGTCATTGTTAGTATCTAAATAATCTAAAGAAAAAGACCAGGCATCTATCCATTAGCCAAAACTCAGTTGAGTAAAACAGTCCCCCCAGACAAGCAAGGAGGACTACGAATTTTGTCAAAATCCAGACAAATGCCTAATGGAAATGTTTCGGCAGGTCCTACACGTAGCTACCAGAAAGCCCTTGAAATTGAAACCCAAAACTTTTATTACAATAGTGAAGATAAGTAAAGCCAACTAATGGGAGTATTCACTTTTGCACATGGTGGCTTCTCATTGAAAGAAATCATAAAAGTCATAAACGGAATTTTCAACGTAACATTAATCATTCAGTTATACATTTTAAATGAGAACTGTTTCCTGAGGCCATCTTGAAGGTGGCATATTTATGGGTGGGTATGGTAAGACTACAGTCCCCCAGTTATTTGCAAAATACACAAAACCAGAGCAAGACACAGGGGCTATTTGTTGTCTTTTACTTTTTGTTAGGTTTATCAATTCGAATAAGATACATAGAAATTGTACATTAATTAGGACCCTCTAATCTCCCAGGATCCCCTGCAATTTCAGGGTCTGCTTATTCTATAGATACTCCCCTGCTTTGACTCCCTTTCTATATATTTCTAGGTCCCATGTGAACCAAAAAAAAATTCTGAAAATGAAAAAATGGAACATTTTGTTCCAGAAACAACTGTACATTTGATATCTGTAAAATGTATTTTATACTATTTATAACCTAAAAGGCTAGACCCCATTAATACGGACACTAATAGCAAGCAGTACTTCCAGAATCTTTATCCAAGGAATAGGTAGGGGGTGCTGTCGAGGCTGATGAGGGAAGGGTGAGTACTCGAGGCAGGGGCTGTATGTGCCAAAGGTAACACGCAAGGAAAGGCAGGAGTGGGGTGACGAGGATGATGAGTCAGACTGGAACAGGTGCAGAGCAGAACAGGACGGAGAGGGCGAACATCAGGACAGGAACAGACTGGATGGGATAGAATGGTGCTGGTGTAGATTGGGAGCTGACTGAAAGGATAGTACAGACAACAGAGCTGGAGCAGAAGAGGACTGGAAAGCAGGATAGAGAGAGGACTAGAACGGAAAGCAGGAGAGGACTAGAACGGAAAGCAGGAGAGGACTGGAGCGGATAGCAGGAGAGGACTGGAGCGGATAACAGGAGAGGACTGGAGCAGATAGCAGGATAGGACTGGAGCAGATTGCACTGGAGTGAATAGCAGGAGGGGGAGGAAAAAGCAGAACAAGATACCGAGCAAGATGAAGGGTAGGGATGCACCGAATCCAGGATTCGGTTCGGGATTCGGCCTTTTTCAGCAGGATTCGGATTCGGCCGAATCCTTCTGTCCAGCCGAACCGAATCCTAATTTGCATATGCAAATTAGGGGCGGGAGGGAAATTGCATGACTTTTTGTCAGAAAACAAGGAAGTAAAAAAAGTTTTCCCCTTCCCACCCCTAATTTGCATATGCAAATTAGGGTTCGGATTCGGTTCGGGATTCGGCCGAATCTTTCACGAAGGATTCGGGGGTTCGGCCGAATCCAAAAAAGTGGATTCGGTGCATCCCTAAGGAGGGGTACAAGGTACAAGGAAGGGTCAGGAAGCAAGAATCAGGAACAGGCAAGGCAAGGTTGGTACAAGGTCAAGGCAGGAAAAAGTTTGGAGTGAGAAGCAGAGCAAGATACAGAATAGCAAGGAAAGCAGGGCAGAGCAAGGTTGAGGCAAGGTTAAATGCAGGACTGGAGCAGAACTGGAAGGGGAAAGCAAGGCAGATCAGGGCAAGGTAAACATGACAAAGTTCAGGACAAGACAGGGAAGGATTCAGGCAAGATAAGGCAAAGCAAGACAGGGAAGGACAAGGCAGATCAAGGCAAGGAAGAATCACAGGAAAAAGGGCAAGAGCTGGAACAACCTAGCTAGGGGCACTGACACAGTACTAGGAAGGACAATACTGCTCCAGCAAGGAGTGTTTGGAGGGCTGGCCTTAAATAGGGCAGAGTCAGTCCTGATTGGCTGACTGCAACCAATCAGGCTGGGGCTGCAAGGCCAGGTGATATATAGTGAGCAACCCTACAGGCTGCTCATCTGGCCCAGTGGTTAAGGTGCAGAGCCAGAAACCCAAAGGTTCTTGGCTCAGATCCCAGCAGAGCCTGACTCATGGGAGCACATGTAACTTTCCTTTGGGTAGCTTTCTACATGCCTTGGTGGAAGGGTCTCTTTTTTTACTCAAGACAGAAATACCCCTGAATTGTGTTTAGTACAAAGAAATACATAATCTGTTATATTGTATTGTTTCTTTCTAAACTCTTTGACTTAACACTCCACTTATGTCCTGCAACCACACCTACTTTCCTCTCTGCTGCTTTGGTACTACAGAACGGAAATTGGTTTTATGTGCAGTGTCTCATAAAATTGATGCGAGTTCAATAATTGTATTTGACTTGATTAAGTTAATCTAGAAGTGGCTAACGAGCTGTCAAAAAGCAGTTTGTAAAGTGTTTGGGCTGTCATGGGACAGTATGTTGTTCTGGTGTCAGAAAAATGGTTTGCTTTGTTGCCGGATTTGTGGGAAAACCCTGCTCTAAATAAAACACAGGCACATGCCTTCTTAAAATGACATTGGGTGTCGCTGTCTCTTATTTGGAAAAGGTTTTGCCATTTCTGCTGTTTGAGTGAATTCTGAAAAATAAAAAGAGAAAACAAAATAGAAGGGTACATTCGCCTTTAAACTGGATAGTGCCCAGCTGGATTACCCTTTCCTTTGTGTTACTAATGTGATCAGGTGCCTACGGAGACTTATGAATATAAAATGGACGGAGGAAGTGACAAATGAAGAACTGTGGGAAAACACTAACCAGTTACCAATAGAAATTCCATTAAGGAAAAAGAAGTGGGGTTGGATAGGCCACACACTCAGGAAGGGAGAGGAATCTATAGACAGAAGAGCCCTAGAATGGAATCCACAGGGATCAAGAAGAAGGGGCGGCCTTGAAAAACCTGGAGAAGATCAGTGGAAGAAGAAATTATAAAGATTGCAAAAACATGGAATGAGATCAAGAGAATAGCAACAAATAGATTTGAATAGAGAGTCTTCACGGATGCCCTATACTCCAATGGGACAGATGATGACTAATGTGATCATTTGTGTGTTATGATATATAAAAATGACTTTGCTGTAAATGCAGAAAACCCTTTCCTGTGCACAAAAACTCTGCGGTTTTGATTAATATCTATAAAATTAAACTTGAATCCATTTTCTCCATGTGCCCCCTGCGATTGCCATGATCAGCAGGGAAATACTTGTATCATTATTGTGACTGTTACTGGAAAAGCTTGCACGAAGTATATTTGTGATTAAATAATATAACAAAAGCTCACAAAGCAGGCCTGTCTCTCTTCAATAATGCATTCATGTTTATTTGGAAATCCATTTTGTGTATTATAATATGGAAGTGCTACAGTGTCGTCTCATCTTTATTCTCGCGCTTGCCATATTCAGGGTAAACAACAGCAGTCTGACATCATATCAGAACCATGGTGATACAAAGAAAGAGGGACAATAGTTTGTAACTAGAGAAACAGATATATCTAATGGGTGTTGTTAAGTGAACAGTGGTGGTCAGATGACATATTAGGCAGAAATTAATACAATATAGAGGTTTCCTTGATTGCTGCGGTGCAGTATAATATGCAGTAGGTATAAGACAAAATTAATGGTAGTAAATGCTACCTGTAGTGTTCTCATGTGAGTGTTCCAAACCAGGCATTTTTGGAGACTTGCTCCAGCTGACTTATCTGCTGCCAAAAGGCTTTCCCCTCCGAAGTCAGGTAAAAGATTCAATAGTAAGGGGGTTATTAATTAAGGTTCGAGTTGTGTCTTCCATGAAAATTCAAGTTTGGTCAAAAGTAAAATTTTCGGGTAAAAAATAAAAAGTAAAATTTTTTGAGCATTGCCAGACCATATTCTGGGGCTAATTTACTAATGTTGTTGCTTAATTTGTTTGCAGAGCATTTGGCCACATTAGCTTTTTATGGCAATCTGAGGATTAAAATTGACATGGGGGGTAAGTGTAAGTTAACTTCAAAGAGAGAAGAGAAGGATAAATTAAGACAGACACATATAAGAAGGGAGAAAGAGGGTGGATGAAAAACACAAGAGAAAGAATGACAGACATGGCCGAGTTAATGTCATTTATTTATACATTAGCTACTTAATAGAAATTAGGTTATTTTACAGAATCCCACAAAATGGAAACCACGGCTTGACGCACGCTATAGCTTAGTGTGATTGATCTGCACAGACTATAAAATTAAACTGTAATAAGTGGATTCCCATACTCGTATAAATATAAAAATAACCACAAGAAATGTTCATGCAAATGAATGCAAGCTTTACAGAAATCCAATTAATCCACAGAGTATTAGAATGAAAGGCTAGACTGATGTTCTGTAAAGGAACCGGCACTTTAGGAAATGCCATGCTGCAATATGTCAAACAAGTAGAAAATAAGCTTCCATGGCGACGATGAAAAATAATAAACAAAGCAATGCATATTAATGGCCCTGCACTCAGGCTTCTTGGTAAGGAGAGTCCCAGTCCTGTTGAAGCATCTAAGTACCATAAAATTGAAAGCTTTCTATGTATTGCTCTCAAATAATTACTCAAAACAAACTTTACTTTGGGTAAAAAAATTAAAATAGCAGCACTGTTGCCCAGTATTCCAAGGACAGTCATAAGTTTGGATTCTCTGATACAGAAAATGTTTTCTCCAGGAAAAGTTCCAACTGTTCAGTACTGGAATACTGGTAGGCTTTATAAGGCAGATGTTACACGTGGTACTGATGGAGAAGCGTGGGGCATTTCAGCTGGGAGAAGTGGAAGGTCCTTTGGGCAAAAAGCAGGTACAATGCATTTTCTGTTGGGTCTCGGAAACCTATGGCTTCCCCCTTGAATAAAGCTCTGGGTGATATTGCTCTGTTTAAGAATTCGGGGGAGGGGGGGCTGGGAGAGACAAGTGGTATCCCTCCTACCAATCCCCTAGTTAGGCAACAGGGCTTTGACCTTACCATCTGCCCTACAGCTAAGTGGCGTCTGACCCTGCCTCTTGTGCCTGATTTCTTTATTGGGCAGGAGGTGCACCAACATAGCCCAAGGCAGAATGAGCACTAAGAGGAACATTTACTGCAGCACTTTTGCCTAGAGGGGGTCGTAAATGAGCCCTTCTTTGCTTAAACCTGCACAATAAATGAAATTGGCAAGCAGAGAAAAGTCATCTGAAAATTTCTTTGGTGAGTTCTCTTCCAGGGCTCAGTATTGGGTCCACTTTTATTTAACTTGTTCATTAATGACTTAGGGGAGGGTGTTGTAAGTAATGTATCAGTGTTTGCAGATGACACAAAATTATCCAGCCCAATTAATTCCATCCAGGATGTGGCATCCTTGCAACATGATCTTGACAAACTGGCAATCTGGGCAGCTAAGTGGCAAATGAGATTCAATGTTGATAAATGTAAAGTCATGCACCTGGGATGTAAAAATATCCAAGCCATTTATACCCTTAATGGGACTGCACTAGGCAAATCCATTATGGAAAAGGACCTTGGAGTCCTTGTAGATGATAAACTTGGCTGTAGCAAGCAATGCCAGTCAGCAGCATCAAGGGCAAATAAGGTCTTGAGCTGTATTAAAAGGGGCATAGAGTCAAGGGAGGAGGGGGTCATTCTTCCACTGTATAGAGCACTTGTAAGGCCCCATCTAGAATATGCCGTACAGTTTTGGTCTCCATCACTCAAACAGGACATTATTGTATTAGAGAGGGTACAGAGAAGGGCAACTAAGCTGGTAAAAGGTATTGAAAATCGTAGCTATGAGGAAAGACTGGCCAAACTGGGGATGTTCACCCTGGAGAAGAGGCCCTTAAGGGGTGATATGATGACTATGTATAAATATATAAGGGGATCATATAATAATCTCTCTAATGCTTGATTTACCAGTAGGTCTTTCCAGCTGACACGAGGTCACCCATTCCGATTAGAAGAAAAGAGGTTCTGTCTAAATATTCGGAAGGGTTTTTTACAGTGAGAGCTGTGAAGATGTGGAATTCTCTCCCTGAATCAGTGGTACAGGCTGATACATTAGATAGCTTTAAGAAGGGGTTGGATGGCTCTGGATCAACTGGCAGATAGGTAGTTAATAAAAAAAAAAAAAAAAAGGTTGAACTCGATGGACATGTGTCTTTTTTCAACCTTACTTACTATGTTACTATGTTACTATGTTACTTTTATTTTTTGCCAACTCTGCTTAGTCAGCCAAAATAAACAGCAGTTGTTCCAAAAAATATAATAATAAAATATTGAAAAAATTCAGAATTCAGTATTCAGAAAAGTAACATTTGACATTAATTTAATCTAGGGTTTACATTTCCTTTTAAATGTTATTGGTCAGCGAACCAGCTCAATATACCGTAATCTGGCACTGCCCATTGCTATATGTTTTTCTAGTGCTGACCACCATATTGCTTCCCAGCATGCAGAGACAGTAGTGTCAGAGTACAGGTTTTATTGGAGTTTTCTGGATTCTTGGATTTCAAGTTAAGATTACAGGATTAGGTTTTGACTAAATACAGAATCACATTCCTAAACCCTAACAAGCATTTAAAAAAAAAATATTCAGTTGTCTAGACCTTTAGGGGCAGATTCACTAACTGGTGAAAATTTGGCAGCGACGGCTTCGCACCCATCGCTACATGTCGCCAGACGAAAATTCGCTCAGACAACGATGATTTACTAAAATGCGAAGTTGCGTCCAGAGCGCCGAACACTGGCGAATTTTCGCTAGCGTTACTTCGTCAATCAAAGCGAAGATGCGCTAGCATTCAATTACGGCTAGCGCAACTTTGTTAGAGGTCTTCGCTCAGACTAATTTGCATACGACGGGAAATTGTAGAGTTGAATGGACGTATATGTTGCAGCAAATACATTACACTACACAAGTCCAGGGAACCTTAAAGGGCACCTATCACAGCCAAAATCAAACACATATTAACAATCTGACCAGTACAAGCTAAACACGTTTAATCAAACTACATATATAGTTTTTTGAAAAAACTGCAGGTTTTAAAAAAATCCGTTACTTTGTCAAATGGGTTCTTTCACTGAGGGAGGCCATATTGAGACTCTAACAGAGACTCTAATGTGCAAATTTCAGGAGCATGCTCAGATTGTAACACTGCTTTGAGTATTCTACCCAGAATGCCTTGTTTTAGTAAACTCCTCCACTAGAAGTGCTGCCACCTGCTAACTTCCAGCAGGGGGCAGCACTACTGTACAGCAGCTAACACACAGGTTTGGCTGATTTGAAAATAGCTTAGAAGGTTGATAAGCAAACAAGGAATTTGAACTGAGCATGTGTGAGATTTCAGAGCTACAGTTGGCTGGGAAGATATAGGTAGGAGGAGCCAGTGAAATCCAAGATGGCTGCCTCAGCTAGAACTGCAGGGGAGATAGGGGAGATCTTGCAGAAGGAATAGTGAGCTGATCATTTACATTATACAAACAATTCTAACTGTTTTAAAAATCGGATTTCTTGAACTTTCACATAGTGTATTTACTTAGTAAATGATTTTGGTCATGATTGGTGCCCTTTAATAAAAAGTTGTTATAATGCCCTACACATGATTATATGGACTATGAGCACCAAGGGACTATCAATAGTATTGAATAATCACCCTATAAAGGTATTATGGATCCTTTTTTATAATGAATTTGAAGACATTTTTTTCTATGTTAATTAACTTAATGATGTCAATTGTGTAATTAAGGAAGGTGGGGCTTGTGATTTACCTCCCTTTAAAAATCTTTGTTTGCACAGTTTGTAAGTAGCACTGGATGAAGGGGCATGTCCCCGAAACGTTTGCTGGGATCTCACAAATAAAAGAAGCTTTTTTCAAAAAATTTTTTGCAGAAGCATTATGTATAGTTTGCCTATGCTTTATTTTGTTTGGAGTATAAGAAGGCTTTTGGTTTGCAGCAGGGCCTACATGGAGCACCTCCAGTGAGTCATAAAGTTTTTTGTTTATACATAACAAGTTTTGCGGGGAATGAGTTTAAAAGTTTGGATGCCCTACACGAGCCCACTGTATGTTATATATATATATATATATATATATGTTAGGAAATGTATGGGTATTAACCCAGTTACCCCAAAAAAAATGTAAGGACTTTTGTAGGCTATCACCTTGAAAAAAGGAAAAGGCCAGCGTTTTTTGGGACTTAGAAATTTTTTCCATTAAAATTTGAGGAAGATCTATGCACTCCAATGCACTTCGCCTGGTCTGGGCTGGCGTAGGCAAGTCTGGCGAAAGAGGTAACGTTCAGTAAAATCTGCATCTTAGTGAATCTGCAGAGTAACATCCATTCGCCAGAGCGAAAATCGCCTGGCGATAGAGTGCGAATGATCGCTAGAGCCTATCTCCTTCGCTAGCGAAGTGACGCCTGCGCCTGTTAGTAAATCGGCTAAGTCCCTGCGGGCGGTAATGCTAGCAAATTGCCGCTAGCGTTAGCCATTTCGCCCTTTAGTAAATCTGCCCCTTAGAGTTAGGATCTAGCGAAACCTGCAAAAAGGTGATTTGGTTGAATCTCAAAAGGAATTGTGGATTTGATTGCATCCCTACCCAGAACACAAAGAAAAGTACGCTTTTGTCATTTGTACATCTGATGTAAAATGGCTGCAAACAAATAATAAAAAATTAGACCCTTAATCATTTATTTTTTTCAATCAGAATGATGAACAATCTGTCAAAATAAAATAATAAGCTAAATAAAAGTAATTTTGTCTGTCTCCTTCCTTTATGTCACCGTCAGTTTACTGAGCAAGATATATTTCTGGGTTTTAATTTTGATTTATACTGTTTCATGCTCTGGTGGGCTACATTTAAAATGCAAATTCTGGATACAAAAAAGAAAAGATGAATCTGAACTTAATCACAAGATATATCTTCCTGCTCAGTGCCTTCCCTGTATACATCAGTACAACATGCATTAACTTTGGGAATCTCATGGATTCTATTTGCATTCAGTATAGCAACATTCCTCCTAACGTTGTTTGCATTACATATAAACCTTATTCTGCTGATACAGATTAATGGTAAACACCCATGAATGCCATCTCAAGCTATAGAGGAACTATCCAGATTGTAGGCCAGTGGTTTCCAAACTGTGGAGCTGGCTCCCCAGGGGGAAATTTTAGAAGTGCCTGGGGTGGGGGGAACAGTCTAAAGGTCACTAAGGGTAAGAATTTGGGAGAATGGTCATTTGCTTTGCTAGAAACACTTGAAAGCCCAGCTTGAAGGTCAGTTAGGGTGAGATTTGGGCTGAATATATATAACCCTAATTTGGTTATTGTCTCTTTAAAGCACAGTGCCTCCACCTAGGGAACACTGAGGAACACATCTCATGGGGATTCCACTAGGAATAATAAAACACAGTTTGCAAAATAAACAAATATAAACTTTATATAAACTGCAATAAAACTTGGGAAAACTAATACACCATGCACTTCTACACTGGGGACACGTGGGACACTACTGACACTACCTAAATCACTATGTTGCTCCAACACAGTCCTTTTTAAATATCAAAGTCCCAATCCTCCGGAAGGGGTTAATAGCCACACAGTTCAAATGAAATGTCCCTTCCCCAGAGCTCTTATTCCTCAAGTAGCGCCACCATTTCCCAAAAGTACCTCTCCCATTGGAATTTAGCAGCAGCTCACACATAGCAGGTAAATACACCAGACTTGTCTTCACTTTGGGGCCCTGCGTTTGTATCCGTGCCAGTATACTCCCTTGGTTGGCTCACTCACCAGGGTGCTCTCAGAGGCAATCACACTGGAGATTATAGGCAGCTCTGCAGCAGGATCACTCTCACCTGTGCACACCCTCTCTCCCAAGGATGCACTGGGGAGCCCAGCCTATAATATCGCTCTCCAGCCTGTAACTGGGCTGGATGATGTCACAAACAGAAAGAAAGGGTTAGGATTCCTCATGTCCCCTACATATATTTGCTGCCCAAGATATTCTTGAAACAATGAGTGAATGGCTATTATTTCCTAATGAGTTAAGGCCTTGACCAAAGGTTGGTCCTTCAAGGGGCTTGACCAACAGTTAGATATCCAAGTGAGACTTGAGCTGAAAAGACTTGACAGACATTGGTATAGGCAACACATTTGGGGACCAGGTTTCTTAGGGATTTTAGATCTTTTTTATACCATATTGTAAAAAAATTCCCTTGGTCTAAAAATAATCATGGCACTAGTATTGTGTTACTATTCATCAACGGGATAAACATGCATCTAATCTAGAGGAAATGAGGGATGCAAAAAAGATAGATAAGAACCGCAAATTAGCACTCACTAAAAGTGAAAAAGAAAAGAAAGGTTGTTGGCAAAAGTGAGACGAGTACATGTAGTCATACATTCGCTAACAACAGCTATCAATTCAGCCACTAATGACCAAACTGGTTGCTGACCCTGTATGTGATTGGCTGTCCATTCATACACAAAGAGGGCAAAAATGATTGGCATTGCAATCGGTTTATAAACAGGCTTCCTTACATAGGCCTGGCAAAACATATAAAATCTCACACTTCACAGCAAACACAAATATAAACACCCATGGGTACCCAGAGTCAAAGACTGGAGCTAAAGTTCTGCCACAAACATTTCCCACACTTGTAAACATGGTTTCATGCAGTAACTTTGATGTTCAGCCTTTGATTTCTAGATTTTCCTTTATGAAAAATGCTCAATCGATTTTATCACTCGCAGTGTAATTGAACTGTAAGGGTCAGGAATATTCTGAAGTCATGTTCGCTCATGTTAAACCTCTGAAGTTTAATAAAAGTGTCAGAATTTGGAGACAAACTGATTTCCATAGTTTTCCATTTATTACCCTTGAAATCCTTCAATATTCAAAAGCCCTTAATTAAGTTGCAGGCACATATCGTTTTGCATTGGGTCAAAAGCTACTTTTTATTATTTAAAAGCAAAAGTAATACTTATTTCTAAAAGGTAGAATATCATGATAAAAAGCATTTTTTTTTTAAAAAAAAAATATTAATGTTTTACGCTCACTAGTGCTGGATACAAATTTTAATTGGTTGCTATAAAATTACATATTCATTTTTTCTGGTCATGGATTTTAAGGGGAAAACTCAAATGTTTAATGGAAAAATAAAATTTTAAATTTTTACAGATTTATCATACCCCAAAGCTGCCAAAAAAATTGAATCTGAAAATACTATCATGTAGATGTCAATGGCAGATGTCCCTAAAGTTTTTTTCTCAATATTGTGATCTGAGCTGGATAATCTGAAAATGTTGAGTTTTTACAGTGAAAATTCAATAAAATACATTTTTCTGAGTGTCAATCATTGATTTTGTGGCAACATTTTGTCGCTCCGATTAGAAAACTGAGATTTATTTGAGCTTTAGTAAATCAGTCCCTTAAATTTGAAATGAAGTTGCTTTTCATCACAATTACTCTGTTATTTCACTTTGGAAGTGGCTCTATGTCTTGCTGTGATGTAAGCAAATAGTCAAATTTCTGATCACTGTTGTGTTGTCTCGATAGAATCTCACCCACAAACTGTAACAAAATTCTGCTTTGTGAGAGATGAGGACATTTAACAATTTGATTACCCATATATATGCAAAAAGTAAATTGAAAACCTTTTAAAAATCAGATTTATCAATATTCCCCTGACTGTTTGGGTTCCTCGAAACTTTTCTTTACAAAGCTAAATATATATAAAACGGCAATGGGCATCAAAATAATTTTGACGGGCAACAATTTCGGCACAAACGACAATTTTTATAAGCGCAACTGTATAATTTTTTAGGCGTGCGTTAATTCTGACGTGCAACAATTTTTTGTCACAACTGAACTTGATAAATCTGCCTCCCCATCTTAAGTGATAACAAAATTCAAAGGCTTATAATTGTTAAAACTCAAATTGGAAAAATCCAACTGCATTGCAAAAAAAAATCCCTAAGAAGATTCTCATTGTTATATTAATTTTCAATCAGTCTGTAATAGACTGTTTATAAAACTGTAAAAATAAAATAGCTTGAATATTGAAGTTCTGTTGAAGCATGTCCGAATGTTTTCATTCAATTTTCTTTCAATTTATTAATCCAGCAAATGTAAGCTTGAAAAAAGATTTGAAAAAAAATTAAATTTGCATTTTTTTTACAGTGATTTCTAATTATGGCAAAAACATGAATGCGCATTTGAAGTAATTTGCCTCACAGTGTTCAGATAAACCAAATCCAAAACCTTAAAGGTATGTGACTTTAAAGCACCGGGCAGCTGAAAATAAAAATGCACCCATGATTATATGGGAATTTTGCTCAGTTTTGAATATGCTAAATTGGGGTTTAATCTGGTTAGGTTTTTGGCAGAAATATTTTATGGAGGATTTGGTATGTATAGGAGAAAAGAAGAAAAGTATACCTGTCTTCTTAATCAGAAAAAATACAAAAAGTTATATATTATCACTGTATGATTTGTTTTCAGTTAAACCATTAAGTCTCGTGATCCAGTATCTATGAGTTCCCCCCTTAATAATTTATCCCACAAAGTGCTAGTGCTTGACCTCAATAAATTAGCATTAAATAGGGTAAAACTAAGACACAATTAATTTTCCTTTTAAAAATTGTGTATATTTGGTAATTTCTAACTCATAAACAATTCATTTAACATCAATTAATGAATTACTAACAACCAGCTAAAACACCAATAAGGATGGTAGAGTGCCACCAATTGTGATCAATTATTAAGAAAACCCCAGGTCCCGAACATTCTGGATAACAGGTCCCATAACTGTATTAAAAAAACAGGATTTGATCCAAAAAATATAACAGAAATATGGTATTATCTATTTATTAAATATAGACAGCAGAAAAATAGGAGATCTATTATGTGTGGGCTTTTATCATCTATTGTTGCCTTGCTCAATTGTTTCAATTCATGGACGAATCCCACCAATCTACATGCAATATATGGAATCTCTATTATTTCCCTTTCTTCCTTTATTCCACGTATTCTCATGAAATAGAATAGAGGTGTACGAGAGACTGAAATATTGTCAAACAACCAATTTACAGGCATCAAAAGCCCATCAGTTGAATAAACTGAAAGCCAGATTGTTTTAGATTTCATAGAATAAACATTAAAAAACGCAATTATCATAGCAATTATGACACAACTGCTGCCATGTTTTTGTACAATGGTTTAAGGTTTCTGAAATGCTTGATCAAGAGCATACGGGCTTTGGCCTTTACAGAGCAGTAATTGTTTTTCTTGCAAACATTTCTGCGCCGGCATAATAAACTAGAATTATTCTACCAACGAGCGCTGCCTCTTTCTGCCACTGCATGGTAAGTATGTGGCTTCTGAACATTGAATTAATTCTGCACATATCAGTGAGAGACCAAACCAATTCCCTACTGGTCGGACTGCCTGTGTTCAAGTTCATTAAATAGATTTCGGAATAATTAAAATGCAGTTCTTTGAATTCTCATTACATTTCAAAGACTCGGGATACATCAATGTTCTAAACTCTTTCGCTAGTTACTGAGAAATTATCTGATCAGGCTGAGGGAATACAACTACTTACTAAGAATGATTACACATTTTTAATGACATACATTTTTTATAATTCCATTACACTAGGGCTTATTATACTTCGTGCATACACCTAATTTAGAGGAATTATATAGATGTTGTTTTCTCATAACCAGTATATTTAAGTAACTTACGTAGAGCTAAAGAAGTTTTTTTTTTAATGATATGTATTAATGTCAAAGTGTTCATCCCAACTAATTTTTCATTTATTATGCGAGTTAGGCAGATATGACTACTCTACCAAATCCGTCAAAACAAAGGGTGAAGGGAGGAGTTACTAATGATCTAATTCATTGAGTAGCTTCAATTTACCTGTTTACCCTGTTTAGCTCAATAAATAACCAAATCCATAGATTAAACGTACTGTATGTTCAGCATAATCCCTGTTCACTGAATTTGTGTTGAACAAAAAAGAATAATGCCACTTTAACTTTAAGAAGCAACACCTGCATTAGTGAGCTTCATGGCACCATGGCTTATCGGAGAACTAAACCCCCCTTTAGCCAAAAGTCCCCACTGGCCCTCCTCCACTGCCTTCCCAAACCGAACCTTACCGAACCGGAAGATTGCTCTAACTGTGTATGCGCCAATATGGCGTTCACATTACGAAGAATAACGAAGCACCAAAGATGGCGCCTGTGAGCTCCACTGCACTGACTCTGCATGTACGGTCAGTATTTCTAGAGGGGACACAATTCAGGGGTAAGACTGTGCATGAGGGAGGAGGGCCAGTGGGGACTTTTGGCTAAAGGGGGTTTAGTTCTCCTTTAAGGATTAGGATAACCCATAATGGGTTGTTCACCTTTAAACTTTCAGCATGATGTTGACATTGACAATGGCAGTCTTTGGCACTAAAGATCTGTGTCTCCAAAGATGCCCCAGTAGCTCCCCATCTTCTTTTCTGCTGATTCACTGCACATGCTCTGTGCTGCTGTCACTTACTGAGCTTAGGGACCCACTCACAATATACAGTACACATAGAATAGAAATGTCACAATATAAGGCTGATTAGTAATTAATACAGATAATTACTACATGGCAGCACAGAAACCAGTGCAGTTAGCATCAGAATTTAATAATCAGCAAACCTGTAGCATCAGCTTATATTACAGGGGAAGCTCATTTTCTGCTGGTTAATTAGTGACGACCCCTAAGCTTAGCTTCTCAACAGCCAATCAGAGCCCACTGAGCATGTGAGTGTCACAGACACTTTCCAAGATGGTGACCCCCTGTGACAAGTTTGAAGTCCTGGATCATTGCTGCTATTGACAAGCTGAAACTTAAGGCTGGTGCAATAAGTTCAGTATATAAAACATGGCATTTTTAGCCCTATTCATTTCCAGGGTTTAGTTTTCCTTTTAACTCAATCCAGGGGGAAACCAGTCATAACCAGGAAGTCAACACTTGAAGTGTTTAAGCCAGAGGGGGCAGAGAAGAATCGAATCCAGGAACTGGCCAAGTTGTAGCTTAAAATCCATCCAATGAAGCGAGCTACAGGAAAGGAAAAATCGAAGATTGAAAACGAGATTTTGCCGAACAGAAAGGGGCAGAACATGGCTTGCATTGTATCTTCCAGAGACGCTAACAATAACTGTGAGTGGAAGTGTGTGTGCCCCAGATAAGCAGTAAAGGTGAGCCACAAACTCCGGAGTGGCTGTGCCTCTCATTCTGCCTCTTTTTGTGTACAAATAACCACAGTCTGTAACAATAATAAAAAGATTTATAATCTTCAATTAGCAGCGACGTGTAATTCTTTCAGCTTGTTACTACAGGTATGTTATCCAGAATGCTCGGGACCTGGGGTTTTCCGGATAATGGATCTTTCCGTAATTTGGGTCTTCATGCCTTAAGTCTACTAGAGATTCATTTAAACATTAAATAAACCCAATAGGCTAGTTTTGCCTCCAATAAGGACTAATTATATCTTAGTTGGGATTAAGTACAAGCTACTGTTTTATTATTCCAGAGAAAAAGGAAATCATTTTAAAAAATTTGGATTATTTGGATAAAATGGAGTCTATAGGAGACAGCCATTCCGTAATTCGGAGCTTTCTGGATAGCGGGTTTCCGGATAAGGGATCCTATACCTGTACTATCATTTGCCCCTGGAGCTTCATAATATAAATGTTCAGCCATGCTCCAGTTACACGCAGAATAGGCAGTAAGCGTTTCTGAGTGATATGAATAATAAAAGACTCTACTATATATTTTAAGCAGAACTAAAATTTTTGTATTTTCATCAGTAAGTAAAATGCCCTTTGTTCAGAGTACATGATCATTTCTCTTTATTTGCCTTAGCCATATTGATTACTATAAATAATTTAGCGCCTGCTGCTCCCTTGCGCTCCTTGTCAAGATATTTTGTCTAATTTCTAGATTCGAACTGAAGTTACAGAAAATATCAGAGTAAAGTGATTAAAAGTGTGGCAAAAATACAGGACAGGAAAATGTTCAGGCAGATTTTATCTGACGCAAGAGAAAGAGTATTTCAGACCAAGACAACTAAAATATTAATGCACCCAACTCTTTGCTCATAAAAGATGAATAAACACTCAACAAGTTCGGATGGGTTTTAACACAACACCAAAAGTATTCCCAGGAGTAACATTGCGGGGTCTATTTATCACGCTGAGTAAGTGGAATAAAACATTACCAATTGCTCATAGCAACCAATCAGATCTTCTCACTGTTGAAATCTAATTAATGATCAGTTGCAATGAGCAAAATTACCGAATTTGTCCTGAATTTGAGAATTTCCCACCAAATTCCTGAAACGTAGAAAAATTAGCGAAAAGCATTGAAGTCATTGGGCTTCAAAATTATTTGACAAAATTTGACGCCCGCGACAATTTTTATAGACACGCCTATTTTGCCCAAAAGCATTAAAATCAATGGACATCTGAATAATTTTGATGCAGCAATTTTTATGCGTGCGACTATTCTGACGCGTGCCCAAATTTTTTTGACGCATGATTTCTCCGCAGTTTCGCAGATTTATTTGCACTCACTGCCAGTTTTAGGCCAATTATTCATCAATGGGCTAGAGACTTTCCACAAAGGAGTCACCCATTTGATATACAGTAGATAACCCTACATACAGTAGATAACCCTACAATGACATCTGTTAAGCTACCAATGAAATGCTCCTATAGGATAAAAATTAGGCTGTACAAGTGTTAATAACTTTGATGTTCCTCTGAATCTAAATCTTCAATGAATTTGCCCAGGATATGGAACATGTGACCAAAGACCAAGGCTGGAGAAAGAGCTGCAATAGTTCGCATTGGAAAATCTCTACTTCCGTAGAGTTGAAAATGAACACGGACATAGCACTAACATTTAGGGGCTTATTTATTAAAGCTAGAATTTTTCTGGTCACGTTTTTAAAGGGGAAAACTCAAATTTTTAGAGATTTATTATACTCCAAAGCTGCTAAAAATCCGAATAAGAAAATGCTCCATTTTCAACCTGTTGAGTTTAGTTAAAAATCCTCTGCGTTAAAAAAATTCAGGTGCGCGTCAGAATAGTCTCCCGCATCAAAATAATTCTGACGCCCATTGACTTCAATGCATTTTGTAAATTTTTCGTCATTATGCGAATTTCACGGTAAGTTCAAAAAATTTTCAGCCAAGCTAAAACGGAACAAATTTACTCATCACTGCTGTTGAGGTCTTGTGGAAGTCAATGGCAGATGACCCTAAAGATATTTCTTGACATTGTGATTCGCGCTGATTTTCGTCGGATAATCTAATCAATTTGCGTTTTTGCAGCAACAATTCGATAAAGTAGCTTTTCGGAGTGTCAGTTCAAAAGAGTCGTATGATTAGAATTGACACGATTTTGTTGTGACGTTTTTTTCTCACTGACTTTTTCAAGAAGAATTATTGAAAAATAAGTTAAATTAGTGGATGGGAGTTAGATCAACTTTGTTTTGCTAAAAAAATGAGATACATATGAGTTTTAGCAAATATCCCCCTTTTTGTGACAGGATCATGTGCAAAAACAAATGCTTATGGGGTACCATTATTTATAAACGTAGCACCTGCTAAATTGTGTTATGTTCCAGTTGTTGTTGTTGTACTTAAGCAGCTGAAAGACCGTAGGGTTATGAACACAGATTAATGAGCTTATTTATCAATAATCAAATTTGTGGGGATTAGAGTTTTTTGCTACTTCGAATAAACTCACAATTAAAAAAAACAGAAATGTTTGCTTAATTAGTAAAAATTCCAAATAGGAAAAACTGGATTGGATACAATCAAGAAAAAAAACACGAATACCTCGGATTTGTCAGTTTACAAACTCTAAAATCACAAAAAAAAAAGAATGGCTTGAGGTCATCTATGTACATGACCTCGAAAAACGTTAAGATGCCGAAGATTTTTTGATCTTTATAAATACTAAACATTCTGTCAAGGCCAAACAGCACTTAAGATATTGAAGTCTGGACCAAGGAGGAAGGTGTAATGAAGACAAACAGAAACAGTCCAAGTAGCAGTACACTTTAAGCAGTTAAAGAACATGTAAACCCCTGACAAAAATGTAATCAGTGAACAGCCTTTTTGAAATCTTTAGATACCTGCCACTCTGGTTGTTAAAAGGTTAACAGTAAGGTTGCAGCATTCCATTAATCACTTAGAATTACTTCTACTCCTCTAACCCATTCTGCCCCCTACCAATTTACTTTGGCTGTTGGCTAATGAGCATGCTCCGTTCTATTCATCTCCGATTACTAAAGACACCCTCCAGTCTAACAGCCAATGAAAAGATAGCATCACTGGTTACCAAAGAAACTCTAGCTGTTTGATCCTATTTTTTTTCCTAACCACCTCTCCTGAGCTCAGCTTAACCATTACAGTGCTCAACCCCAGCAGAACTTTTTATCAAAGTGCCTGTGTAAACCTGCATTCTGCATTGCATGAACTTTACAGCATACATGTTCTGTTTGCACATGTCAATGTTACTGATGATGTGTCAGAGGGAAAATGGCCGCCAGATGAAAGCTGCTATTTGTGTAAGGAAAATGTGATGGTTTCGGCAAATGGAGGGGGTAAATGCAGTACAAATGATGTGGCTTGGGTGGGGAAGATATGCCCAATTTATATACATGGTAGGAATATTTAGGCTAAACATGTAGTGAATTGCTCCTGTTTCATCAGATACATAACTGAAAAAATTTGCAAGACTCGCAAATTGATGACCACGTAAATTTTGAAGCCGGCACCAATTTTGATGCTGCCATTAAAGTAAATGGGCGGTCGAATAGTGTTGGCGAGCATCGATTTTTATGAGAGTGACTTTTCGGATGCATGTACAAAATTGGCGAATTTTCACAAATTTGATCGCCGGCGGTGAAACGTGGAAATTTGCTGTGAATTCATTTGCCCATCACTATTAACATGTCTTTTAAAAAGGCTCAAAGTCGTAATCCAGGCAATAGTCACCCCACGCCATGTCACCACATACCCATGGGCGCGCCATCTTGAAGAAGCGGAGTGCTTCGCAAAATTGTGAATTTTATTTGCAAAAAAATTGTATTTCAGTGTTGATAAATCACTCCCTTAAAGTATCACTGCCACCGACTCATTTACTGTAGCCATTTTGCTCTTCTGCTGCCATCTTGTCCAGCTGCAGAGTCCCATTTACTCCCTTTAAGAAAAAATATTTGGGGTAACGCAATAGATCATTTAAACCTCATATGTTGAGAACAATACCATTAATGAGACCTGCCTTGCTGTGTCGGTTTGATAACGTAATATTCCCCACAATTATTCATGGAGTCTGTTGAGACTGCAACCCTTTCATTTTTATTAAGTGAACATAATGAGAGCATAAATGGCGCCTGATTAATAGCTTGATTAATAGCCATTTAAATGCTCCATCTTTAATGATCAAATGAGATATATCTTACGAAAAATAAATAATTGGAGCCCCTCCGTGCCCAACACTTCTGATACAAGATGAAATAATTAAACTGGGGGAAAGCCTTCCACATATTCTCTTTCAACATTTTTGTCTTATGCTGAACGTTAATAATCGCGTAAGAGGCTTACGTGGTGAAACTTACAGATCAAAAGCAAAACAGATTACGCACCGTATACTCCAGGTCTCACTCTGACATCTCTCATCTCCTGGATCCCCAGTTCTAACACATAACGCAGAGGTTTGGAAAAAGAGATTGTCAAAACTCCTGTTACCGATCCTATTTGTTAATCTTTGAATTACGTAAATGGTATGAGAAGTGAACTGAATTATGATCGGCATCCCCGGTCCTTATAGCATGTATTAAGCACACGTATGTGGAATGTTTTTACTGCTCTAAGGGGAAATAAAAAATAAACACACATAAATGTAAATTGTTTTCTTAAATACAGGTATGGGATCCTTTATCCTTTAAACTGTTATGCAAAAGGCTCAAAATTATAGGACTGTTGTCTCCCATAGATTAAATTTTATCCAAATAAGCCACATTTTTAAAAATGATTTCCTTTTTCTCTATAATAATAAAACAGTAGCTTGTACTTGATCCCAACTAAGATATAATTAATCCTTATTGGAAGCAAAACCAGCCTATTGGGTTTATTTAATGTTTACATGATTTTCTAGTAGACTTAAGGTATGAAGATCCAAATTACGGAAAGATCCATTTGCTGGAAAACCCCAGGTCCTGAGCATTCTGGATAACGGATCCTATACCTGCATTAGAGCTTTTCAAAACCACAATTAAACTCTATTTCTCTAAAATCACAAAGAAATTAAAATTTAAACAATTAGAAATTAGGGACTTTATTTGGCAAAGTTCAAGTACTCTGTTTACCTTCTTATTATGCAGATATTGCATTCATTATTCAGAAATCCATTATCCAGAAAGCTCCAAATTACAGGAAGGGTTGGGTTTTTCATGACCCACACATCAATATCCCTCTAGATGTTGCACATAATGACAACTCTTGCGGATGTCAACGGATTGCCTGTACCACATGAGACTCTAAACAAGCCCAGACTGGCAATCTGTAGGTACTGGCAAATGCCCGAGTGGTTGCTGTATGGTTCCATAGAAAGTTACCATATAGTGGGCTGGTAGTCAGCTGTTTGGGCCTCTGTGTACTTGGAATGACAGGGCCTATTTTGACTCCCAGTCCAGACCTGACTCTAAGCCAGTGATCCCCAACCAGTAGCTCGCGAGCAACAAGTTGCTCACCAACCCCTTGGATGTTGCTCCCAGTGGCCTCAAAGCAGGGGCTTAGTTTTGAATTCCCAACTTGGAGGCAAAGTTTTAATTGGATATTAACCAGGTGTACTACCAAACAGACCCTCCTGTAGGCTACCAGTTCACATGGGGCTACCAAAAAGCCAATCACAGCCCTTATTTGGCACCAACAAGAACTTTTTTCATGCTTCCCAACTCTTTTTATTTGAATGTGTTAAAAAAGGTTGGGGATCCCTGCTCTAAGCTACCTACAGGAGCTGACATCAAACCTGCTTGGACTTGTACCAATAAAATTAGACCTAATTCATAATTTTGTAGTTAGACCAGATTTATAGTTAATATTTTTTTCCTTTAATACCTTTGAGTTAATACCTTTGAGTAAACTTTTAGTATGATGTAGAGAGTGATATACTGAGACAATTTGCATTTGGATTTCATTTTTTATTATTTGTGGTTTTTGAGTTATTTGGCTTTTTATTCAGCAGCTCTCCAGTTTGCAATTTCTGCAATCTGGTTTCTCGGGCAAGGTATGGCTGCCCCATAAGGAGATGCTGTTGTGCTGCCGTTGCGGTGCGGCAGCGTTCGCACATGTACAGAGCGCGTCCTTCGTGTAATGCTTTTTTTGCGCATCTGCACACTTAGGCCTGGAGTTTTGAAGTCGGGAGGGAGAGCCCGGGGACTGCAAGGAGGGCCCTTCGTTTTGCAGCCCTGGTGGGCCACCAAGGCTCCAGTCTGACCCTGTGCTAGGGTCCTGCTAGGGTCCACATTACCCTAGCAACCATGCATTGATTTGGATACAAGACTGGAATATGAATAGGAGAGGGGCTGAATAGAAAGATTTATTAAGAAAGGTAATGTGGCATTAGGGGAAAATCTCTTTAACAGGTCTAAATCACACCTTAGATCACCAAGGTCATTTTGAGGATAATAAGGCAGTAAAAATTGATTAAGGGTGTGTTTAGAGACCAGGTTAATCAAAAGATATACAATTTTACTTCACATTCAGAATTATCCATTTTAAACCTGGCCGGCCAGGAAACCAACAAATAACAATATAAATATATCAATATAATACTAAAATTATATAAAAAAATATTTACAAATAATTCAGGTAGGTGGTCACTTATTTGAAATCACAGTGATCAAAATTATCCAAATTCTCCTAGGTCATATTGAGTGATTCCCCTAGTCTTAAAACCACAATCAGTATGAAACATGAGTAATAAAAATTAGCAATAACAATTACATTTGTAGCCTTACAGAGCATTTGTTTTAAGACGGGGTCAGTGACCCCCATTTGAAGGCTGGAGAAGCTCAGAAGAAGTGGGCAAATAATTTAAAATACTAAAAGTTACCCCTTTAAGCATGTCCCTTATCGTGGTGCTGGCTGCTAAAATACCTGATAGCGAGTGTCATTCTTCATTCTAAGCCCACTTAGTGCCCAAAATCGCTGCTGCCATATTGCAAAATACCATCCGACATGTTATTCTTAGAGACTAGACACACAGATGACAACAAGGCCTAGTCCCAGATGGCTTAAAAGGGTAATTAGCTTGTATGCCTCCATATAGGCTGGGTTAGTTTCACACTGTAATTCTGTTAGTAGAGTGCAAAGGCAGAATCCATCAAACTATGAGACAAGCCTGGCTCTGTTCCCTCTTCAGTCACTGTCAGCAACACAATTATGGTCCCATTACATGTCAACTTCATCACATCTTCCTCTGGCTTTCCTGCTGTCACCAAATTCTGTTGACTTTCCCAAAATGGTAATTAGAAATTATACATTTCCCCTGTCACCGTGTAGCTGTAATGTTCATGTGCCATCATTATCTCTCCTCTGATCAACAACAGTCACATTTCAGCCCCCAGATCCTAATTTCTCCCTTATTATTATCTATGCTAAATGCTCCATTAAGAACTCTTTTGTGCTGTATGTGGCCAACAGAAATCTGCCTGAGAAAAATCTGGTTGGTTGTTGCTGTTGAAATTGTTTATGCAAACTGATTTAAAGGGTACAGGTAGAGGACCCATTATCTGGAAACCCATTATCCATAAAGCACCAAATTAACGGAAGACCATCTCCCATCAGTGGCTTAACAAGAGTGCACAGGGCCCCTAAGGCAAAAGAAATATTCAGAGGGGCCCGGAGCACTCCGATCCCTATGCCCCCGCTCACTTCCTGTCCTGCCTCCACCCTTCCACATCCCTCCTCTGCCTGACTCCCTGACTCTGCCCATTCCCAGGTAATATAGTGGCTGGGGAGGAGAGGTTTTTTTTATTAGCTATAGAGGAAGCATACCCTAAATTCTTGGCCCCGCTTGTTACCCTTCCATTTTCTCCCATAGACAAATAATTTTTAGAAAATATTTCCTTTTTCTCTGTATTTATAAAACAGTACCATGTACTTGGCCCCAACAAAGATATAAATCAGGGGTGTCCAAACTACGGCCCGCGGGCCAAATGCGGCCCACGATCCATTTTTAATTGGCCCGTAGCAAATTCCAAATGTATACCAGAATATGGCCCGCACACAGGGTCGGACTGGCCTACCTGGGCACTTGCAGCGTGCGCTGCACGCAGGGTTTGATTGTGCAGCACCCCGTGACTCCTCTTCCTGATGCGACTGGCCAGAAGAAGGACCCGACGCCTGTAGAAAACAGTGCGCTCATGCTTGCATGCACGTGCATGTTCAGCACAGCGCAGCAGGGAGCAGCGATGGCCCTGAGATGGCAGCACTTAAATATGATCAACATTTTGTTGCTTCATAGCAGCCATCTTCCAAGAACTGCCTGGACAGGAGGGAGGTCAGTAGTGTAAGTGAGAATTGAAAGGGACAGGGGAGAGAATGGTGGAGGTGGGTGAAGGGGAGAGGTCCAGTATGAAGAGAAGGGGGGAGTAAAAGCTGCTAGGATGGGGAAGTGAAATTGGAGCAGGAGGTCAAGGGAAATAGGGCAAAGTGGGGTCTGGAAGGGATTAAAAAAGCAGGGCCCACATCCTATTGTTCCAATGGGGTTAAAAAGCAATTGTAACAAAGCAACACAATATGTTGGACAAATGTAAGGGGCTACAAAGATTTGTACACAGCACTGAATACTATTTGGCCATGCCCTCGTTTGACAGGGTTGCTACTTTTTATTACTTATTTTGGGCCTAAATCGCTAGTTAGCTACCTCGGAAAGGATATTGGTGTCAGGCTAAATGTCAAGCTGAATGGTCGGCCCCCGCACATTTTCACCTCACCAAATCTGGCCCTCGTTGCAAAAAGTTTGGACACCCCTGATATAAGTGATCCTTACTGGAGACAAAACAATCCTATTGAGTTTATTTAATGTTTAGTTGACATTTTAGTGGGCATAAAGTAAAACTACAGAAAGATCCCTTATCCCAAGGATTTGAACTCGGTGGGACCCAAAGTGCCAGTCCGACACTGTCAGGAGGTGGCCCTTAGTACTTAAAATGCAAGTTTTCTATTTAGGATTACCCAATACACATATTATCATGAAAATGGTTTATTTACATGAAGCAGGGTTTTACATATGAGCTGTTTTATGCAATGCATTATTCTGGGGTATAAAGTAGATGTTAGACTTAGAAATATTTTTTAAATAAACACCTCCAGCTCTTTCACGTAGATCTGAACACTGAACCTCCTCCCCAGCCATACCTCAAGATACTGTTTGCCGAGATAATTTGGCACAGCTGGGCCAGTATTCTTGCCTGGGTTGCTTTTTCCATTCAGGCATCTGATGAGTGATTTCCAGGAGACAGAAATTCATTTTGAGGAGGTGAAGATCAAAGATCCGTCGCTGCCAGATACTGAAAACATCTTAATTGAGAAGTTACAGGAGGAGTAAGTGCACAGAGCTGGGAGAAAGCTATTCTAATAAATACAAGTGCCATTAATTACAATTACCGTGATAAAGGTGGACATGGTGTGATTCACATTCTCTACTAAATGTGCCATTTCGCATAAAGATGAACTAAAGAAAAAAAACAAGGATAATTTCATTTTTTCTAACTCGACTGTAGGACCCATCGGTTGGGTTAATAAACAACAAAGGTTGCTTTGATTTATCATGATGATTTAATGGGACTGCTAATGACAAATTGTATATATTGTTATAAACAACCATGTCAGTTATTGCTGTTACGATTGCAAACAATTCATTATTGACTTTGGCAACCAGGCCAGGCTGAACACATCCATTCACATGCAGGATCACCGTGAATAATTGTTATAACCTGACCAGTCTAAAGGTGGTCATAGATGTTACAATTAAGATGTTTCCTGGAAAAGATCTTTCCAGGAAAGATTGTTTGTTCCAATTCACACATGTAGAGCTGAATGGTCAGATATACAGATAGAAACAATAGAATTCTACCTGTATCTGATGATTCAGCACTAACAATGGCCGATGTTCAGGTGCAGATCAAAATGCTACGGTCAGTCCAATCGACAAGCCGACCGATATCCAAGTCTTCTTCTGATATCAATCGCCTCATCTCTCACCATACATGCACTGAATATTGTACAAAAATTAGTTTTGTACGATATTATCGGTGCGTCTATGGTCATCTTAAAGGACACCTAATCCCCCTCCACAAAAATGTAATCAGGGAACAGCCTCTTTAATTTTATATAACTGCCACTCTGGTTGTTAAAAGGTTTAAAACAGTAAGGCTGCAGCATCCCCTTAATCACTTAGAAATCCTTCTCCTCCTCTAACCCTCTCGGCCCCTCCCTCAGGAATTGGCTTTGTCTTTTGACTTCTGAGCATGCTCAGTTCTTCTCATCTCAGATTTCTAAACACACCCTCCAGTCTAACAGCCAATGAAGAGATAGCATTGCTGGTTCCCATAGAAAGTCTAGGTGTCTGATTCTATTTTCTTCTCCTAACCTCATCTCCTGAGCTCAGCTTAAATATTACAGTGCTCAACCCCAGCAGAACTTTTTATCAAAGTATGTTGTGCCTGTGTAAACCTGCATTCTTCATTGCATGAACTTTACAGCATACATGTCCTGTTTGCTGATGTCAATGTTACCGATGATGTGTCAGATGGAAAATGGCTGCCAGGTGAAAGCTACTATTTGTTTTAGGAAAATGTGATGGTGCTAACAAATGAAGGGGTATATTCAGTACAAATGATGAAGATTGGGTGGGGAAGATATGCCCAATTTATATACGTCATAGGAAAATATAGGCTTTGCATGTGCTTGAAGTCTCCTGAATCATCAGCCCTTCTATTTAAGGGAGAATTCAACCTTAAACTTAAATACCCCTACCCTACATAGACCCCCTCCCTCTTCCCCCCAGCCCAAGTGTTACACTGGGAAAATGCCCCTAACTCTTTACTTACCCCTCTGTGCAAATACAGGCACCAGAGTTCATGGGCGCCATCTTCTTCTCTTTGGAAATCTTCGGAATGTGCATGCAACGAAACTCATGAAAACTGGCAAGCGCCAGTCTCATTCCAAAGATTACCGAATCTGCTGAAGATGGCGCCCATGAACTCTGATGCCTGAATCTGCACCAACAGGTAAGTAAAATGTTAGTGGCATTTGCCTTGAGTAACACTTAGGCTAGGGAGGGGGGTCTATGTAGGGTAGGGAGGTAAGGTTTTTTGAAGTTTAGGGTTGAATTCTCTTCTGATGACATGACTGCACCTTGCCGACTTAAGACAGGAACCTTCCATTGTTTAAAATAAATAGAAACCTTCCTCCAACTCCATTAGAATGGAGCACAAAGGGTTGCACCTGTCAGGGAGCCGGGAGCTCCCTCCAGGGAGGTAGTCAGGATCGAGGAGGAAGCCCTCTTGAGGGAGCAAGGTCGCGGTGTCCAAAGGGTTAATCAAAGGAGTAGTCAGAATCCAGGCAAAAGTTCAAGGGCAGGCAGAATAATAAGCAAAGTCCAAAGTCCAGGCAAGAGGTCAGGCAACAATCAGGAACAAGAAATAGTCACAAAATAGCACCCAGGAAACACACAGTAATGATTCCTATACTTGGGCGCCATGCTGGCATCTTGGTAGCGTTTTTATATTTGAATTTGGCACCATAGTGACGTCATCGGCATCCTTGCACCGACGTTGACGCGCTGACGTCATCGCGCCAGCGCCGCTACTTTGGGAGCGACGCCGGCAGGGGAGGACACGCCGCCCGGAGCTCCTGGAACTGCGACCGTGACAGCACCTCATTCTGTATTCAGAACTGCCTGTGTCCAGCAGTGCATCTTAAACAAAGGAGGTGAGTGCCACCTGTGTATCCAATGGAGCACACTTATGCCTACACCTATTGAAGGTGGTGCAGAATGTTGGGGATTCCTGTACTTACCTAACTATGGCTAAATGGGCCTTATTTTTCTTACCTTTTTCTTGATTAAAACATAAAGGTGTGGTCAACAATATATACAGACCATAGACTCTGGCCTTTAATGTGTTACGCTAAATTAGGCTAAGCGATAGTTAAAAAGGTTTTGAATGCCATTTATGGGTAAGTACATCTGAGTTGTATATAAACACCGTCTGCAATGCAAGCTTCAGTTACTTCAGCATTCTTCTGGCAAAGAGGGCAGCACTGAGGAGAACTCAATTAGTGTTTAAGTTTATTGTGATTTATCTATTATATGAACTTTCAATTCTAGGCTAAGAAACTTTTTAGAACTTCTAGATGGGCTATTGTGCATATGGAGCATTGTTCATAGCAAGCATACCTAGCATATTTACCTGCAGCATTCTTGGCAGAAGATCTAAAGATCTAAACATACTTAACACAACTGCGATTGATCTCAAATCTTGTGCTATTGCGCCAGATATTTCTAAAGGATAGCTGGAGTAATTTCCAGTGTTGGGAGTGACATGTGTGCCCTGTTTTTTGGCACAAATACACCTCAAAAATTGATGAAGGGAACTGAGTAGTGATGGGCCGTTTCGCAAATTTTACGGGAAATCTGCAAATTTATTGGCGAAGTGAAACGGGAGAAATTCTCCCATCACTAGAACTGAGGGAACCATGGAACTACCACCTGGTGAGAAGGTGGTGGTACTAGTCAAAATTAATTCATAAAATCGCATTTTTTACGAATTTAAACAACCCAAAAAATTTTAATCAAATTCGATCCAAATTCGATCAAACTCAATTAAAATTTTTCTCCGAAAAAAACTTGAATGTCTGGAAGGCTGCAAACATCTCCAAATTCATCCCTGCCCCTCTCCCATTTACGTAAACAATAATTCGGCAGGTTTTAGGTGGCGAATAGTCGAGTTCAAATTCTTAAAGGGCAAGATAAATCTCGAAAATCTAATTCAAATTTTTTATCGAAACTTGAATCGAATTTAGATAATTCCCTAATCCAATTTGACAGTCTTGACCATAAAAACAAATTAAAAAATAATTTAAACATCAAATGAACCGAATAGGCTGGTTTTAGTTCCAATAAGGATTAATTATATCTTAGTTGGGATCAAATACAAGCTACTGTTTTATTATTACGGAGAAAAAGGAAATCCTTTTTAAAAAAACTGGATTATTTGGATAAAATGAAGTCTAAAGCGGGGCGGTGACATCATCTCCAGGCGCCATGGGGAGCTACAGCGGGTGGAAGCAACGCGGGTCGGAGCTGACACCAGGCTAATAACACGCATAGTAATTTTTCCCCAAGTGGAGATTCGATATGCCTTAAAAATCTTCTAAACTCTTCTAAAAACAGCCACAGAGCAAACTACCGTGGTTATATTTGAATGCCTAAAATTCTTAAAACGTTTGTGAGTACCCAACTTATAAGTAAGACACGTGGTGGAAGTAACAAGTAATCAAGCACCTTAAAATAGAATTTTGGGAGAGTGTGGAACTACAACTACCAAAACCCGCTACACTTCGATTCTCTTTATGCTGCATTCTTATTTCTCCTAGCTTTTAGCGCTGACTCATACAGACTGTTATATTGTGATTGCCACCCGAGGAGAAAACGGGATAAACTCCTGGAACCAAAGGAGAATTCTGGGAACTGTAGTTTTAATACAGTGTGTATATTTCTTAGTTGGGATCAAGTTCAAAATACCGTTTTATTATTAAACAGAAAATGGAATTATTTTAAAAAATGTTTAAATTATTTGATGAAAATGAAGTCAATGGGGAATGGCCTTCACGTAATGAAGAACTTTCTGGATAACAAGTTTGCAGATAACGGATCTTATACCTGTGCCTTTAATGAAGATGCTGCTGCGTGCAACTGACTGCGTGGGGGAAGTGCAGGGTCCCACAATGGATGTACATGTTCCCTAAGTTGTTGGCGTATATGCAGAATGACAATTAAAGCCAATTTGTAAACGTCTTGGCAACATGTCAGCGTCTTTCTTCCTTGAATCCAGCCTTAAGAAATTATTTTGCCGAAGGCAAAAGACGCAGCGTATCAACATATTTCCCTTTTATGATTTTTTAAGTTTGACAAGTAAAGCCCTAGCGGATAAGCCTGACAAACGAACGCATTCTGATAACTCGATTCCTGCGCTGGCCTGCATTCTCTCTGCTCCAGGGGTCTTTTCTGTGCCTCGGAATCCATAGCAACTTTAAAAATATATTACCTAGATCTTGCAGCTCTGTTGAACTCTGCTCAGCTGTGTTTTGCTATTGTTCTACTAGCTGCTGGACCTGAAAGGGAGCAGGATAGAGAGGAAGTGGTTGAGAAAGCTGATAATGTGGTTAGTGCATCTTGAACCCTATAACATCCTCTGAAGCTGATTTTGGGTCCAGCACTTTTCTTATGCGGGAAAGTAGGGATGCACTGAATCCAGGATTCGGTTCGGGATTCGGCCAGGATTCGGCCTTTTTCAGCAGGATTCGGATTCGGCTGAATCCTTCTGCCCAGCCGAACCGAATCCGAATCCTAATTTGCATATGCAAATTAGGGCGGGAGGGAAATTGCGTGACTTTTTGTCAGAAAACAAGGAAGTAAAAAATGTTTTCCCCTTCCCACCCCTAATTTGCATATGCAAATTAGGGTTTGGTTCGGGATTCGGCCGAATCTTTCACGAAGGATTCGGGGATTCGGCCGAATCCAAAAAAGTGGATTCGGTGCATCCCTACGGGAAAGTGATGTGGAATTTGTATTACACTGTTGTCACAACCAACGTTGAGACATTGATCCATACATACAAATGAGAGAATTAAGCAAACTTTATAAGCTGCACCAACAGTGAAATTACCCAACCGTTTTTTTTTCCTCCTTCACTTTGATCATCTCCCTGCAAATGCACGAAGCACATAACAGACTTTTAATTATTCTGCAACTGCCTTTCCTTAAAATGTATCCATTTTGAGATACAGGGAGTTCAAAAGAATGATCAGATTAATACAAGCAGATTTAGGCAGCACCGGGGAAATTCAGTTAGGGAAAAAAAAAAAGTTATGAATGACAAAAAGGAGATCTGTTTCTTAGAGGAAGTCAGTTATTACAAATTACAAATCCTGCCTTTTTACGGGGTCACAAAACAGAGCCACACGTTTTATCCATGGGGTTTCAAAGTGACGCATAGGGGCAGATTTACTAAGCTCGAGTGAATAGTTTGAATGCAAAAATGCTCGATCTCGGAAGTATTTTTTTGGGTACTTCAACCATCGAATTGGTCAAATTCGAAGTAAAAATCGTTCGACCGTTCGATAATTGAAGTACTGTCTCTTTAAAAAATCCTTAGACTCAATACTTCGCCAAATAAAAGCTACCGAGTTGAATGTTAGCCTTTTGTAGACATTGTAGGGCACTATTAAATCGTTTGATTTGAATGATTTTATCGTTCGATCAAATGATTTTTATTCGATCGTTTGATCAAACCCTCTGCGCTAAAATCCTTCGAATTCGATATTCGAAGGATTTTACTTCCAGGGTCGAATTCGAGGGTTTTTTAACCCTAGAAATTCGACCCTTGGCATATCTGCCCCATAGTGATAAAAGAGACACAAAGCACTTAAAGGAACAGTTCAGTGTAAAATAAAAACTGGGTAAATTGATAGGCTGTGCAAAATACAAAAAGTTTCTAATATAGTTAGTTAGCCAAAAATGTAATGTATAAGGGCTGGAGTGACTGGATGTGTAACATAATAGCCAGAACACTACTTCCTGCTTTTCAGCCCTTTTCAGCTCTGGCTTTCCACTGATTGGTTACCAGGCAGTAGCACATGGGTCATACTGTAACTGTTGCTTTTGAATCTGAGCTGAATGCTGAGGATCAATTGCAAACTCACTGAACAGTTATGTCCCATATGGCCCCCCTTAAAGTCGCTGACTAACTCAGAGTTAGAGAGCTGAAAAGCAGGAAGTAGTGTTCTGGCTATTATGTTAGACATCCAGTTACTCCAGGCTTTATACATTACATTTTTGGCTAACTATTTTCTATTCACCCAGTTTTTTTTCCGTTTTTTCTTCATATTCAGTTTTATTGAAACTATATGTTGTACATTGCTATATGTGAGACATTAGTAAACATTTCACAAGTATATCTCATATTTAGTGATGGGCGGATTTATTCGCCAGGTGCGAATTTGCGTGATTCGCCGCCAGCGAATAAATTTGCAAAACGCCCGCGAAAATTCGCAGCAAAAATTTGAAAAAACAGACACCGGCGTCAAAAACGGGACGCCGGTGCCGTTTCGTGAATTTTTCGGGCGAAACGGCGCAAATTCGCCCATCACTACTCATATTGCACATTTCCGATACATGTTGTTTTTAACATATTACGTTTCTATGTGCCATATGATATTTCTTTTACCGATTTTTATTTTTACACTGAACTGTTCTTTTAAGAGATATATATTTGCAAACAAATAGAACAGGTAGCAGTTATGCGGAAACCCATTACTCCAAATTATGGCATGGCCATCTCCCATAGACTCCATTTAAATTAAATAATTTTAATGATTTCCCTTTTCTCTGAAAGAAAAACACAATACCTTTTACTTGATCCTTAACAAGTTGCATAAATCTATATTGATGGGCAAAAGAATCCTATAAAAAAGATGTTGCCAATTAGCCAGTTTTAAAAACATATTCAACATTTTGCAACCTTTTGAAGATATGTAGAGGATACTGTAATAATGGGTCTAGTAACCTATAGCAACCAATTATCAGGTGGTATTTACTGGTCAGAAGTTTACAAACAAACATCTAAATGGTTGCTAGACATTGTATTTTTACCCACGTATGTGCGAGCAGTGAAGTCACAAGACTGACCTGGTGATCTTGGTGGATACAAACCAGGGGCGTAACTGCAAACGAAGCAGACCATGTGGCTGCAGGGGCCCCAGAAGCTATAAGGGTCCCATGATTCCTATGCAATTCCAATAAATACTGGTAAAACAGGTCAACCTTAAGACATTTTGGGGGCCTGAAAAAAAATTTGTTTTGGGGTTCAGTTATATCTAGTTTCGCCACTGATTACAAACTCACGATGAATAATGAGCATCATGGGAATTTACTATTTCCACACCACTAACGTGATATAATTCAGCTGAAATCTAGTGTCACCTTCCCCTACAAACAACTCCTCCCCAATTCCCACATTGTACCTCCAAATCCAAGGTTGATGTCAAACCATGTGGTTGATGAGCAATGATGTTAATGGTGTGGACTTCACGCCTGATTACTGAGTTAATTACATAGAGAATTATGTACCTCCCAGAGTAAAATATAAGGATATTAGAAGTCATATAAGATATCCATGACCTATAAATGTACAAGACTCAGAGTCAAGACATGGGATTTCAAGCTAACTTCAAATTTCAAGCTGACATCTGTTTTGTGTAAAAGTTTGCAAAATCTCAGAACATTTCACAAACCAGTGAAAATTTGCAGAAATTCATTGGGGAGTCAATGGAAGGTCAAAGCACTGCAGTAGCATGTACATTGGCCTATCTACAGAAGCTCCTTTCCACTATGCTAAAATTGTTCATTAAAAGGGTCCCATGTTGCCAATTTCTTCCAAACTCATGCAGACAGGGGGGGGGCAGGAGAGGGTTCAGATTTTATTGGTTGATTTGAAAAATATTGGGCAGATAATAATAATGGGAGAGCCCATAACTAAGTGCCCCAAGTGGGTGTGAAACGTGTAGGGCAGATGGAGATGCAAATATACACTTTTTAACTTTGTACAAATAAAATATATATTTTTTAACTAATTTTCTCTGGTCCTGTGGATCCTTCTGAGTGCCGGTTGGCCCTGCTTCTTCTTCATACCTTTGCAGATAATAATGATGTCCTTGAATGGCCAGCGAAATGAGTCAGGTGAAATGTCACATCCGATTAATCTAGGAGAATTTATGAAATCATGGGAAAAAGGAACACTGGCTATGAAACTGTGCCGGAGGCAAAAGTTTGCTTTATCCCTACTAAGTAGTGATGGGCGAATAAATTTGGCAGACGCGAATTTGTAGCGAATTTCCACATAAATTCGCAAATCTGCCATGAAAACTCGCCAGCATCAAAACGTTTTGGACGCGAGTCAGAAGAGTTGCTTTTGTCAAAACCGTTGCACATCAACATTGACTTTATTTTGACACCAGTGGCAAAATTTGAGGTTTGTGAATTTTTCACCATTTCACTAATTTTGCGGGAAATTCACGAATTTTTCGGCGAAGTGTAAGGGACAAATTCACCCATCACTACTACTAAGATACTTTACACAAAGTAGTACAGAGAGATCATTAAACAATGATTAGAAGAAGGAAATACTTGACTGGGTATCCATGGCTCTTGTGTATTAGTGTAATTATACACCATTATGTATAAGTTAGCCTTTACTGTTGGCTCTACTCCCTCTTGCCTTGAGCTGTTGCTAAATCCAATATCCTATTAAGTTGAGAATGATTATTATACGCCCCTCAAACAATGACGGAGCAAGAAACCTTTTTTTTTTTTGTTTTGTCTCACTGGGCCTTCAATAGATATATATATATATATATATATATATATATATATATATATATATATATATATATATATATATATATATATATATATATATATATATATATATATATACATACATACATAAATATCATGTAAAAATCATGTAAACATTAAATAAACCCAATAGGCTGGTTTTGCTTCCAATAAGGATTAATTATATCTTAGTTGGGATCAAGTACAAGCTACTGTTTTATTATTACACAGAAAAAGGAAATCATTTTTAAAAATTTGGATTATTTGGATAAAATGTCATCTATGGGACGTAATTCTTCTGGATAATGGGTTTTCCAAATAACAGATTCAATACCTGCATCGGCCCATATATAGTTAACTAGATTTTTATTCAAAAATAAGACAGTTTAAAAATGCGTGAAATATACTATATACAAATATAGTCCTCCATAAGCAGCAGACATTTCAGCAGATGGTCTCATGTAAAGTCACATTTTAAAATAACCGATATGGCTTTGGCAGCATAAATTTAGTTGCAAAAATAAAACATTTGGGTACATGAAAAGTTTTGGAATAAATTAAGTGTAACACTTCATTATTTCCTTTCCAAGTATGGCAATACAGCATTAATACACCATTAGGCCGTTAAATGAAGCTAATGTGAGAAATCTATCAATAATTCAGGATCCTTTAGGCTACTGAACAATGGGTTTTCTCTCTAATTCTTACTTAAAGGGTTGTTTCTAGTGATGGGTGAATAAATTTGCCAGACATGAATTCGCAACGAATTTCCGTGTTTTGCCACAAGCAAATTAATTCTCGAAACTGCTGCGACAATTTAACGGTGAAAAATCTGCTGCGTCAAAAAAAAATTGATGTATGTCAAAAAAAAATTTAAAATAGTCACAAGTATAAAAATTGACGTTCGTCAAAATTATGCTGACGCCCATTTACTTTTGCGAATTTCACAATATTTCACGAACGGCACAAATTTGCCCATCACTAGTTAGTTCACCTTTCAGCGAACTTTTAGTATGTTATAGAATGGCTAATTCTAAGCAACTTTTCTTTTGGTCTTCATTATTAATTTTTTTTTATAGTTTTTGAATTATTTGCCTTTATTTTCTGACTCTTCAAATTTCAAATGGGAGTCACTGACCCCATATGCTCTGTAAGGCTACACATTTATAGTTATTGCTACTCTTTATTATTCATCTTTCTATTCAGGCCTCTCATATTCATATTCTAGTCCCTTATTGGATTATTTGCATAAAATGTAGTCAATGGGAGGTGGCTTCCCATAATTTTTCTGGATAACGGTTTTTCAGATAACGGATCCCCTACCTTAAGTAACACCAATGGAATAATATGAATGCAAAACAGGTACAAGTTGTGGAGAGTATTTCACATCTGACAATATATTTATCCATATAGAAACCAAGATCAGCAATTTTTTACAACCATCTTAGATGCCTATGAACTAAATAATGTTGTATGAAAGCTCCATGTAGTTAGTTCATTAAAAAATTAAGGCATTAAACCAAGCGTTCATTTCGTTTTTACTTTAAAAGTGAAATTGCCTTCTAGAGTGATTTTGAGTGATTTTGAGTGGTCAATACATTTGGTCATGATTACTAAAATAAAAGAAGTACAGGTATGGAACCTGTTATCCAGAATGCTCGGGACCTCGGGCTTTCTGGATAACGGATCTTTCCGTATTTTGGATCTTTACACCTTAAGTCTGCTAGAAAATCATGTAAATATTAAGGGGGTTATTTACTAAGCTTCGAACACCCGAAATTCCCCGTAATACGAAAAATTTGTGATTTTTTGTGTTATAATAGGCATAAAAAAATCACAAATTTTTCAGAATTTATTAAACCTTGAGGGCTAAAAAACCCGAATATAAAAACATGACATCTCAAACCTGTTGAGGTTGCATAAAAGTCAATGGGAACAGTGCCATTGATTTTTGGTTGTGTCGGGGGTTTCGGGGAAAATTCTGAGTTTCCAGGGAAAAATCTGAGCTTTTCCCGCAAAGGTAATTTTCGGGAAAATGTAATAATAAATAAGCTTTAAAAACCTGAGCGGGTTAGCGGGTCAGAGTTTTTAGCAGCCGATATTGAGATAAATTATGACCTTGATAAATAACCCCCTAAATAAACCCAATAGGCTGGTTTTGCTTCCAATAAGGATTAATTATATCTTAGTTTGGATCAAGTACAAGCTACTGTTTTATTATTACAGAGAAAAAGGAAATCATTTCTAAAAATTTGGATTATTTGTATAAAATGGAGTCTATGAGAGAAGTCAAACACAAGAGTCCTCTGCACTCAACCCATTATCAATATATTTAAGACAGAGACATTTTGTGCATACTGCTACTGAAAAATGCCTTACCCTTTAAACAAAACAGGGATTGTTTGTCCATATATTGCAATATATTTAAGCTGGCCAACTACGTCAAAGTCATCCCATATCTGGCCAGTCCTACGCTCAATTTTATCTGATTCATTAAGAATTCTATTGCTTCATTATACATTTTACAAAGGGACTAGGTTTTACCTGCAACTTACTTGCTGCTTTCAAAGTAAACCTCCATACTTGGCTGCCCTTTTATTAGACACCAGTGGGATCACCTGACTATAGCTGGGAAGGGTGGGAGCTACAACATGGAGCTGGTCACTGCTCCTGTATAACTATAACAAACAAGGGAAAGTTGTGCTCACCACTATTTTTTAAAACCATTAGGCGGGGGTGCAATGAGGGTGTGACCACAAAATACTATATTTAAGACAGAGACATTTTGTGCATACTGCTACTGAAAAATGCCTTACCCTTTAAACAAAACAGGGATTGTTTGTCCATATATTGCAATATATTTAAGCTGGCCAACTACGTCAAAGTCATCCCATATCTGGCCAGTCCTACGCTCAATTTTATCTGATTCATTAAGAATTCTATTGCTTCATTATACATTTTACAAAGGGACTAGGTTTTACCTGCAACTTACTTGCTGCTTTCAAAGTAAACCTCCATACTTGGCTGCCCTTTTATTAGACACCAGTGGGATCACCTGACTATAGCTGGGAAGGGTGGGAGCTACAACATGGAGCTGGTCACTGCTCCTGTATAACTATAACAAACAAGGGAAAGTTGTGCTCACCACTATTTTTTAAAACCATTAGGCGGGGGTGCAATGAGACCCTCATTGCACCCCCGCCTAATGGTTTTAAAAAATAGTGGTGAGCACAACTTTCCCTTGTTTGTTATAGTTATACAGGAGCAGTGACCAGCTCCATGTTGTAGCTCCCACCCTTCCCAGCTATAGTCAGGTGATCCCACTGGTGTCTAATAAAAGGGCAGCCAAGTATGGAGGTTTACTTTGAAAGCAGCAAGTAAGTTGCAGGTAAAACCTAGTCCCTTTGTAAAATGTATAATGAAGCAATAGAATTCTTAATGAATCAGATAAAATTGAGCGTAGGACTGGCCAGATATGGGATGACTTTGACGTAGTTGGCCAGCTTAAATATATTGCAATATATGGACAAACAATCCCTGTTTTGTTTAAAGGGTAAGGCATTTTTCAGTAGCAGTATGCACAAAATGTCTCTGTCTTAAATATAGTATTTTGTGGTCACACCCTCATTGCACCCCCGCCTAATGGTTTTAAAAAATAGTGGTGAGCACAACTTTCCCTTGTTTGTTATAGTTATACAGGAGCAGTGACCAGCTCCATGTTGTAGCTCCCACCCTTCCCAGCTATAGTCAGGTGATCCCACTGGTGTCTAATAAAAGGGCAGCCAAGTATGGAGGTTTACTTTGAAAGCAGCAAGTAAGTTGCAGGTAAAACCTAGTCCCTTTGTAAAATGTATAATGAAGCAATAGAATTCTTAATGAATCAGATAAAATTGAGCGTAGGACTGGCCAGATATGGGATGACTTTGACGTAGTTGGCCAGCTTAAATATATTGCAATATATGGACAAACAATCCCTGTTTTGTTTAAAGGGTAAGGCATTTTTCAGTAGCAGTATGCACAAAATGTCTCTGTCTTAAATATATTGATAATGGGTTGAGTGCAGAGGACTCTTGTATTTGTCTATATGTATTTTGTGGTCACACCCTCATTGCACCCCCGCCTAATGGTTTTAAAAAATAGTGGTGAGCACAACTTTCCCTCGTTTGTCTATGAGAGAAGGCCTGTCTGTAATTCGGAGCTTTCCGGATACCAGGTTTCTGGATAACTGATCCCATACCTGTACAAGAAATTATTTTACTTCAAAGGGGTGGTTCACCTTTAAGTTAACTTTAAATATATTATAGTATGGCTAATTCTTCATTATTTATTTTTCTATAGTATTTCTAATTATTTGCCTTCGTTTGACTCTTTCCAGCTTTCAAATGGGGATCACTGAGCCCATCTAAAAAACAAATGTTCTGTGCGGCTACACATTAATTGTTGTTGCTACTTTTTATTACTCATCTTTCTATTCAGGCCTCTCCTATTCATATTCCAGTTTCTTATTCATATCAATGTTTGATTGTTTGGGTAATTTGACCCTAGCAACCAGACTGCTGAAACTGCAAACTGAAGCTGCTGAATAAAAAGATAAATAACTTAAATAATAAAAAAAGAAAATCAATTGCAGATTGTCTCAGAATATCATTCTCTACATACTAAAAGTTAATTTACATGTGAACAACCCCGTTGATGTAATGTCATTCATATTGTATTGTGTTACATATTGTATTACATATTGCCTGTAACGTAAGGAATCCCAAACCCAGAATAAATCCCAAGTTCCTGGCCTTGGCTCACACTAACAGCCGCCTATCGATTCGGGAGGAGCAGTAATGTAACAAAACCACTCAGGGCCCAGGGTCCCAAACCCTCCTCCAAAATAAATTTTTGCACGGAGTCGCTCAGTTGTAAACTGCCCGCAGTCCCCGAGGGGGTGCTTCCCCTGGTGCAGCCGCACCCACTACACCACCAGCATTTCCACAACTGGGGAGGAGCCCTCTGCTACTCAGATGCCACCAGGTCTTATAGTGAGAGGACCAAGGGGAGAATTCTGGGCAGGAAAGGGAACCAAAATGTATGCAGGAACATGTTACAGGCCGGGTCAAAAACAGTATTGCAGTACAGAACAGGATCTAAGAAATAGGTCAGGGTAGGCAGCAGACTAGGAATGATCAGGGGCAGGCAAGGTCAGGAACAGATTAGACAGACTTGAAATAGTACCCAGGAACTATAAAAATAGTACTACATTGGGGCGTTGGGGTGGCCATCCCTGACCACCACTGGACCACCAGATAGATAGTGGGGCGGCAGCGTGGCTACAAAGTGGATATGCTGTGCTGTGGGGGGTACAGGACCTATAACGTGTTGAAGAATAGTCACGAGTTGCTATTTGTTTTAATTGAACACAAACCTAAACACTTTAAACAAAAAATTAATGCAAGCTGTAATGAATTAATAATCCCACAGCAATGGAAAAAAATGTAAACTGTTGGCTCTTCTGCATACAATATTACCTTCCAGCTGTTTTGTATGTGATTGGTAGCATTGCTAGGAATTGAGCTGCTGCTTCAGAAATAAGTAACTATTCTCTTTCCCTATTTCTCTACTACTTAGATACATGCGAGAGAGGAGAAGGGAATGCATGTGCGACAAGCAGTTCTGCTTAATGTGTTCATTAATCTGTGCTCACTTATTAACATCCATTTACCTGCGTACTTCCCAACTTACTCTTCAATTAAGCTGATAATGTACTAAAATGAAGAGTAGAATCAGGAAACGGATGTCACAAAGTGCCAATAATTAGCTGTACATAGTAACTCAATGAATCGGAGATGAGTTTATATAATGCAGGCAAACTGAACAGTAAAGGGAGGATTTATTAACACATAAATAGTTTTTTTGGGGGGGCCTAAAAATAAGTCAGCGTAATAAAAGAAAAACTGGCACTCAGAGCTCGATGCATGCAGGCAAAGCCCTGTGTGTTTATTACAATGTAATAAACACACAGGGCTTTGCCTGCATGCATCGAGCTCTGAGTGCCAGTTTTTCTTTTATTACGCTGACTACAATTGGGGTTGCCGATCCCTTCTGACTGTGCACCGGGCCAACTTATGCTGGAGAGGCCAGGGTGTGCTGGTGGGTTCTGGAAATTGGCCTAAAAATAAGTAACATAAGTTAGAATATTTAAGTGTATATATTAAAAAGTAAAATTTAGGACATTTTTTTCTGGCAAAAATTGTGTTTCTGATTGTATATTATTAAAGCATTTAATAGGGGTTATTTAACGTACAGTGCTTGCCTGCTCTGAATTGGCAAAAACCCGTTATGGTCAAACTCTACCAGTATGTTCCTGCCATTACAATCTCAATTTGAAAAATTACTTAAATTGTGGTGGTTCCATGAATAATTGTTATTATTTTTTACTTTTAGAATAATCCTTCCGCTAGGAACTCTGCAGTTCCCTAAGTGGGTTGCACAACTGACTGATGCCATATGCCCCAAAGTAAAGCCTCTTGCACAACAATCTGCATGTGTCTTGGCAAAGGGGCTTATTTATCATGCTGTATAAAGTGGAGTGAGGCATTACCAGTGATGTTGCCCAGACCAACCAATCAGCCATTAGATGTTCAACAGTCAGAAAACAAAAGCAAAGATCTGATTGGTTGCTATGAGCAACATCACCGGTAATGTATTGCTCCACTTTTTACACAGTATGATAAATACACCCCAAAGTGTGGTGCACACTGTTGGACACACAGCAAGAATACTGTGATGCTGGAATTCTGGGAGAAAACACTGTATTGTGGTGAGCCCTATAGTTGGGCAGTTGGATCCGTTTTACCATCTATCATCTCTGAAGGGTTTTATACTACCCATCAGATAACAATTGTTCGTTATGGAGAAAGAATTTTATCTCTGCATGCAGCTCATGTCATACTGCAAGCTGGAAGGGACACCAAGGGTCAGACTGGGCCTGCGGGATACTGAAAAAACCTGGTGGGGCCCGACCTTTATGGGGAGACCCGTTAATAATTATGGCCAATTTTCTCACAATCTTCTAATTTGATCCATGGTCACCCAAAGAATTGATATCCTAACTAGACCTGAGAATGGCCACCATAACTGGTGACTATAAAAATGCAGGGTTGCTTAAAGGGCACCAATCATAACTTAAATCATTTCCTAAGTAAACACACTATGTGAAAGTTCAAGAAATCCGATATTTAAAACAGTTAGAATTGTTTGTATAATGTAAATGATCAGCTCACTATACCTTCTGCAAGATCTCCCCTATCTCCACTGCAGTTCTAGCTGAGGCAGCCATCTTGAATTTCACTGGCTCCTCCTACCTATATCATCCCAGCAAACTGCAGCTCTGAAATCTCGCACATGCTCAGTTGAAATTCCTTGTTGCTTATCAACCCTTCTAAGCTATTTTCAAATCAGCCAAACCTCTGTGTTAGTTGCTGTTCAGTAGTGTTGCCACCTGCTGGAAGTTAGTGTGTGTCCTTCATTTGCATAATGACATCACCAGCAGGGGACAAGATAGTGAAATCTCCCAATACTTCTAGTGGAGGAGTTTACTAAAACAAGGCATTCTGGGTAGAATACTCAAAGCAGTGTTACAATCTGAGCATGCTCCTGAAATTTGCATATTATAGTCTCTGTTATAGTCGCAGTGTGGCCTCCCTCAGTGAAAGAACCCATTTGACAAAGTGAGGGATTTTTTAAAACCTGCAGTTTTTTTCAAAAAACTATATATGTAGTTTGATTAAACATGTTTATGTTGTACTGGTCAGATTGTTAATATGTGTTTGATTTTGGGTGTGATAGGTGCCCTTTAAGTTCTAACTAACCCATAAGAACCAATCAGAAGGTCTGCTGTTTGAGTGTTTCTTACTACGCTACTTCTTTACATGTCCTTACATCCTCCTTAAATATTTCTACAATGTGAACTATGTGGACTGCATAGAAAATAACAAGGTTTGGCTGTTATATAACTCAGCCCTTTATGAATAACAGATGATAAATACATAAATATATGTCACCAGGTAATTTATTGCCACATTTATATATCAAATTCCTTAGGAAGGGGATTTGGTGAAGAAAAAGTCTTTTGTTCAACCTCTCAGCTCCGTGACTATTCTATTTATGAAAAGGAAGTTTCTCATTAAATTAGGCAAAATTCCTTTGACAAAATAATGATAGGGAAAAAATGGAAATGAGAGGTAGGGATGTGTGTGTCAGGCTTTATTTATTTTTTCTCTGGCACATAAGAAAGTCTCTGGTTGCCAGGTAACAGCACCAATTCAATTAATGATTACACATTGGTGAGTGTGTGTGGTGTGTGCTCTTTCCAGGGGGACTATAAGCTTTTATTATAAATCTGTTTAGAATAGTTTGCACTGAAATAACTAAACACACACATACAGCAAGAATCTGTAATACTGTAATTCTACAGCAACTGAATTCATGTTGAGAATGAAAACAAACAGCATATCTATTCATTGAATGCATTGGCTTCCATCATGATATTGCAACCCTGGCATCATTTTTGCATTTTTGCTGTTAATTGCTAATTGACGAGGCATCAAAGCAGATGTCATAAGGGCTTTCCATGAGCATTCTCACTCCATCTCTGTACCAATTACTTAAGGCAATGTAACGGGTATCTAAAAGTAGAGAGATTATTGGGTCTTGAACAGGTTCTCATAGAGCTTTCATTCAAGGGTTGGTCCACATTGAAATATTTATACTGGGAAAGAACTTGAAGAAAACAAGTTGAGTCCACAAAATATTTGCCTATATGCGAGTTGAATTGAGGTTTCAATCCTCATCCATCTTATAACCAGGCACCTAGAGACAGTCAAGGTAACTGTCAGGAATCAAACCCTCATCTCCCTGCTAACTTATACCTGCACTGTTCTCCTGAGCCATGTTTAATCAGTGTTGGTTTGTTATTATGATGGCTTTCTCGCTCTGCTGCTTTATTGCCCCATTTTCCTCATTTACTTGAAGTATTTTCAATTAGCAAATTAGCCCCTATATAAAGGTGGCCTAGACGAAAAGATCCTCTCTTGGCGACGTCGCCAAACGAGCCGATCTTTCCCTGATATGCCACTAATGGGCATGGCTATATCGGGGTAATCTGAACGTTCAGCCCTATGGCCGAACGATCAGATTACGATGAGAGAGCAATGGACTCTGGTGGGATCGGTCAACACAAAATCAAACCTGTCTGAACGACCGGACAAAAAATGTCGGGACTCTCCACACACGGTCCGAAAATCATACGAATCCTTGATTCGTACGATAGGATCTTTGCATCTATGGCCAGCTTTAGTCTGTTACAAGCAACTTCTGGTTGCTTGATTGATCATTGAGCTCCCTATTCTGCAACGCCTTGTTCTTAGTTTAGTTCCAAGTTCCTAGTCTATGAGTCCTCTCCATGTTGCTGTACCCTTGTCCTGGTTCCCTGCCTGCTTCTTGTGGATCTCTTGATTCTGACCTTGGTCTGCTCTCTGGACATTCCCTCTGGACTTCTGCCTGTTTCGACTTTGGCTTGTTTATTGCATGTTCGCTGCCAGCTGCCTATCCCGATGTTTGGCCCGTTGACTGGACTTTGTTTTGCCTGCCGGTATCTCAGTATATTCTGTTTATTCATTAGTTACTGTTTTGCACCTTTTTCATTAAATCTTCTCTTTTTTTATGGCTTTGGAACTCCGTAAATAACTTCAGATTTGATTTGTAACAATAAATAATTTTGGAGTTTAGAAAAGAAGATTTAAACGTCCCTTTCCTTTACATGCACGCGTAATAAAAACTATTTAACAACATTTCTTGGGCCATCAAGGTGCATACAAGCACTTTAGGTGCCCTCATCACCACTGCAAGTCATCTAAGGTTCCTCTCATTTCCTGAAAATGACTTAAAGATCTCCATACAGGAAATGAGAGATAAAGGACACAATACAATTAAGTGCTTGGAACAAGGGTAATTATTCACTATATGAGGTAGAGGTGTTATGGAATTTTCCGTTCCTTGTTCACAAAATGATCCAGAAACTGTCGGGGAACATTTATGAACAGTGGGCAATTGTGTTCCAGTTTAGAAACCAGACATATAACTAGTGATGGGTGAATCTGTGCTGTTTCTCTTTGCCGAAAAATTTGCGAAGTTACAGAAAAATGTGCAAAACGGCGAAAAATTTGCGAAACACATTGAAGTCAATAAGCGTCTGTATAATTTTGACACAAGACAATTTTATGTGAGCGACTATTCTTATGCACAAAAATTTTTGTTGGACAAGGCGGATTTTTCGCAGGCGAATTTCCGAAGCAGTTTCGTGAATTTATTCTATGGCTGCAAATCACTACACTTGGGCAGATGGGCCACAGGTGTAGATGGCCAGATGACCCAACTTATCTCTAGACAGATGCAGCATCACCCGACAGTAGATTATCTGAAGAAGCTATATTCTAAGGTGGTTGATAGTCAATCAAATTGACAGTGGTACAGAATCTTATAGTATTGTGCAAGGTACCATAAAATTAAATACCATTGAGCAAACCTTGAGTCTTTTTTCACTATGTCGTAGGGGCCCATTCACTAAGTTCGAGTGAAGGAATAGAGGAAAAATAGTTCGAATTTCAAATGTTTTTTTTGGCTACTTTGACCATCGAATTGGCTACTTCGACCTTTGACTTCGAATCGAACGATTCGAACTAAAAATCGACTAATCGACTATTCGATAGTCAAAGTACTGTCTCTTTAAAAATTTCTTCGACCCCCTAGTTCGCCACCTAAAACCTACCGAGGCCAATGTTAGCCTATGGGGAAGGTCCCCATAGGCTTGCTAACAATTTTATGATCGAAGGATAATCCTTCGATCGATGGATTAAAATCCTTTGAATCGTTCAATTCGAAGGATTTAATCGTTCGATCGTACAAATTGCGCAAAATCCTTCGATTATCGAAGTCGAAGGATTTTCTCCCTGAGGTATATACTCACTTATCAGGTATTCCAGCCATATCACTTGATAAGACAGAGACTGACGCTACAGAATGAACAATATATTTATATTTATATTTCCAATGGCAATTCCCATGCAAAAAATTTATTTGTTGTGTTTACAATCATTTTTTTTACCTTTCCAAGTCAGAGAATATAGACTTCGTGCATCGCAGACATCATCTTTAGAAACAGCTTGCCACAAATTAGAGGTAGTCATGGAAACCGGACAGCTTTGACTAAAAGATACATATCTGAAAGGGCTGTTCTGAGGGTATGACATAGAAATGCTTAAGCGCCTGTTTTCCAAATGTATATTTTTTTAAAAAGCATTATTTTATTTGTGGATTTAGAGTTTAAAATAATGATCCAAGAACTGGGCTTGAGTTAAGTTGCGATGAATATATGAGTGTGATATTTGGAAGTTACAGAAAAAATATATTGGCTTAAAACACAATATTTGGAAATAGAAATAAATGATGTAAAATATGACTCACCAAGTATATGACATGGTCCAGGTGCACCAACCCCAAACCCTCTGAAAAGGGTATGGAAAAACCTAAAAATATATCACAACTAAAAATTTGGGGATTTAAGCACAAAAAAATGTGAGCACGAAACACATAAGGCAATAAAGATATTGCTGAAATACATTCTACATTTTCTTCCCCCCTCCCTTCTCTGCTGTAATTTGAGTCCAGAGCTATGAGTGAGCAGGGAGAGACTCGGGCAGGAAGTGATGTTACACCAAGCTAATATGGCAGCTGCTTTTCTAAACAAACAGAGAGCTTCTAGAGCTGGTAAAGCATTCTACAGAATAAATATAGCATTCTAGCTTGCACTTTTGCAGCTAATCTGTTGGCAATAAATTGCCTCAGTAGCTTTCTTTCTCCTTTAAGTCATGATCTACAACAATTCCAGGTATATCTTATTCCCTCCTGTGCAGGCGCGAGTGACCATGAACACACGCGCATATGCATTAGCAGAGGGGAGGACAGAGGAGGAAGGAGAGAGTGACAGAGGGGAGAGGAAAGTGACAACGGGGAGGGAGAATGACAGAGGGCAGTGAAAAAAGACTGAGTGTCCCCCAATTGTTGCAATAGAGGCAGGTGCCTCTTCTGCCTACCCCTAGTCCCTGCCCTGTGTAAAGTATGAACAGTTGAGTAATAATAGGTTTCAATACATAAAAATATAGGATCCATTATCTGGACACCTGTTTTGGCCAAAAAAATGGTTAACATTTTCAAAAATAATTTCCTTTTTCACCCAGACACAGTCTTTTTCAAATTAAACATAAAATCCAATTTCTATGTTTTATTAAAGCATTCATAGTTGGAGGGTCAGACAATTACTTTCACTTTCCATTCAGCACTTCCTAGATGTCACTGCTCTCCCCACATTCCCCAGTTCTCTTCACCGTTTAATTGTGTAGCCAGGGCATGGGGATGGACATCAGGTCCCCCATTCTGGTGCACAAACAAGATTCTGAGATGATACAAGACTTGTCTTAATAACAGTGTCCACAATATGGCTGCTGCCTGCTTGTTATAATTATGCATTTCCAGACTGAAGGAAACAAGATTGAAATAATTTATATAGTGTAATTCAAGTTTATTTTGCTTGACTAATGTGATAAAATAAGATTTTGAATATTTTTTGGGGTGACGGGTCTCCTTTAAGTTGTGGAGATCCAAATTACGGAAAGATCCCTTATATGGAAACCTGAGCATTCTGGATAATAGGTTCCATACCTGTATATCATTGTTACAGAAAAGCTTTATGATTGATAAGGACAAAAATATTCCAAATTCTGTAGTAGAGACACCAGAAAATATAGAAATGGGATGTTGTGTAAATTATTATTTACCAATTCTGTTTCAAGCAAACGTACTAACGTTACTGCGTAATTTATATTCTAGCCTAGAATTCTAAAAGCTGGCAACTACGGCTTATAATAGAATTTAGGGTTAAACTTGAACAATAAAAGCACAGAGCGATAATTAATTGTAACTCGCTAAGTACGTACAAAGACTGGAGAGAAGAAGATAATTAAAAGTTAAAGCATACCAAAGTAAAACTTTCATATCAGATGTTACCCGAAGTAAAAGCAGCCTGTTCTAATTAATTAAGCATAATGTTAAGCTACAGTTCTCCTGTCTGTTCCCGGCTCCTTTCTGCTGAAGTTCATTAAATTCTTGTACAGGTTATGAGAAAGGGGCTTTCTAGATATAATATGTACCAGAATGGGGGGCTATTGTGGGCCATTGGTCATTAATAGCACTTTGATTGGTTAACTTGCCCTCATTTGCTATTTGCTGCCCAAAGATGTAGTTATTTGTTCTTATTGCTTTCTATGAAAAGTGACTCAAGGCAATTCATGCTATTCTGATTATAGCTATTAAAAAAGTAAAAGCAAAATGTGAAAGATTAGAGACATAAGGGAAATAACAGGAATATAGAGATATGCTGGATTTGATTTAAAAGAGGTATCTATTTAGTGATGGGTGAATTTTTCCCGTTTCGTTTTGCCGGAAAATGTGCAAAACGCATTGACATCAATGTTGACGCCAACAACAATTTTTATACGTGCGCCTATTTTGTCTATATGTATTAACGTCAATGGGCATCCATTTTTTATGTGCACGACTATTTTGATGCGCGAATTTTTGCCACAGTTTTACGAATTTATGCAGTGACTTAGTGACTTTGTGACTTTTGGTGCATACGCAGTAGATCCGTACCGGCGAAATGCTCCTACTGCGCATGCGCCAAAACGCCGTTCAAAGCAGGAAGAAGATTGCGTGGAAGAAGATGTCGTCTGTGAACTCCCTTGACTGGACCTGCGCAGAAGGGTAAGTAACAAGTTAGGGGCATTTGCCCAGTGGGACGGGTAGACGAGGGGGGAGGAGGGAGGGTGGGCAACACATGGGGGGGAGGGTTTTTGCGCCAACTAGGTTTCCTTCCCCTTTAAATGTAGGACCACATGAGTGTTTTTTGTACGATCCGATGCGCAAAAATGCAGACGTCAAATCGCATGCGACGGAAACAAGGTAAGTGAATGCATTGTCGGATGGTGTCGCAGCGTTGATCCGGCTGTTGCGATTGCCGGATGCAGACGAATCGCATCTGCATCCGACAGTTGCATCAGATCAACACCATCCGACAATGCATTCACTTACCTTGTTTCCGTCGCATGTGATTTGACACCTGCGTTTTTGCGCAGCACGTCGGATCACACAGAAAACGCCTGTGTAGTCCTACCATAAAGGAAGAGGAGTAATAAAAAGTAGAAATAACAATACATCCATAGCCTTGCAGAGCATTTATTTTTAAATGGGGTCAGCGGCCCCTATTTGAAAACCTGAAAGGTTCAGAAGACAGTGGCAAATAAATACAAAACTATAAAAAAATATATAATGAAGTTGCTTAGAATTGGCCATTCTATAACATATTAAAAATTAACTTAAAGGTGAACCACCCCTCTAACTTGTTGTATAACCTGAACATGTGTTTATTCAGTCCTTTACAAATAATCTTAGGATATTATTCTCTACTTCTTCCTAAATGTTAATAAGATAAACTACCCCTTTAGTGGCAAAATGGATCTATTATGGGACCTGTTATCAAGAATGCTCGGGACCTGAGGTTTTCCAGATAATGGGTATTTCCATAATTTGGATCTCGATACCTTAAGTCTACTAGAAAATCTTGTAAACATTAAATAAACCCAATAGGCTGGTTTTGCTTCCAATAAGGATTAATTATATCTTAGTTGGGATCAAGTACAAGCTACTGTTTTATTATTACCGAGAAAAAGGAAATTGGTTTTAAAATTATGGATTATTTGATTATAATGGAGTCTATGGGAGACGACCTTTCCGTAATTTGGAACTTTCTGAATAACGGGTTTCCGAATAACGGATCCTATACCCGTACCAAGATTCTTCCCCATTCCAGTCCCAGCCCTAAGGATAAGAGAATAACAACATACAGAGACTGTCTCTCTCCCTGAGGGCATACAATGTAAGGAGCAGGTACAAATAAATAAACAATGCTCAATAAAAAAAAAAATCACACCAGTGGGAAACCAGGATTTCTCATGGGCTGAATGACTGAAATGGTTCGAGTAGTTTGGCAATTTGTTAAAAAGACAATAGAAAATAAAGAGGGGGAGAGATGAAAAATGAATTTGCCATATACAAAAAGGCCTCTATTCGTCAGATTTGCAAACCTCAGGTATAAATGATCCCACATAATTATAATAACAATAATAGCATCATGAGCCAAATGCTAAGGTATCCATCATAAGCTTTCTTATAGAACTAAGTAAAGGGAAAATAGTGTTATACCTGTAACGCTTTTCTGGCCTATCCCGCCAATTAGGGGTTAAGGGTGTCCAGCTAGTGTATGAGCATGGGTTACACTGTGAAACTACACTCAGGGCGGAGGCTTCGCTAAATGGAAGCTTCCCCTTTAAGATGGTGTAAAACTACAACCCACAGGCATATAAGTGTAAAAGATAGCATAATGGACGCCAGGAGGTTCTTTAAAAAGTGAAAACAGTGTGATGGTTTATTAGCACAATAATATGGCAAAGAAATTGACCACAGGTTTACTCACGCAGGAGCTGTAGTAGGAGTTAGCATATCACAGAGGAGACAGGATAGCATTGATGATGATGCAGCATGTACAGATGTCACTCCTCAAGTCAAACAATAGGAAGAATATCTCACTCCTAAAGACCAGCGACCAAAGTGAAACAGGATCGATCAAGTAGGGGTCTGCAAACTGAGTTCCCTATCACTGAGTTCCCTACACTAAAGGCACCTTAAAAGCCTTTGGGAGGCTACTCCCTGCTATTCTCCTAGTTGGAGCGCAGAACTGCTCATGCTGCTAAAATCTAGCTATCTCTCTCTCCTAGAGAGACTATAACAGGATCTGCCCTAATGATAGCTAATCCTCATTCACGGGATTGCCTGGTTCCCGACTTAAGCACCAAAGGTACAGGTCCCTTTGGGGTAAATGGCTTACTGGGGCCTTGGTGATCCCAGGCTCAATGGGAAACACCCAGCAGCACAGACACCAGGAGCCAAAGAGGAAGAGGTCACTCCCTACACAGCACTATATAGCAGTGTGGCAGGGGAGTGTCATTACACTCTTTGTCCAATAGGTGTAGATGTTACACTTTACCAGTTAGAAGGGCTTGGCCCAATAACAAGGGAAAAGAGAACTTAAGCAAAGGTAGGGGATTAACTCTATAGGAGCCTAATAGATCCTATAGGTCCCTACATACCTATTAGACTTTATAACAGGGATCTGTCTGGGACCCAATGCCTTGGCCAACCTTTCATTTCATCTGGTTTCTGGGCATATTTGTTGCCTCCTGCAGCAACGGAAACAGCTGCAATGAATCAATTAGTTGCTATGACCCACTAGACAATTCCCATTTATCCAAAATGTTTAATATATATATATACAAGACTGCATTAAATTTAATGGAAACACACCATGGCACTTTTAAAATGGAATTTTCCATGTTGGTGGTATGTTCTATATACATTTTAACATGATAGTTAAAGGGCATGTAAAGTCTAAAATAGAATAAGGCTAGAAATGCTGTATTTTGTATACTAAATATAAACATGAACTTACTGCACCACAAGCCTAATCAAACAAATACTTTATGCTTTCAAAGTTGGCTACAGGGGGTCACCATCTTGTAACTTTGTTATACATCTTTGCAAGACCAAGACTGTGCACATGCTAAGTGTGGTCTGGGCTGCTTAGGGATCGGCATAAACAAAATTGCTTGAGTTCTGCATAGCTGGGAAGTAAGGCGAGGGATCCCCCTGCTGTTCATAAGTATGATTGTTTCCCTGCTCAGCAGTTAGGGACCGTCTGACAATTCCTATCCACAGCAGTAAATGAAGGGAGAATTTCACTGCATACAGTCAGGTTTCTTATAAAAACGGTACACATTTTTTAATTAAAGTATATTGGAGATAGGTTTCTTTTTCATTAAAGAAAGTAAAAATGGGATTTTAATGTTTTTGCCTTTACATGCCCTTTAAGCTGCAACAAAAACATATGTATAGAACGTGTGCACTTTCATACCTTTCTATAGATTGTAATAAGTTATATAGGAGGAGCGTGATTCGTAGTGTCCCAATTTTTGTCTAAATTTATGGTACAGGCTTGTTGTTGCTTGGTTTCTCCTTTGGAGTCTGATTCCATTACTTGTGTTCAAGCCAGCTGAGTAGCTTAGTTAAAGGAGAACTAAACCTTAAAAATGAATATGGCTAAAAAATGCCATATTTTATATAATGAACTTGTTGCACCAGAGTAAAGTTTCAGTTTCTCAATAGCAGCAATGATCCCGGACTAGTGATGGGCGAATAAATTAGCCAGGTGCCAATTTGCTCTGAATTTCTGTGTTTCCCCACCGGAGAATAAATTCACGAAACTGCGGTGAGAATTCACTGGCAAAAATTCACCACGTCAAAAAAAATCAGAATAGTTGCGTGTCAAAATTATTCGGACGCCCATTGATTTTAATGCATTTGGACAAAATAGGCGAGCGTCAAATTGTCGCAAGTGTCAAAATTGATGCCGGTGGCAAAATTTGTGTTTGGCAAATTTTTTGCCGTTTCGCGAATCCCACAGGAATTTTTCAGCAAAACGTAACAAATTCGGCCATCGCTATCCAGGACTTGTCACAGGGGGTCACCATCTTGGAAAGTGTCTGTGACACTCACATGCTCAGTGGGCTCTGAGCAGCTGTTGAGAAGCTAAGCTTAGGGGTCGTCACTAATTATCCAGCAGAAAATGAGGTTGGCCTGTAATATAAGCTGATGCTACAGGGCTGATTATTAAATTCTAATGCTAATTGCACTGGTTTCTGTGCTGCCATGTAGTAATTATCTGTATTAATTACTAATCAGCTTTATATTACGACATTTGTATTCTATGGGGCGAATAGTGTTTTTGTGGTGAAAATTCCTAATGAATTCGCCAATTTACTAAAAGGCAAAGAGAACAATTCACTAATGAAAAAACTCAGTGATAGAGAAGTTTTTTACTGTTTTGCCAGCGACAATTCCCTAGAGAAGTTTCTTCTTTCTGAACCCAACAAAACTCAAATATTGTAGAAGTCTACAACATTTCCGCAACAGCTGGAGGGAATATAATGGTGTTATTTCCCCAACTATTTGAACTGCTTGCTGTCTCTGATGTAACGTTTCTCCCTTTCCTTTTTTTGTAGGTGCCGGGAAACACTGGCAGACTCTCTGGCATACAGTCACATCTGCTTCTCCCTTGAGCAGCCTTTTCTTAGCAATCAACAGAACCTTCTGTTAAAAACCACATTGCATACATAAAGGAATGTCAGGCCAACGGCAGCATGAAAACACCGTTACGGCACTCGCTTGTGCTCAGAATGGCAGAACAATAAAAGTCAAAGACTATAATTACAGGCAAAGGTACAGGACGACTCGCACAGCGGAAAATGGAACGCACTGATAAATGACAAAAGAGAATAAAAGACAATAAAGTATTCATATTTAAAGGGACCCTGTTCTGTAATCGTTTCTTGCCAGAAAGTGCTTAGTACAGGGGAATAACTATTCTGGCACATTTCTATGATGCATTTGAAATAACCTTGGGGTTGTCCCTGCTGTGGAAAGTTGCATTTATGGGCGCCATTAGGCTGGCCATTACTTCAGTAACATTGTGTCATACCTATTGAGGCCACAATCCTTCTGTTTATTTGTGTAAGTGGATTATAACACAATGGCGATGGAGGTTGATAAGGAAACCTAGTTACTGCAAGACACAGTAGCAATGTAGGCAGTCCAAACTTATTTAATTCAGTTTTTAATGGGCACCAGTTATTCCTTTTTTTACCAGATGTAGAGGCTAATAGAGCCCACATTGCGGTTCAGGGATACATTAGTCTTTTTTTTTTTTTTTTAGCCCCCTCCAGCACTAGGTCACCCCAGGATCTCCCGGTGCAGGTCGCCATCTTGCATATCGAGGATGCGCATAATAAGCTGAGCTGACACAGGCTGAAATCATTCACATGATTAGCAAATTGCAACACACAATTATTATGCGGATACATGTGGCCACCCACCCTGGGAGCTCCCTCCTGGTGCAGGCGGCCTAGCGTTAGCAGGGGTAATTTTTTTGTTTTGTTTTAATATTTCCATTAGATAGATTTGCTGTAGTTGAAAAAACTTTATGGGGCAAATTCACGCCAGGCGCAACTTCGCCGCACTTCGCCACACTTCGCCAGGCGTATTTTCGCCAGCGCTCTGCAAATTCACTAAAATCCGAAGTTGCGCACAGGGGTAGCGTAAGTTTTCGAAGTTGCGCTAGCGTTAATTCGCCAGGCGAAGCGAAGTTTCGCTAGCGATGGTTCATTTGCATACGCCGCCAAATTCAAATTTCAATGGAGGAACACGTATCACCACTTCAAATGCCTAGAAAACCTTCAAATCAGCAAATAAAAATTTTATTTTGCCCTACACATCTGTCTAGGTAAGTTGCCATGAGTCAGGAAATGAAGGGGGGAAGGAGGGGAGCCCCAAAAATATTTTCGATCTTTTTCAGCCTATCACCCATCATGTAGAAAACACACCAGCGTTTTTTGGGACTTAGAAAAAAATGTGACTTTTTTTGAAACAATCCCTATCTACTCTATTGCGCTTCGCCAGGTCTGAGGTGGCGAAGGAAGTCTAGCGAAAAGGTAGCGTTCAGTACACTGCGCAAGTTAGTGAATTTGCGTAGTTACGTCGCTAGCGAAAATTCGCCTGGCGTAAGGGTGCGAAGTAACACTAGCGAAATTATGCCAGCGTTGGTTAGTGAATTTGCACAGTAACGAAAAATGCCAAACACTAGCAAATTAACGCTACCGTTCGGCGCTTCGGCGCTTAGTGAATTTGCGCCCTTGTGACTTTATTGCTGTTACTATTTGACTGTGGCACAATGCGTTTTGCGCACTGGTGTCAGTTTATGGGTTATGCAGAAACACGTGGCATTTCCCTCAGGGTTAGTAAGGGCACTTTTTTAGGAAGCAAAGTGGTAAGGGTTTATATAAGGGCAGTTGATCAATTGTGGCTAAAAGGGGAACTAAAGTCTAAAATAGAATAAGGCTAGAAAATTTTTGTAGCAATTTGTATACTAAACATAAACATGAACTTACTGCACCACAAGCCTAATCAAACAAATAATTTATGCTTTCAAAGTTGGCCATAGGGGGTCACCATCTTGTAACTTTGTTAAACATCTTTGCAAGACTAAGACTGTGCACATGCTCAGTGTGGTCTGGGCTGCTTAGGGGTCGTCATAAATCATCAAAACAGCACAAGTCAAATAATTTCTGGCAGAATTAATAATCAGAATATACAGACTGCACTGGGCCCTGTGTTGTCATATAATCTAATGTGGATTTTATAGTTTTTATATTGTTTAATACAAACTTTCTCCAACTCTGCAGAACCAGTGGCTGCAGCAAAATAATCCTCCAAATAGAATCCCAGTTTAGCTGTTTATCTTTGTCCCTGCAACTGGAGTTGGAAACAGTAAAGGGGATGTAAAGGTGAAAATAAAATCCAATACGAATCTCTACACAGTCGCTGACTGCTCTACAGGGACACAAACAAATTGTTTCCCTGCAGAGCAGTTAGGGACCATCTGACAATTCCTATCCACAGCAGTAAATGAAGGTAGAATTTGATTGCATACAGTCAGGTTTCTTATAAAAACAGTACACATTTTTTAATTAAAGTATATTGGAGATAGGTTTCATTTTCATTTTTGCCTTTAAATTGCGCTAACATTGGCTAATCTGCATACGGCGGGAAGTTAAATTTCAATGGACGTATATGTTGCAGCAAATACATTACATTACACAAGCCCAGGGAACCTTAATAAACTTAAATAGAGTTGTTATATTGCCCTACACATGAGCCCAGGGTATAGTTTATGTGCCATATGTTAGGAAATGTAGGGGGGAAGCTGGGTACTCTAAAAAAATGTACGATCTTTTGCAGCCTATCACCCTGAAAAACTGAAAAGTCGCCAGCATTTTTTGAGACTTAGAAAAATTTTCAATTTTTTTTGAGGAAGTCCTATCTACTCTATTGCACTTCGCCTGGTCTGAGGTGGTGAAGGCAAGTCTGGTGCAAGAGGTAACGTTCATTAAAATCCGAATTTGCGTAGTTACGCCCATTCGCCAGAGTGAAAATTCACCTGGCGTTAGAGTCCTAAAGTAGTGCTACAGTTTATCTCCTTTGCTAGCGAAGTTACGCCAGCGACTGTTAGTAAATCAGCGAAGTCCCAAAATGACATCACGCTGGCGAATTTTCAGTCACTTCGCACTTTAGTAAATTTGCCCCCAAGAGAGAGCTAATACAGATCTGTCCTATATCAGATTTCTCCTACTTGTGGCAAAACAAGCCAGTCATTCCACCATGGGCTGTGACTATTAATTTACAACACTCTCTGCCATTGTCATCCGCCACACCCTCATGTGAGGACATGAGGGAGGGAGGGCAGAGGCTGCAAAGGTAAAAAGGTGACTGACTCCTGTTCTGTGCCATTTACTCTTTTACTACCAAGAATGAACACACAATGACTTCTCTTTTTATAGACTAGAGGCTTCAGATGGGTTTTTTGCCTTCCTCTGGATCAACTGGCAGTTAGGCAGACATAGAGAAAAAAAATAAAAATAAAAAAAAGGTTGAGCTTGATGGACGTGTGTCTTTTTTCAACCTTACTTACTATGTTACTATGTTACTATGTATATTAGGGAAATCTGGCACAGGTGGTCAGCGAATATGGAGGTCAGAACAACTTTTCTGTTCAGGGCCTATCCTATTCATCTTCCAGTCTCTCGTTCAAACCACTGCGTGGTTGCTAGGTTAGGTTGGAATCCTAGCAACCACATCGCTGCTGAAACTCCACACTGGAGTGCTGCTAAATAATTCAATCATTGCAACAAATAAAAAAAAAATGAAGACCAGTGGCAAATGGTCTGAGACTATAACTGTCTGCATCATACCATAAATTAATTTAAAGGTCAACTAACCCTGTATTGTAGTGACGTGTCGGTCAGGTTTTCCCGACCCTAACCCGCCCGCCCTCCACCCGCACCAGCCCGAGCCCAACTTCTCTTTATAGACCCGCCCCGCTGATGACATCACAAAAGGTGTAGGGTGAGCAGGCCGCGCCTATAAAGCCGGAAGTTGGAAGCCGGCAGTTGAAGGGGGCAGGCATGGAGAGCAGGAGGAAGAGGTCTACCCGGACCTGACCACCACCAGAACAGGGGGTTGAGAGGTCAGCCCGAACCCGAATATCGGGCCAGCCGCGCATAACTACTGTATTGCACCAGAATATATATCAAAGGCTGCGGGAGAATTCCAATATTCAGTTCTGTGCAGCACAAGCACATATATTCTGCTAATAATATCATTAAGTTCATGTGCAAGAGTAATTTATTGCCCTCCTGTGTTGTGTTGTTGCAAAGCTCCATAAAACCTCAGTATAATCTTCTCTGTACAACCCTGTGTACTAAAAAAACACTTTACTCCCAAAACAACAAAATAAGCCTCAGAGATTTATATTTAAGAAAACATTCTCTTTGTTTAGCCCTCAATAAGTTAGATTGCTTCTTTTTCTTTTAGAAGTTTATATAATTAAATTTGCAATCTCCATTTAATTACATTTTCATTGTCTAAAAAAAAAAGCTTTATCTTTGTCCCCTGGAAAAAAAACTCTGTTTCCAAATAAATGAACACGAATGACAGAATTAAGAAAGTTTTGGAAAAAAAATAATCATTTATTTTCAATCCTTGTTTCAAGGTAGATTCTATGGATTGTTTTATCATTTCAGGGTCATTTTAGACAAGTTATTGCGTTTTTTTCAAGCCAGAAATTGTAGGAATATAAAACAGGACTGGCAGGTTGGGAGCCCGGGAGTCATATGCGGTAAATGCTCAACAGATTGATAATGTATCATTTGGAACAAGAATGATTTTGTTTCCTTCCCAAAGTAATGACCACATTTTGTGCTTCCATGGGGGATCATATATCCTGGTACTCATGTGCCTTTCAGGTATGTCTTGCTTTTTGGAAGGGATTCTTGATTCACACTCATCAGTATCAACTATTCTTTTAACAAAAGGGTTGTTTTTATATATATATATATATATATATATATATATATATATATATATATATATATATATATATATATATATATATATATATATATATATATAGATATATATATATATATATAAAATATATATAAAAAAAAAAAATATATATATATATATATATATATATATATATATATATATATATATATATATATATATATATATATATATACTGTACAACAGTGGGACGGTGGAAGGTGAACAAGCACTAAGGTGCACAATTTTGCCTCTCTTAGTGCTTCTACATTTGCGACAGGGACAGTATATTAAATTAACTCTTTTAAAGGAGAACTAAAGCTTTACTAAAGAAGCTGGAAATTTTGTACATTATGTTTTGAGCTTCTGTACCAGCCCAAGGCAACCACAGCCCTTTAGCAGTAAAGATCTGTGTCTCCAAAGATGCCCCAGTAGCTCCCCATCTTCTTTTCTGCTGATTCACTGCACATGCTCTGTGCTGCTGTCACTTACTGAGTTTAGGGACCCACTCACAATATACAGTACACATAGAATAGAAATGTCACAATATAAGGCCGATTAGTAATTAATACAGATAGTTACTACATGGCAGTAGGGATGGCGCGAACTGTTCGCCGGCGAACTTGTTCGCGCGAACATCGGGTGTTCGCGCTCGCCGGAAGTTCGCGAACGTCGCGCGACGTTCGCCATTTTGGGTTCGCCATTGTTGGCGCTTTTTTTTGCCCTCTCACCCCAGACCAGCAGGTACATGGCAGCCAATCAGGAAGCTCTCCCCTGGACCACTCCCCTTCCCTATAAAAACCGAAGCCCTGCAGCGTTTTTTCACTCTGCCTGTGTGTGCTGAAGAGATAGTGTAGGGAGAGAGCTGCTGCCTGTTAGTGATTTCAGGGACAGTTGAAAGTTTGCTGGCTAGTAATCGTTTTGATACTGCTCTGTTATTGGAGGGACAGAAGTCTGCAGGGGTTTGAGGGACATTTAAGCTTAGGTAGCTTTGCTGGCTAGTAATCTACCTTCTACTGCAGTGCTCTGTATGTAGCTGCAGTGGGCAGCTGTCCTGCTTCTGATCTCATCTGCTGACTGCTGCAATAACAGTAGTCCTTGTAAGGACTGCTTTTATTTATTTTTTTGTTGTTTTACTACTACTACTACTACTACTACTACTACTACTATAAGAGCCCAGTGCTATTAGTCTAGCAGTGTTGGGGAGTGGGACTGGTGTGCTAATCTGCTGCTCCTAGTAGTTCAGCAGCACCAACTTTAATTTTTTTTTTTTAATATTCATTTTTTTTTTATTTTACTTTTTTTTATTTTACTACCGCTGTAGTAGTGTATAAGTTGACCTTTTAGGCATTATTTGCCCTGTAGGCATTTTTTGCCCAGTGTGTTATTCAACCAACTGCCATCTAGCTGTGTGACCTTGTTCACATTCTGTCTAAATATCCATAATATTACCGTCTCCAGAAAAAACACCGGAGTGACTTTTTTCAAGCAGCCATAACATATTTTACGTAATCTGTATCCATCGCTGTAGTAGTGTATAAGTTGACCTTTTAGGCATTATTTGCCCTGTAGGCATTTTTTGCCCAGTGTGTTATTCAACCAACTGCCATCTAGCTGTGTGACCTTGTTCACATTCTGTCTAAATATCCATAATATTACCGTCTCCAGAAAAAACACCGGAGTGACTTTTTTCAAGCAGCCATAATATATTTTACGTAATCCGTATCCATCGCTGTAGTAGTGTATAAGTTGACCTTTTAGGCATTATTTGCCCTGTAGGCATTTTTTGCCCAGTGTGTTATTCAACCAACTGCCATCTAGCTGTGTGACCTTGTTCACATTCTGTCTAAATATCCATAATATTACCGTCTCCAGAAAAAACACCGGAGTGACTTTTTTCAAGCAGCCATAACATATTTTACGTAATCTGTATCCATCGCTGTAGTAGTGTATAAGTTGACCTTTTAGGCATTATTTGCCCTGTAGGCATTTTTTGCCCAGTGTGTTATTCAACCAACTGCCATCTAGCTGTGTGACCTTGTTCACATTCTGTCTAAATATCCATAATATTACCGTCTCCAGAAAAAACACCGGAGTGACTTTTTTCAAGCAGCCATAATATATTTTACGTAATCCGTATCCATCGCTGTAGTAGTGTATAAGTTGACCTTTTAGGCATTATTTGCCCTGTAGGCATTTTTTGCCCAGTGTGTTATTCAACCAACTGCCATCTAGCTGTGTGACCTTGTTCACATTCTGTCTAAATATCCATAATATTACCGTCTCCAGAAAAAACACCGGAGTGACTTTTTTCAAGCAGCCATAATAAATTTTACGAGATCCGTATCCACCGCTGTAGTAGTGTATACGTTGATCTTGTGGGCAGTATTTGCACAGTGTTTTCTTCAAACCGCCATCTAGCTGTGTGAGCTTGTTCACATTTTGTCTAAATATTGATAATATTATCGTCTCTAGAAAAACCACTTGAGTTACTTTTTTTCAAGCAGCATTCATATATTTTACGTAATCCGTATCCACCGCTGTGTATACGTTGACCTTGTAGGCATTATTTGCACAGTGTTTTCTTCAAACCGCCATCTAGCTGTGTGAGCTTGTTCACATTTTGTCTAAATATTGATAATATTATCGTCTCTAGAAAAACCACTTGAGTTACTTTTTTTCAAGCAGCATTCATATATTTTACGTAATCCGTATCCACCGCTGTGTATACGTTGACCTTGTAGGCATTATTTGCACAGTGTTTTCTTCAAACCGCCATCTAGCTGTGTGAGCTTGTTCACATTTTGTCTAAATATTGATAATATTATCGTCTCTAGAAAAACCACTTGAGTTACTTTTTTTCAAGCAGCATTCATATATTTTACGTAATCCGTATCCACCGCTGTGTATACGTTGACCTTGTAGGCATTATTTGCACAGTGTTTTCTTCAAACCGCCATCTAGCTGTGTGAGCTTGTTCACATTTTGTCTAAATATTGATAATATTATCGTCTCTAGAAAAACCACTTGAGTTACTTTTTTTCAAGCAGCATTCATATATTTTACGTAATCCGTATCCACCGCTGTGTATACGTTGACCTTGTAGGCATTATTTGCACAGTGTTTTCTTCAAACCGCCATCTAGCTGTGTGAGCTTGTTCACATTTTGTCTAAATATTGATAATATTATCGTCTCTAGAAAAACCACTTGAGTTACTTTTTTTCAAGCAGCATTCATATATTTTACGTAATCCGTATCCACCGCTGTGTATACGTTGACCTTGTAGGCATTATTTGCACACTGTTTTCTTCAAACCGCCATCTAGCTGTGTGAGCTTGTTCACATTTTGTCTAAATATTGATAATATTATCGTCTCTAGAAAAACCACTTGAGTTACTTTTTTTCAAGCAGCATTCATATATTTTACGTAATCCGTATCCACCGCTGTGTATACGTTGACCTTGTAGGCATTATTTGCACACTGTTTTCTTCAAACTGCCATCTAGCTGTGTGTATTATCGTTTCCAGAAAAACCAACTGAGTTTTTGTTGTTGTTGTTTTTTTAAAAATAATGCCAGGCAAAGGCAGGCCGCCACGCAGAGGCCGTGCTAGGGGCCGTGCTGCTATGCAATCCTGTGGCCCTAGCAAATTGCCCAGTTTTAAAAAGCCAATGACCCTGAACTCCCAAAATGCTGAAGAGGTAGTTGACTGGCTTACACAGCACACCCCATCCTCTACCGTTTCTAACTTTACCACAACATCCTCCTCATCCTCCACTGCTATGGCCACCCCACGTAACACTTCCTCCACCACCGGTGCCCCTTCTTCACTGGAGTCAGAGGAGTTATTTTCCCATGAGTTTCTTGAACTGAGTAATGCGCAACCATTATTGCCAGAAGAAGATGAAGGAGATGAGGACGTTACACCAGATTTAATTCTGGCAGAGAACACGACAGAGATGGACATAATGATGAGTGATGAGGAGGAGGTCCCCGCTGCTGCTTCCTTCTGTGATGTGTCAGAAGAAATTGATGCATCTGAGGAGAATGATGATGAGGAGATTGATGTTTTGTGGGTGCCTAGTAGAAGAGAGCAAGAGGAGGGTAGTTCAGATGGAGAGACGGAGAGTCAGAGAGGCAGTAGGAGAATAAGACTTAGAAGAAGCAGGGAGGACAGCCCGCAGGGATCAGTAGGGCAACAACATGTATCGGCACCTGTGTTCAGCCGGCCAACGCACCCGCCATTGCCGCCAATGCCGCCAACTTCTACTGTTACCGCCAGATCGCACACTTCCAAAAAGTGTGGGATTTTTTTAATGTGTGTGCCTCTGACAAAAGCATTGTAATTTGCAATGAGTGCAGTCAGAAACTGAGCCTTGGTAAGCCCAACAGCCACATAGGTACAACTTCTATGCGAAGGCACATGAGCGGCAAGCACAAAGCACTTTGGGAGCAACACCTCAAAGGCAACAGGCAAACTAAAAGCCACACTCCTTCTGGTCCAGCATCTTACTGCTCTACCTCTGCTCTCCTTGACCCGTCTGAACCACCCTCCACTCCGCCTTCCACCTTGACCACCTGTTCCCATTCCCAGTCATCTGCCACCAGCCAAGTTTCTGTGAAGGCCATGTTTGAGCGTAAGAAGCCAATGTCTGACTGTCACCCCCTTGCCCGGCGTCTGACAGCTGGCTTGTCTGCACTCTTAGCCCGCCAGCTTTTACCATACCAGCTGGTGGACTCTGAGGCCTTCCGCAAATTTGTAGCAATTGGGACACCGCAGTGGAAGGTACCCAGCCGCAATTTTTTTTCTAAAAAGGGAATACCACACCTGTACCAACATGTGCAGAGCCAAGTTACCGCATCTCTGTCACTTAGTGTTGGGCCAAAGGTCCATATGACTACTGACGCATGGTCCTCCAAGCATGGTCAGGGCAGGTATGTCACCTACACTGCCCACTGGGTGAACTTGGTAATGGCTGGGAAGCAGGGAATGGGTAGCTCAACAACAACAACAGTGGAGTTGGTGTCACCGCCACGGATTGCACGCGGTTCTGCCACCACCTCTACTCCTCCATCGCTCTCTACCTCGTCTTCTTCCTCTTCTTCTTCTTACTCTGCTGCTGGGTCCTCCTTCTCCTCCTCCACACCTGTGCACCCCCAGCTCCCCCTAGGCTATTCGACGTGCCAGGTACGCCGTTGTCACGCTGTCTTGGGGATGACGTGCCTGGAAAGCAAAAACCATACCGGATCTGTACTCCTGTCATCTCTGCAGTCACAGGCCGATCGGTGGCTGACCCCACACCAACTGCAGATCGGAAAAGTGGTGTGTGACAATGGAAGCAATCTGTTGGCAGCGTTGAGACTGGGCAATTTAACACATGTGCCCTGCATGGCACATGTGTTAAATTTAATAGTCCAACGTTTTGTCTCCAAGTACCCAGGATTCCAGGACGTTCTCACCCAGTCCAGAAAGGTGTCGGCCCATTTCAGACGTTCCTACACAGCCATGGCACGCCTTGCTGACATTCAGCAGCGCTACAACATGCCAGTCAGGCGTTTGATTTCTGACAGCCAGACTCGCTGGAATTCAACGCTCCTTATGTTGGAACGTCTGCTGCAACAACAAAGGGCCGTCAACGAGTACCTTTTTGAACTGGGTGGTAGGACTGGATCTGCAGAGCTGGGGATTTTTTTCCCCCGTTACTGGGTGCTTATGCGCGATGCCTGCAGGCTCATGCGACCTTTTGAAGAGGTGACAAATATGGTCAGTCGCACCGAAGGCACCATCAGCGACCTAATACCCTTCGCTTTCTTCCTGGAGCGTGCCGTGCGGCGAGTGACAGATGAGGCTGTAGACCAGCGTGACGAGGAGCTGGAAGCGCACGATTTATGGTCGGAATCACCAGAACGAACCCAGGCACCTGCTGCAACGCAGGGAGAGGTGCCAGAAGTGGAGTCAGAGGAGGAAGGTGGCTTTGTGGAGGAGGAGGAGGAGGACCAACAGGAGCAGGCTTCCCAGGGGGCTAGTGGTGACCTTTTGGGGACCCCTGGTCTTGTACGTGGCTGGGGGTAGGAGACCGTGGATGATGCAGTCCTTGATAATGAGGAAGCGGAGATGGATAGCTCTGCATCCAACCTTGTGAGAATGGGGTCTTTCATGCTGTCATGCCTGTTGAAGGACCCCCGTATCAAGAGGCTTAAGGAGAAGGACCTGTACTGGGTCGCAACGCTACTAGACCCTCGGTACAAGCATAAAGTGTCAGAAATGTTACCAACATACCACAAGTCCGAAAAGATGCGGCATTTACAAACCAGCCTGCAAAACATGTTGTACAATGCTTTTAAGGGTGATGTCACTTCAGGAACTCATCAACATTCCAGGGGCAGAGGTGCCAGTAATCCTGCCACGAGCACACCTGCAAGGACAAAGCCCTTTGGCCGGTCTGTAACGTCAGACATGCAAATGTTTTTCTGTCCAAGGCAGCGCCACAACCCTTCTGGATCCACCCTCAAAGAACGCGGACTACCTGGCATTAACTGCAGATATCGACACTCTGAGGAGCGATGAACCCCTGGACTACTGGGTGCGCAGGCTTGATCTGTGGCCAGAGCTGTCACAATTTGCCATGAACCTCTTGTCTTGCCCAGCCTCAAGTGTGCTCTCAGAAAGGACCTTCAGTGCAGCAGGAGGGATTGTAACTGAGAAGAGAACTCGCCTAGGTCACAAAAGTGTCGATTACCTGACCTTTATTAAAATGAATGAGGGGTGGATCTCGGAGGGTTACTGCACGCCGGAAGACTTGTTCTGACTTCTATGCAGCTGTCCTTCTCTTCAAGCCTCATGACTCCACACACAGCTGTCCTTTAGCGTCCTCCTCCCTCCGCCACCGTTACAAACTAGGGTGCAAACCCTACTGGTTTAATTTTTTCTGGCCTCTGTGCTTCAGTGGCTGCAACCAAAAAAACTGGGCAAACAATGTCTACAAGGTCAACGTATGGCGAAAAATGACTATTTTCAGCATTTATATGGCATATTTTTTCTGGCAACTGTGCTTCAGTGGCTGCGTCCAAAAAAATGCATATTTTCTGCATTTATATGGCATAATTTTTCTGGCCTCTGTGCTTCAGTGGCTGCAACCAAAAAAATGCATATTTTCTGCATTTATATGGCATAATTTTTCTGGCCTCTGTGCTTCAGTGGCTGCAACCAAAAAAATTTATATTTTCAGCATTTATATGGCATAATTTTTCTGTCAACTGTGCTTCAGTGGCTGCGACCAAAAAAATGCATATTTTCTGCATTTATATGGCATAATTTTTCTGGCCTCTGTGCTTCAGTGGCTGCAACCAAAAAAATTTATATTTTCAGCATTTATATGGCATAATTTTTCTGTCAACTGTGCTTCAGTGGCTGTGACCAAAAAAATGCATATTTTCTGCATTTATATGGCATAATTTTTCTGGCCTCTGTGCTTCAGTGGCTGCAACCAAAAAAATTTATATTTTCAGCATTTATATGGCATAATTTTTCTGTCAACTGTGCTTCAGTGGCTGCGACCAAAAAAATGCATATTTTCTGCGTTTATATGGCATAATTTTTCTGGCCTCTGTGCTTCAGTGGCTGCAACCAAAAAAATTTATATTTTCAGCATTTATATGGCATAATTTTTCTGGCAACTGTGCTTCAGTGGCTGCGACCAAAAAAATGACTATTTTCAGCATTTATATGGCATATTTTTTCTGGCCTCTGTGCTTCAGTGGCTGCGGCCAAAAAAACTGGGCAAACAATGCCTACAAGGTCAACGACGTTGACCTTGTAGGCATTGTTTGCCCAGTTTTTTTGGCCGCAGCCACTGAAGCACAGAGGCCAGAAAAAATATGCCATATAAATGCTGAAAATAGTCATTTTTTGCCATACGTTGACTCAACGTATATGGCAAAAAATGACTATTTTCAGCATTTATATGGCATATTTTTTCTGGCAACTGTGCTTCAGTGGCTGCGACCAAAAAAACTGGGCAAACAATGCCTACAAGGTCAACGTATGGCAAAAAATGACTATTTTCAGCATTTATATGGCATATTTTTTCTGGCAACTGTGCTTCAGTGGCTGCGTCCAAAAAAACTGGGCAAACAATGTCTACAAGGTCAACGTATGGCGAAAAATGACTATTTTCAGCATTTATATGGCATATTTTTTCTGGCAACTGTGCTTCAGTGGCTGCGTCCAAAAAAACTGGGCAAACAATGTCTACAAGGTCAACGTATGGCGAAAAATGACTATTTTCAGCATTTATATGGCATATTTTTTCTGGCAACTGTGCTTCAGTGGCTGCGTCCAAAAAAACTGGGCAAACAATGTCTACAAGGTCAACGTATGGCGAAAAATGACTATTTTCAGCATTTATATGGCATATTTTTTCTGGCAACTGTGCTTCAGTGGCTGCGTCCAAAAAAACTGGGCAAACAATGCCTACAAGGTCAACGTATGGCAGTTGTTTAAAGAGAACAGTAGATTACTAGCCAGCAAAGCTACCTAAGCTAAAATGTCCCTCAAATCCCTGCAGACTTCTGTCCCTCCAATACAGAGCAGTATCAAGCAGATTACTAGCCAGCAAACTTACTATCATCTGTCCCTGAAATCACTAACAGCTCTCCCCCTACACTATCTCTTCCAAGCACACACAGGCAGATTTTTCAGATACATTTTTGCCCTTGATCCCCCTCTGGCATGCCACTGTCCAGGTCGTTGCACCCTTTAAACAACTTTAAAATCATTTTTCTGGCCAGAAATGTCTTTTTTAGATGTTAAAGTTCGCCTTCCCATTGAAGTCTATGGGGTTCGCGAACCGTTCGCGAACCGCTCGCATTTTTGCGCAAGTTCGCGAATATGTTCGCAAACTTTTTTTCCGACGTTCGCTACATCCCTACATGGCAGCACAGAAACCAGTGCAATTAGCATCAGAATTTAATAATCAGCCTTGTAGCATCAGCTTATATTACAGACTAATCTCATTTTCTGCTGGATAATTAGTGACGACCCCTAAGCTTAGCTTCTCAACAGCTGCTCAGAGCCCACTGAGCATGTGAGTGTCACAGACACTTTCCAAGATGGTGACCCCCTGTGACAAGTTTGAAGTCCTGGATCATTGCTGCTATTGACAAGCTGAAACTTAAGGCTGGTGCAATAAAGTCATTATATAAAATATGGAATTTTTAGCCACATTCATTTTTAGAATTTAGTTGTCCTTATGTGTCCCAGGAACATACAAGGGGTAATTTATGGTAGTCTGGACAAAAAAAATGGAAGTAATGTTTTTCTCTGGGAAATTGTAAATGACAAATATGGAGTGTACCATAAAGACAATTTGGCAAGAGTCAGCTCACCCCCAGACAAAACTCCAGTTCCCATAATGCTGTGCATGTCCAGTCATTGACAGACCAGTAATGAAGAAGAAGAACAGATGGGTGCAAGTTATTGTGACAGATGGATGCATGACTAGAGGAGGGATACACTACACTATACACTACACAATATACAACTGCTGTATTGCTGTGCAGAAACATACTGGGGGGGGGGCATTTACTATGTGCAGGGTTAGGGGCAAACTGCACATAGTAAAAAACTCCAAAACAGAACAGTGCGGAAACACTCACTCCTATTAAGAACACAGCATTGAATGGTGCATGCCCCTACTCCTGCCCCAACACCTCCTCTAAATGAACAAGTTAGAGAGCACCGGCAGTTTTAAGTACAGGTCTGGAACCTAATATCCAGAATGCCCGGGACATGGGGTTTCCTGGGTAAGGGATTTTCAGTTATTTGGATCTCTATACATTATGTCTGCTTAAAATTAATTCAAGCGTTAAGTAAACCCAATAGGCTGGTTTTGCTTCCAATAAGGATTAATTATATCTTAGTTGGGATCAAGTACAAGCTACTGTTTTATTATTACAGCGAAAAAGAAAAACAATTTTACAAACCTGAATTATTTGATTAAAACTGAGTCTATGGGAGGGGATGGGATATTAGAATGCTTAGAAATACTAGGGGAGTTATTTACTCCAATGCAAAAAATCATCAAAAAATTGCGATATTTTGTGGGCACTGAACTATTGTAGCTGTTGGGAAGGGTTTTATTGTCTTTCCCCCTTCCACCAAGTGTTGGACTGGCCCACCGGGAAACCAGGAAAACTCCACGTGGGCCTTATTTCTTTATGGGGAAAATGCTTAATAATTGGAGAATATTGTAAGTATATATATAAGACTAGGAGAATAAAGAGGTTGAGTGAGTAGGGAAGGAATATTAATTTGGAAAGGTCCACTGTCTAAAGTTTTCTGGTGGGCTCACGTTCTTTGGTTTTCTGGTGGGCCCCTGACATCCCAGGCCAACACTGCTTCCACCCCAGAACTTGTGATACAGTATTGGCTGCAACTTTTTCTTCAACTTCCTTTAAATGCTTTAGAGCGAAACAAGATTTTAAGTACTCATTGAAACCTAAGGCTGACTTTTTGGGAGCTGGCAGCACAAGGCTACTAATCACCCTAGAAAACATTGCCGGTGATAGACGGGTGCTCATTACAGGTCTCTAAAAGCAGCGGGAATGACCTCCTCACCTTTGTTCAAGGGGCCGGTGATTGTGAGAAGCCGGGTTATTAGAAAATAAAGATAGAGAACAGGAGTGAGATTATCACTGACATTGGCAGAAGGACCAACGGCCATGCAATTATTTTCCAGGAGGCTGTTTGATTTCCAGGGCAATGGAGTGATCAGCTCAGCATTACATGTCATTACATGTGTTATTCAGTTCCAATAGGTTTCCTACACGAGGGGGAGAAGGTGATACAATCCTCTTCTAAAGTTGTCAGGACTTTTCTACATTTTCGTCATTTTTTTTCTATTTAACCTCCACTGAAAATTTTTTTCCTTCTTTATTTGTTCTGCTTTTTCCTTCCTTTTTCACTCTTTTTATCCCCACCCCATCATTTGGTTACATCTCTTTAAGTGCAAGGGGAACCCAGATTAAAGGGGTTGTTCACCTTTGAGTTAACTTTTAGTAGAGCGTGATATTCAGAGACAATTTGAAATTGGTTTTACTTTTTTATTATTTGTGGTTTTTGAGTTATTTAGCTTTTTTTATTGAGCAGCTCTCCAGTTTGTAATTTCGGCCATCTGGTTGCTAAAGTCCAAATTAAATATGAGACTGGAATATGAATAGGAGTGGACACGAATAGAAAGATGAGTAATAAAAAGTAGCAATAACAATAGATCTGTAGCCATACAGAGAATTTATTTTTTAGATGGGGTCAGTGACCCCCATTTGTATTTTGGAAAGAGTCAGAAGAAGAAAGCAAATAATTCAAAAACTATGAAAAAATAAATAATGAAGATAAATTGAAAAATTGATTAGAATTGGCCATTCTATAACATACTTAAAGGTAACTTAAGGTTGAACCACCCCTTTAAGGGGCATATTTACAAAATATCACATTTTATATCTTGCCAGGCATTATTATGGCACTGCAAAAAAATCAAGAGCACCAATATTAATAGCAATTTTGCCAGGTCCAGGCTACCAGAACTACCCTTATAAACATACAGCAGAATCTGTAGCATCTCGTTGCCTGTTCCATGCTAATATCCTCGATACATCATTGCTTTATTTTCAAGACCCTATTAATAATAATTGTATGGGGAAAAATGTGAGGGTGTAATTACGCAATTAGCAGACACATTTTGGCATATTGTAATAATAGCATAATTTACATTTTACTAAACATATCCCAAAGTTGGAGAATTGTCTTCAGGACCTTAGACTTGGTTTCAGATGTTTTTATATTCCTCACTTCATTTAATTTCCTGTTTCCTGAAGATTTTTGACTGAACTGAAGGAGGGATCACGGTAGAGTCCTGCGCACGTCCATTTTTTGGAACCCGTACCTGCAACCTGCAATCCGCAACCCGGACCCGCAACCCGCATTCTTACCACTTGGACCCCGCTACCCAAGCAGCAAAAATCTTATCCGCAACCCGGACCCGTGTCCAGCTGATGATCAGGAATCAGGAAGTGCTGTCATTGTAAACCGGAAGGGACATCAGAAGAGGGTGTGATCAGAAAAAAAGGAGTAAAACAGGAAGTGCTGTCATTGTAAACTGGAAGTGACATCATCGGAAGTAAACCTGATTAGAAAAAAGGAGCAAAAATCACTATTGACCCGAAAAACCCCTACCTGGAACATCTATGCGCAACCCACAGGGTACCGCAGGTACCCGCTGCAGGACTCTAGATCACGGACACTCATTTTAAGGGATGCTACACCTTTAAGTTAACTTAAACCCCAAACATTCTGCAAGCTGCATCTGCATCCGACAGTCGTGTCGCTATGGATCAAAGATGTGACACCATCCGACAATGCATTCATTTACCTTATTTCCGTCGCATCCAATTTGACGCCTGCGTTTTTGCGCAGTGCGTCGAAAATTGTCTGTGAAGCCCTACCGTTAGACTTAACTCTACTAGATACTGTATTTCATGACCTGGATGAATGAGAATCTCTATAGACATGTTTCTAAAAAATTCTTTGTACCCATTGGAATGTGCCCTAGACAAAGTCGCCCAGTATTCCACCCTCCTTAGAATGGTGACAATCACGGGGATGTGGGGAGGGTCAGTTGATGAGTTTGCCAGGGACATTGACCAGACCTTAGCTATCTCTTACCCATGAACTTGCTCTGACCAACTTTTAGTTTACTTTTCAGATTTACTTTCTTGTATATTCTTTATTTTTCATTTTTCATTAATTTTTTTTGGAAAATAAACAAAGGGGATACAGAAAACAAGAAGGGAAGGGCACTAATAGTTGTATAGCTTATAACTCCAGTACAAGCATGGGACCTGTTATCCAGAATGCTTGGGATCTGGGGTTGTCTGGATAATGGATCTTTCTGTAATTTGGATCCTCATTGGGCCCCCTATATCTCCTGGGCCCCCTGCAGCCACAGGGTCTGCTTCCTCTGTTGTTACGCCCCTGATTATATAAGTTATTTCTTCTATTTTCCTTCCATCCATCCATTCAGCATGCGATGGAGGTTGTTTAAGGATATCATAAAATCATCTAAACTTGAATGCCTGAACATTGCTGAGGATTTTGTCGCTGCATGAATATGAAAAACAAAATCAATATTATTTCTGTGACATTTCTCTTCAGTGTTCAGACCTTGCTACAGATCCCAGAGACTCTAAGGTCACATCTGCATATCGGAGCGTGTGGCCTGATGACTTGGTACGCAGAGCTTGCTATTATCTCAGTGGCGCCATCTGAGCTCACAAAATACCAAGCCGTGAGTTAGAGGCTGAGCGTGAGTTGTGATTTTGGCCTGAATGTGTTATCTGTGTTCATTGCTTTTGATATTCATTAACTGCTGTTCCTTGGAAGTGGAATCTGCCCATCTGCCAGCTTTCTTGCCTTTTCTCTTCTCTACTGTTTAATGCTTAGTAAACATCTAATACATATCAGTCCAAGCCAGTGTGTGTAGAATTTTTTCAATTCTTATTCAAACCACTGATGTCTTAATCATTGACTGAGCACTAATCTCGGCTAGTTGCTAAAGGGACAAGATACCATCATTTTTGTTTTCTAATAATGGGAATATTAAGACATAATGGCAAAACGACCTTTATTTTGCTTTTTTTTCCTCCCTATGCTTCGGTTTGTAGTTTTGACCCTGTAGTTTATGCATTAATGAATTATTAATAGAACTGGAACAGCATTACAAAACGTAATCCAATAAAATGCGTTTATTGCACACGTAGGGCGTTACAGCAACGTGTCAGGTCACATTTGTCCCTTTATAGTTGCTGTGATGCCTTAAGTGCCCTAAATGTGCAATAAAGGTATTTTAATGGAGTCATTGTCACGGTGCTGTTCCAGTTTGATGATATGTTTGCGCACCACTGAAAAGTGGCCATTGGAGAACGTGCACTGCTTCAGAATATAAACAGTTCAGTGGATAACAAGCAGATTTATTGGCTTTTGGGGAAACTGTCCTTAAAGGGCATGTAAAGGCAAAAAAATAAATTCCCATTTTTACTTTCTTTAATGAAAAAGAAACCTATATCCAATATACTTTAATTAAAAAATGTGTACGTTTTTTTTTTAAGAAACCTGACTGTATGCAGTGAAATTCTCCCTTCATTTACTGCTGTGGATAGGAATTGTCAGACGGTCCCTAACTGCTGAGCAGGGAAACAATTATACTTATGAACAGCAGGGGGAGCCCCCGCCTTACTTCCCAGCCATGCAGAACTCAAGCAGCTTTGATTATGATGATCCCTAAACAGCCCAGACCACACTGAGCATGTGCACAGTCTTAGTCTTGCAAAGATGTATAACAAAGTTACAAGATGGTGACCCCCTGTAGCCAACTTTGAAAGCATAAATTATTTGTTTGATTAGGCTTGTGGTGCAGTAAGTTCATGTTTATATTTAGTATACAAAATACAGCATTTCTAGCCTTATTCTATTTTAGACTTTACATGCCCTTTAAAGGGGTTGTTGACCTTTGAGATAACTTTTAGTATGATGTAGAGACTGATATTCTGTGATAATTTGCAATTAGTTTTCATTTTTTATTATTTAAGGTTTTTATTCAGCAGCTCTTAAATTTGCACTTTAAGCAAATTTAAGCAAATTACCCTAGCAACCATGCACTGTTTTTAATTAGAGAATGGAATATGAATAGGAGAGGTCTGAACTGAAAGATCAGTAATAAAAAGTAACAATAACTATACATTTGTAGCCTTACAGAGAATTTGTTTTGTAGAAGGGCTCAGCGACCCCCATTTGAAAGCTGCAAAGAGTCAGAAGAAAAAGGCAAATAATTCGAAAACTATATATAATAAATAATTAAAACCCATTGAAAAGTTGCTTAGAATTGGCCGTTCTATAACATACTATAAGTTACCTAAAAGGTGAATGACTAGTGATGGGCGAATTTGCACCGTTTCGCCGAAAAATTTGCGAATTTCCCATGAAATTCCCGAAACAATGAAAAATTTGCGAAACGCTGCCGGCGTCTCGTTTTTGATGCTGGAGTCCATTTTTTGGACACCAGCGTCTGTTTTTTTGGATGCCGGTGCACATTTTTTCGAATTTTGGGGCCGTTTCGCGAATTTATTCGTCAGCAGCAAATCACGCAAATTCACCGCAAATTCACACCTGCCGAATAAATTCGCCCATCACTATGTACCACCCATTTAATGTATCTGGGAAGTGGTGGTGCTTTTAGGGAAGGTACTGAAGGGAATTTTCTGACATTATCCTCAAAGCTCTATGGAATACATTGGGTTATATAACTAAAGGAAGATAATAATAAAGAATGGCATCAAAGACGAGCGAGATTCATAAAAAAAGTAATATAAGATGATTTTAGCTTTTATGGAAACTCAGAGGATAAGTATTAAAAAAAAATATGTTTTTTTTCTCTATAACATGGAGCGTTTCGATGAATATCACAAAAACAAGAATCAATTGTTTTGTTCTCCTCCAGGCTGGATTATACTAGTGGGCGTTCTCGCTTTGATGCAAAGGCAGATTTTAAGGAATATGGAACGTGTAGGAGGGGAGAAAGTTTTGCATTGAAAAGAAAAGGTAATCTTAATGTGACCATGAAAGAAATGTATAAGCAGGAATATCTCCCCAGACATTGATAGGTTGATTGCTCTATTAAAGCGCTTAAGATATGCACTGTTTATAGGGGTTGCATTATCCTGTCATGATGCAGTCACTTAAAAGTTCTTTTTGTCGCGCAACTACAAAGTTTCAGGTTGTTCCCAATACACTTTTGATTTATCTATCCAAAGGGTAATCCAGGGCACTGTGTTTGCAGCCTTTGGGGGTCATAAACAATGTGTGTGTTCAGCAGCAGTCCTTATAGGGATTCAGTCATGATTTTTATGGTCCAAATAATTCCCTCTACAATATAAAATGTCATTCCTGAACCAACAAGTGTATTTAGTTGTAATATTGGTGTGTAGGTGCATCTCAGGTCATTTTGCCTGGTCACGTGCTTTCAGAAAGAGCCAGCACTTTAGGATGGAACTACTTTCTGGCAGGCTGTTGTTTCTCCTACTCAATGTAACTGAATGTGTTGCAGTGGTACCTGGATTTTACTATTGAGTGCTGTTCTTAGATCTACCAGGCAGCTCTTATCTTGTGTTAGGGAGCTGTTATCTGGTTACCTTCCCATTGTTCTGTTGTTAGACTGCTGGGGGGGGGGGTGACAACACTCCAACTTGCAGTACAGCAGTAAAGAGTGACTGAAGTTTATCAGAGCACAAGTCACATGACTGGGGACAGCTGGGAAACTGACAATATGTCTAGCCCCATGTCAGATTTCAAAATTAAATATAAAAAAAATGTGGCCCCAGGGAGGGAGGTCAGGGCCTTTGTGGACATTAATGATTGTAAAATAATTTTTTTTATCCTCAGGTTCATGGTGATGGAATAATAAATTTAGATGGTGTCAAAAAAATTTGGACACCCCTCCAAGAAGTCGCTTGCGTCAAAATGACTTTAAAGGGGTGGTTCACCTTTAAGGTAACGTTTAGTATATTATAGAACAACCAATTCGAAGCAACTTTTCAATAGGTTTTCATTATTTATTTTTTAGAGTTTTATAGTTATTTGCCTTTTTCTGAGCAGTTTTCAAATGGGGGTCGCTGTCCCCTTCTAAAAAACAAATGCTCTGTAAGGCTACAAATGTATTGTTATTGCTACTTTTTATTACTGATCCTTCTATTCAGACTCTCTCCTATTTCTATTCAAGTCTCTTATTCAAATCAATGCATGGTTGCTAGGGTCATTTGGGCCCTAGTCACCAGATTGCTTAATATACAAATTGAAGAGCTGCTGAATAAAAAGTTAAATAACTCAAAAACCTTCAATAATAAAAAATTAAAACCAATGGCAAATTGTCTCAGAATATCACTTTATACATCATACCAAAAGTTATCTCAAAGGTGAACAACCCCTTTAAAGGTATCCTTTCATCGGAAAACATGTTTTTTTCAAAACGCATCAGCTAATAGTGCTACTCCAGCAGAATTCTGCACTGAAATCCATTTCTTAAAAGAGCAAACAGATTTTTTTATATTCAATTTTGAAATTTGACATGGGGCTAGACATTTTGTCAATTTCCCAGCTGCCCCTGGTCATGTGACTTGTGCCTGCACTTTAGGAGAGAAATGCTTTCTGGCAGGCTGCTGTTTTTCCTTCTCAATGTAACTGAATGTGTCTCAGTGGGACATGGGTTTTTACTGTTGAGTGTTGTTCTTAGATCTACCAGGCAGCTGTTATCTTGTGTTAGGGAGCTGTTATCTGGTTACCTTCCCATTGTTCTTTTGTTAGGCTGCTGGGGGGGAGAAGGGAGGGGTGTGATATCACTCCAACTTGCAGTACAGCAGTAAAGAGTGATTGAAGTTTATCAGAGAACAAGTCACATGATTTGGGGCAGCTGGGAAATTGACAATATGTCTAGCCCCATGTCAGATTTCAAAATTGAATATAAAGAATTCTGCTGGAGCAGCACTATTAACTGATTCATTTTGGAAAAAAAATTGCCGCGATCGACTTTTCGGAAGCACGTCCAAAATCGATGCAAATTTTTCTAGAAACAGGGGAAATTCGCCCATCACTAGAGGTAACGATTGGGCATGTGAGCCAAACACGTTCTACCGTACCTATACTTCATTCACATCTCCAGCACGTATTAGAAGACATCACCCCTACCCTACATACCCCACTGAGACCCTGTACCCTGCAGAATGCAGTTTGTAGGAAATTTCTTGGAATTTGTTACTAATAGAACACATGGTTAGAATTTTTAATATGTTTCCCCATTCTTTATCTGTATGAGTTACGTTCAATTCTTTTCCCTATGCAAGTTTTCCTTCTATTAGTATCTTATGTATCCCTGCTATTATTATATCATTTATTAACACATTAAAAGACAAAACATGTTGCTAAATCCTTTCAGCCAAAGATCATATTGAGGCGGGTGGCTGCCCAACCAATTGGATCAAGGCCTGTATTAGTCAATAGGTCTGTGTAGCCAAATTGGCTTTGAACAGCAGTGCAGCCCATATGCACAAGCTTTATACATGCATCACAACCATCTGGCTAGACTTGTACTTGAGGGGTACGTTTTTAGTATTCAGTATTTTATAAAATATGATATTCATATTTTCATAAACCTATTTTTAATAGTAGGGTAATAACCATGTTTGTGAAATTGGAATCCAATATGTATATGTAACTTTACGCACGCTCATTGAACATAATCTGCTAATAGTGAGTTCACAACTCCTGAATTTGCCTTGGAACAAGGTTTAGCTGATATTTTTGGGGGTGATTGGGATGATAAAATATGTATTTCACTTTGGGGAGGGAGTTAAAATTGCACATCTCTTGGTTTGTATGAAATATGAGGAACAGGTTGTTACAAGACAATAATTGGGAACATAAAAGGCATAGGCCCGTCATTTTATACTGTAAGAACAAGGTGCTAGAAAATACTGTATAATTAAAGTGTTATGACTGAAAGTGTTAAAGATACTAATATGACATTCGTTTCTGCAAAAGACTTTACAATGGACATAACTGACCTTGACACCTCTGTGTTGAATTTTCAGCCTGTGCACTTGGTGACCAAAACAATTAGCTGCCATTAGAAATTATATATATATTTTAAATGCCATGGGTCATGGCGTTTTCAATTGAATTTTCTTATCTGTGCATTGGCTAAATATTTAAGCTGCTGGAGGGGTTTATAGTATTTATATCCAGTATATCCAGTATCCAGTATATCTAGAGGGAGCAAGATATGGCCTCATTGTATCACCCCAAAAATAAGAAGTTATTAAATGTTCTGTAAGTGCACACATTTATTAAAAAAAAAAAAAAAGGGGGGGGGGGGGAGGGGCGGGGATAGTTGCTCTCCTAGGCCCCGTCAAAACCCTGTTGCCCCTATTCAGGCCATGGGGTCCCAGTTCCAGTCTCTCTATTGTAAGTTTGACTTGCTGACTTTCTTACCTGGATATAAGCCTTGATCTGCTGAAACCTTATGTACAGTGAATTGGACCATTTCTTGTCAGTCTGCCCACCAGTTTCCTCCTTGGTCCCAACTCCAACTTACTAGAGCCTCTAGGCCCTGACATATGGGACCTGTTATCCAGAATGCCTGGGACCTGGGGTTTTCAAGATAAGGAGTCTTTTTGTAATTGGATTGGATCTTCACACCTTAAGTCTGCTAAAAAACAATTTAAATAAACCCAGTAGGATTGCTTTGCCTGTAATAAGAATTATGTCCTCGTTGGGATCAAGTACAAGCTATTTTATTATCATAGAGAAAAAGGAAGTCAATTTTAAAAATTTGAATTATTTGATTAAAATGGAGTCTATGAGAAATAGCCTTCCCATAATTTGGAGGTTTCAGGATAACAGGGTTCCCAGACAATGGATCCCATACCTGTATTTCATATTACCAACTGTCTTCACATCCATAATCTGCTGGGCACCATACAATTGGGTTTATGATATGCAAAATGATCCTGAAATTAAATTTCTAGTTAGCAGGAGCTTCTAACAAGGCTTGTGTGCATCAGGGAAGATTCAGGCTGTGCTATCCAAAGACAACAGATGAATTATGAATCTCAGAGACCTGCCAGAAAGGACAACAAAGACATTAAAGTTGGAAACACAAGTCCTTTTCGTTTTACTGATGCAAGTCATATGCACTGATACAGCCTTGATAACAGCGTGTTTCTTCATTTTCAGATGCACCAATTTTCCTGAGGACATTGAAATAGAGAATTTTACTTACCTACTTGACGTAAATTCCTTTTCTTCTAGTCCCGACATGTCAGTACACATGGGGGCATTGCCCCTCCCAGACCTGGAGGTAGGACCTATAACATAGCCAATCAAAATGAATCATGACCTATAAGACCACATGACTTCCTCCTCACCACAGTTATACTTTTGCCATAGCAGTACAGTAACCAAAATAAATAATTGGGATGGGAAACCCTGTACTGACATGTCGGGACTAGAAGAAAAGGAATTTACGTCAAGTAGGTAAGTAAAATTCTCTATTTCTTCTACGTCCCTCCATGTCAGTACACATGGGATCTACCAAGCCATGCACCGAAAACAAGGGATGGGAATAACCAACATAATGCAAAAACCAAACTGATGCTAAGGAGGCCCTGAGAAAAGGCCAGCATCACATCCATCCAACAGGGGAGCTGATAAAATGTATATCTCCTGAAAAGGGTAGATAAAAGGCACAAGAACAACATGTCCTAGGACATGGTAAACGATTAACAAGAACTACAAAATCAACCACAAAATTACAGAGACCGGTACTTGAGGATCAAGCATTGCCGATTAAGAATAAACATATTCTGTTTAAAAAGGTTCCCTCAGAGACTAGAGGGATACCTGCAATACGGTTATCTGACAAAACCCCTCCTGGGGATGAACAAAAATCCTGCAACTGTTAAAACAAAAAAGGTGCCTTAGGACAAAACGATGGAAATAGCCATCTCAGAACTAAAACACCCTAGAAACCACCAGGAAATCAATCAGATCAGAAACTAAACAACTTGAATGCATCTATCACCAGTGCTGGAGAAATACACGATTCTCAGCAATAGCAAGTGGCCCTAAAAAGACTTGGCCCACATTTGCCTGGTCCTGCATCTTAATGGAAGCAGCTCAAACCAGTGCTGACCGGAGCACCTCTACACCAGACATCAGTCCAAGATCCACTAACTCCATGCTAATAATACCTAATGAAGACTTAACTAAATGAACACCAACTCTGGGTTATCATAAATCAGCATATCATTGTAACCACTGTAGAGCCATGCTGGTACAGCCCAGTAGCTCCAACCAACCACCAAATCTAAACTGGGTATACAACAGCACAAGGATAAGCTGCTGAACCAACCAATGTGACTTAAAGCCATCTACCAGTAAGCTATGCTTTTGCCCCAGCCAACTGCTACACAAGCAAGCAATGGGACCCAAGCCAATTATAGTTCTAGAAAACACCCACAAAAGCCGAGGCCACTACAGCTCAAGCTGCACAATGCTACAGTTTATGCAAAAACTGAACCAAACCTGTGACCATACATAGAAGCTACTGAACCAGCCAACAGCTGGGATCACAATCCAAAATCAGGCATGCCAGAAGCTTATAGCCTACAAAAACTGGTACCAACCAGCAATGATGCACAATCCACTGGCAGAGAGCCAGCCACCATACATGCAACCAGTGGTGGACCAGCCAGCTATTATGTATTCCAACATAGATGTGCAAGGCCATTGTCACACTAGCAGGCCAAGATGCCCGTCAGCTGAAGTGTTTGCCAAAAACCAGAGTGGAATTTGAATACAGAAGCAATAGTAAATAAGCCAGCTATTGTGAATGCCACCCTTAGGGACAAGGTAACCAACTGCACTGGCACCTGACACAAAAGTCAATTTCCATACATGCAACAACAGAGCACGTCAGTTGTTGAACTTGCAAAACCCTGGTCCACAAGCCAGCCTTATTGATAATAAGCAGTGGCATACAAGACCAAAAACAATGCATGTAAGGCAGAAGAAAAGGTTAGCTGTAAGCCAACATATGACCAACATCAGCTGCTGAATACCAATCAGCAACAAAATTAGCTATGGGACATGGGGCTAGACATTTTGTCAATTTCCCAGCTGCCCCTGGTCATGTGACTTGTGCCTGCACTTTAGGAGAGAAATGCTTTCTGGCAGGCTGCTGTTTTTCCTTCTCAATGTAACTGAATGTGTCTCAGTGGGACATGGGTTTTTACTGTTGAGTGTTGTTCTTAGATCTACCAGGCAGCTGTTATCTTGTGTTAGGGAGCTGTTATCTGGTTACCTTCCCATTGTTCTTTTGTTAGGCTGCTGGGGGGGAGAAGGGAGGGGTGTGATATCACTCCAACTTGCAGTACAGCAGTAAAGAGTGATTGAAGTTTATCAGAGAACAAGTCACATGATTTGGGGCAGCTGGGAAATTGACAATATGTCTAGCCCCATGTCAGATTTCAAAATTGAATATAAAGAATTCTGCTGGAGCAGCACTATTAACTGATTCATTTTGGAAAAAAAATTGCCGCGATCGACTTTTCGGAAGCACGTCCAAAATCGATGCAAATTTTTCTAGAAACAGGGGAAATTCGCCCATCACTAGAGGTAACGATTGGGCATGTGAGCCAAACACGTTCTACCGTACCTATACTTCATTCACATCTCCAGCACGTATTAGAAGACATCACCCCTACCCTACATACCCCACTGAGACCCTGTACCCTGCAGAATGCAGTTTGTAGGAAATTTCTTGGAATTTGTTACTAATAGAACACATGGTTAGAATTTTTAATATGTTTCCCCATTCTTTATCTGTATGAGTTACGTTCAATTCTTTTCCCTATGCAAGTTTTCCTTCTATTAGTATCTTATGTATCCCTGCTATTATTATATCATTTATTAACACATTAAAAGACAAAACATGTTGCTAAATCCTTTCAGCCAAAGATCATATTGAGGCGGGTGGCTGCCCAACCAATTGGATCAAGGCCTGTATTAGTCAATAGGTCTGTGTAGCCAAATTGGCTTTGAACAGCAGTGCAGCCCATATGCACAAGCTTTATACATGCATCACAACCATCTGGCTAGACTTGTACTTGAGGGGTACGTTTTTAGTATTCAGTATTTTATAAAATATGATATTCATATTTTCATAAACCTATTTTTAATAGTAGGGTAATAACCATGTTTGTGAAATTGGAATCCAATATGTATATGTAACTTTACGCACGCTCATTGAACATAATCTGCTAATAGTGAGTTCACAACTCCTGAATTTGCCTTGGAACAAGGTTTAGCTGATATTTTTGGGGGTGATTGGGATGATAAAATATGTATTTCACTTTGGGGAGGGAGTTAAAATTGCACATCTCTTGGTTTGTATGAAATATGAGGAACAGGTTGTTACAAGACAATAATTGGGAACATAAAAGGCATAGGCCCGTCATTTTATACTGTAAGAACAAGGTGCTAGAAAATACTGTATAATTAAAGTGTTATGACTGAAAGTGTTAAAGATACTAATATGACATTCGTTTCTGCAAAAGACTTTACAATGGACATAACTGACCTTGACACCTCTGTGTTGAATTTTCAGCCTGTGCACTTGGTGACCAAAACAATTAGCTGCCATTAGAAATTATATATATATTTTAAATGCCATGGGTCATGGCGTTTTCAATTGAATTTTCTTATCTGTGCATTGGCTAAATATTTAAGCTGCTGGAGGGGTTTATAGTATTTATATCCAGTATATCCAGTATCCAGTATATCTAGAGGGAGCAAGATATGGCCTCATTGTATCACCCCAAAAATAAGAAGTTATTAAATGTTCTGTAAGTGCACACATTTATTAAAAAAAAAAAAAAAGGGGGGGGGGAGGGGCGGGGATAGTTGCTCTCCTAGGCCCCGTCAAAACCCTGTTGCCCCTATTCAGGCCATGGGGTCCCAGTTCCAGTCTCTCTATTGTAAGTTTGACTTGCTGACTTTCTTACCTGGATATAAGCCTTGATCTGCTGAAACCTTATGTACAGTGAATTGGACCATTTCTTGTCAGTCTGCCCACCAGTTTCCTCCTTGGTCCCAACTCCAACTTACTAGAGCCTCTAGGCCCTGACATATGGGACCTGTTATCCAGAATGCCTGGGACCTGGGGTTTTCAAGATAAGGAGTCTTTTTGTAATTGGATTGGATCTTCACACCTTAAGTCTGCTAAAAAACAATTTAAATAAACCCAGTAGGATTGCTTTGCCTGTAATAAGAATTATGTCCTCGTTGGGATCAAGTACAAGCTATTTTATTATCATAGAGAAAAAGGAAGTCAATTTTAAAAATTTGAATTATTTGATTAAAATGGAGTCTATGAGAAATAGCCTTCCCATAATTTGGAGGTTTCAGGATAACAGGGTTCCCAGACAATGGATCCCATACCTGTATTTCATATTACCAACTGTCTTCACATCCATAATCTGCTGGGCACCATACAATTGGGTTTATGATATGCAAAATGATCCTGAAATTAAATTTCTAGTTAGCAGGAGCTTCTAACAAGGCTTGTGTGCATCAGGGAAGATTCAGGCTGTGCTATCCAAAGACAACAGATGAATTATGAATCTCAGAGACCTGCCAGAAAGGACAACAAAGACATTAAAGTTGGAAACACAAGTCCTTTTCGTTTTACTGATGCAAGTCATATGCACTGATACAGCCTTGATAACAGCGTGTTTCTTCATTTTCAGATGCACCAATTTTCCTGAGGACATTGAAATAGAGAATTTTACTTACCTACTTGACGTAAATTCCTTTTCTTCTAGTCCCGACATGTCAGTACACATGGGGGCATTGCCCCTCCCAGACCTGGAGGTAGGACCTATAACATAGCCAATCAAAATGAATCATGACCTATAAGACCACATGACTTCCTCCTCACCACAGTTATACTTTTGCCATAGCAGTACAGTAACCAAAATAAATAATTGGGATGGGAAACCCTGTACTGACATGTCGGGACTAGAAGAAAAGGAATTTACGTCAAGTAGGTAAGTAAAATTCTCTATTTCTTCTACGTCCCTCCATGTCAGTACACATGGGATCTACCAAGCCATGCACCGAAAACAAGGGATGGGAATAACCAACATAATGCAAAAACCAAACTGATGCTAAGGAGGCCCTGAGAAAAGGCCAGCATCACATCCATCCAACAGGGGAGCTGATAAAATGTATATCTCCTGAAAAGGGTAGATAAAAGGCACAAGAACAACATGTCCTAGGACATGGTAAACGATTAACAAGAACTACAAAATCAACCACAAAATTACAGAGACCGGTACTTGAGGATCAAGCATTGCCGATTAAGAATAAACATATTCTGTTTAAAAAGGTTCCCTCAGAGACTAGAGGGATACCTGCAATACGGTTATCTGACAAAACCCCTCCTGGGGATGAACAAAAATCCTGCAACTGTTAAAACAAAAAAGGTGCCTTAGGACAAAACGATGGAAATAGCCATCTCAGAACTAAAACACCCTAGAAACCACCAGGAAATCAATCAGATCAGAAACTAAACAACTTGAATGCATCTATCACCAGTGCTGGAGAAATACACGATTCTCAGCAATAGCAAGTGGCCCTAAAAAGACTTGGCCCACATTTGCCTGGTCCTGCATCTTAATGGAAGCAGCTCAAACCAGTGCTGACCGGAGCACCTCTACACCAGACATCAGTCCAAGATCCACTAACTCCATGCTAATAATACCTAATGAAGACTTAACTAAATGAACACCAACTCTGGGTTATCATAAATCAGCATATCATTGTAACCACTGTAGAGCCATGCTGGTACAGCCCAGTAGCTCCAACCAACCACCAAATCTAAACTGGGTATACAACAGCACAAGGATAAGCTGCTGAACCAACCAATGTGACTTAAAGCCATCTACCAGTAAGCTATGCTTTTGCCCCAGCCAACTGCTACACAAGCAAGCAATGGGACCCAAGCCAATTATAGTTCTAGAAAACACCCACAAAAGCCGAGGCCACTACAGCTCAAGCTGCACAATGCTACAGTTTATGCAAAAACTGAACCAAACCTGTGACCATACATAGAAGCTACTGAACCAGCCAACAGCTGGGATCACAATCCAAAATCAGGCATGCCAGAAGCTTATAGCCTACAAAAACTGGTACCAACCAGCAATGATGCACAATCCACTGGCAGAGAGCCAGCCACCATACATGCAACCAGTGGTGGACCAGCCAGCTATTATGTATTCCAACATAGATGTGCAAGGCCATTGTCACACTAGCAGGCCAAGATGCCCGTCAGCTGAAGTGTTTGCCAAAAACCAGAGTGGAATTTGAATACAGAAGCAATAGTAAATAAGCCAGCTATTGTGAATGCCACCCTTAGGGACAAGGTAACCAACTGCACTGGCACCTGACACAAAAGTCAATTTCCATACATGCAACAACAGAGCACGTCAGTTGTTGAACTTGCAAAACCCTGGTCCACAAGCCAGCCTTATTGATAATAAGCAGTGGCATACAAGACCAAAAACAATGCATGTAAGGCAGAAGAAAAGGTTAGCTGTAAGCCAACATATGACCAACATCAGCTGCTGAATACCAATCAGCAACAAAATTAGCTATGGGCTGTGAAACTCAGAGCAAACACCAGCTGATGGTACAACCCATGCTAGATCCAACCAAATAGTCAATCATGCCTACTGCTGGTGTAACCAGAACCATACCTGCAAGGATTGCAGACAAGACAAAACCAATGGCTGTTGTCCTGCCAAGGATTGCCGCAAGGCAAACAGACATGCCCACCAAGGGCCACAGCAAGAATAGTAACCATGCCTATCAGCCGCCACAGCCTGGCTGGTGACCTATGCACCATAGGTCACAGCCAAGACTGGCAGCCACAAGCCCACAAGGACTATAATAAAAACTAGCGGCCACCTTAGCCAGGGGCCACAGAAAAGGCCAACAGCCCAAGAACCCTGGTAAAAGGCAAGCAAGCACCTAAGTTAAGGGCCATGAAAACAGGCCCGCAGCCATAATAACACAGGTAAACGGACAACCAAACAAATGTGCCAAGGGTAAAAGACCACATGAGTCAAAGGCTCATGCAACAGGCCGGCAGAACAAGGGCCCTTGTAAAAGGCAAGCAGACCCAGGAGTCGAGGACCATGGTAAAAAGCTATGGACCAAAACAAGGGCTCTAACCCAAGCCAAGGGCCATAATGAAAGCCAGAGGCCACACAAACCCAGCTCCCTGGTGAGATACCCGAGGCCACACAAGGGCCATAGACTACAAGCTGGCTTCAAGCATGTTAAGGTGCCAATAGACATAACAGTAAGTGCCCTTTAATCTACCAACAATTAAAGAAGGGAAACCTACAGTCACAAAAACTCAGTAGATGTAGTATAACTACAACTGAGCTCCCAACAAAAGCCACCAGATGGGAATAGAATATCTAAGAGAAGGCCTACATCACACAAAAAGACACCATTTAACTCGGAACACTGCCTGTTAAGTGTGGAAACATCATAGGAAAAAATGGGGCACAATGCTGCTACAGCAGAACAAACCCCTAGCCGGTCCTGGAAATACCAGGTGTAATAAGAGCACACTTACTGTGTCTGCACAGAGAACTCGGGCTCACAACCCTAAGACCTCAGATGACAACTATACAAGAAGTCAGAGGAATACAGGCACCTAACCAGATAATATGCGCTAGACAGTAGGAATAATCCAGACAGATCCTTGGTGGCAGACTGCTTCTAAGTAGCAGACTCGGTGGCGTAACTACAGAGGAAGCAGACCCTGTGGCTGCAGGTGGGCCCAAAAGATATAGGGACCCATGAGGCCCAAATAAAGAGCAATTTCAATACGTATTGGTAAAAAAGCACAACCTCTGGATATGTTAGGGGCCCTAAAATGAATTTGCTGTGGGGCTCAATGACAGCCCAATGTTACAGCACTGAGCAGACTCAATGTAAGGAAGGAAGGGGCTACCATACTGCTTCAGCAGTGCAAGCCTCCAGCCAACCCTGCAAGCACCCAGTGTAATAAAAGGCAAATATAACCTCTGTGTCTGCACAGAGGACAATAGAAACAACAGTAGCCAACTGAGGAGTATCTGCACCTTACCTGATAGCAATGAAAAGTCCGCAGGTTGGAAACTTCAGCTAGAACTCAGATAGGTTTCAGCGGAGGGACATAATTAGCTTATTAACATGCAGACTTAGTACCTTATGTAACTGCATTTTGCACAGAGGACTCCAGTGCCAGATAGCTCAGACTTGTCAGCAGGAATATCCAGTCCAGTAGAACACTGCTTGTTAAGAGCAGACTCATAAGAAAGGAAGGAGGTACCATACTGCTTGAGCACATGAGCCAATATAACCACTGTGTAGCCAAGAGGATGCAGGTTCACCCATACAAAACTTATATTAAACAGCAATAGCAAAGGGGCCAAAGGAACACCTGCACCTTACCAGATAGTGACTAGTTAGCTTGATGGAAACTCCAGCCAAAGCCCTGATAGCTTTCAGCTGAGGGACATATTAAGCATATTAACATGCAGACTTCCCAGTGAAATTAATGTTTCAAATACACAATGGATACCAAGAAATCAAAATCTCTGGATTCAGGTACCACACTGCTTAGGCAGAGTGATTCACCAGCCAGTATTTAAAGTGTAACAAGAGCCAATACTGTATTTTGCACAGAGGACGCCAGCTCACAACATAAGACTTCAGATAATACAAGAAGTCAGGGGAACACAGGCACCTTACCAGATAGCTCAGGCTTGTCAGCAGGAATAGCGAGGTGGAACACTGCTTGTTAAGAGCAGACTCATAAGAAGGAAGGAGGTGCCATATTGCTTGATCAGTGCAACCTCTAGCCCTTCCTGGAGGTGCCTTAGTAACATGAGCCGATATAACTTCTGTGTCTGCACAGAGGATGCAGGTTCACCCATACAAGGCTTAAAATATTAAACAGTAATAGCAATGGGGCGAAGGCACACCTGCACCTTATCAGAGTGGCTAATTAGCTGGATGGAAACTCCAGCCAAAGCCCCAATAGCTCTCAGCTGAGGGACATAATTAGCTAATTAGCATGCAGACTTCCCAGTGCACTACACAAAGTAGATAATGAAGAATCATACTCACCAGCTTCAGGCAGTTATAACTAGCCCATATGCATACCCATGGCCCTTTTGCAGAAGTTCTGTAGAGTTCTGTAAAGTCTCACATAACTCAAAAGAAAAGGGGAGTCCAAAAAGCTCACAGGTAACAATGTGGGAAGCCCACACCTGTGTCTGTTCCCAAAAAAGCACTAGATTGAATCTTGTGCGTCGCTGGGCATATAGCAGGGGGGCTGTTTTAGCACAGGGCTAGGACCATGGGTATGCCCACACCTGCACTTCTTCCCAATAAGCGATAATTTACAGATTATGCGTCTTGAGGCATCAGGTAAATTCTTCTCCATTACCTGGGAATCATCCCTCTGTGTCCACACAGAGGTAAAAAATAAGCAAAAATAAATCAATAAATAAAAATACAGAAGAAAAAACAAAAGGCTCACAGGTAATGTGGGAAGCCCACAACTGTGTCTCTTCCCAAAAAGCACTAGATTGAATCTTGTGCCTCGCTGGGCATATAGCAGGGGGGCTATTTTAGCACAGGGCTAGGACCATGGATATGCCCACACCTGCATTTCTTCCCAATAAGCGATAATTTACAGATTATGCGTCTTGAGGCATCAGGTAAAATCTTCTCCATTACCTGGGAATCATCCCTCTGTGTCTACACAGAGGTAAAAAATAAATAAACAAAAAGAAAATACAAAAGAAAAACAAAAACTGTGTTTGATTTCTCTCAAAATTCAACAAAAAATAAAAAGTGAGGAGGGAGATCCTACCTCCCTGTCCAGTAGGACAAAAATAACTGGGGTGAGGAGGAAGTCATGTGGTCTTATAGGTCATGATTCATTTTGATTGGCTATGTTATAGGTCCTACCTCCAGGTCTGGGAGGGGCAATGCCCCCATGTGTACTGACATGGAGGGACGTAGAAGAAAAATGTTTTATGATCTTCTCTGTAGTCACGGAGCTCCTGTTGACTACCTCCTTTTTTTCTTTGGCTGTAGCCATAATATTTCTTATTCCGCTACTTTTTATAAATTCTGATGTGCAACCATGAAGTTATTTCATGTGGCTGATATCATCAAAAGTATCTTGGGTCTTGATGTCTTCTCTGTAAAGGTCTTCTTTGTACTGCCTCCATCTTGCTTGATATTTGTTCTATCAATTTTGTCCATTGACATCTTTCAGCATACCCAGTTGAGACTGAAATTTGATCTCATGTATCTTCTAGGATCCCCACGCTTTTGGAATTGTGTTGTCTTTGTTGTAATATGTTGTAATATTAGCCATTGTCCTTCCTGGCAGCTCTCTGAAATTCACAATTCAGCTCCTCCCTTTGGATAGCGCAGCTTGAATCTTCCCTGATGCACACAAGTCTCATTAGACGATCCTACTAACAAGAAATTCATTTCAGAATTTTCCTTTTAAAGGATAACGAAACCATAGAAACAAATATGGCTATAAATACAATATTTTATATATTAAACTTACTGCACCAGCCTAGAGGTTCAGCAGCCCTATAATAGTAATGATCAAGTTGTCCAAAGGAGCTCACCATCTTGAATTTTGTGAGGAGTGTCAGTGACACTGCAGATGCTCAGTGTGCTCTAGAATAGAAACAAAACATTTAGCAGAAAATATGGTAACGGATGATACAGGGCTATTTGTTAAATTCTTATGCAAATTCTGCCATTTAATGAGAATCTGAATTAATTACTAATCAGCCTGCAGCAAATTGTGGGTTGGTCCTTATGTAAGTAACAGCAACACAGAGCATATGCAGTGAATCAGTAGAAAAGAAGATGGGGATCTACTGGGGCATCTTTGGAGACACAGATCTTTACTGCTAAAGGGCTGTGGTTGCCTTGGGCTGGTACAGAAGCACAATACATATTGTGCATCATTTCTATTATGCTTCCCCTGCTTTTTTTTGTTAAGTTTTAGTTCTCCTGTAATATGTGTTGGCCTTAGAAATCTCTACCACTGTATAGAAGCTACAACTGGGAAAGATGGGGGGTCATATAATTTCAAATACAGAAAGATGTGCCATCTACAGTTAAATAGTCAAAGACAATACAGGTATGGGATCCCTTGTCCAGAAACCAATTACCAGAAGGCTCTCAATTATGGGAAGGTCACCTCCTATAGACTCCATAAATGATGGATAAAAATGATTTCCCTGTTCACTGTAATAATAAAACAGTACCTTATACGAAGATATAATTAATCCTTATTGGAAGCAAAACCAGCCTATTGGGTTTATTTAATGTTTACATGATTTTCTAGTAGATTTAAGCCACCAAGATCCAATTTACAGAAAGAAACCTCAGGTCCCAAGCATTCTGGATAACAGGTCCCATATCTGTATCTTGTACTTGATATACTTAATCCTTAACCGGAGCAGAACAATCCTTCTATGGTATGGTGATCCAAATTATGGAAAGAACCTTTATCCAGAAAGCTCCATGGCCCAAGCATTCTGGATAACAGATCATATACTCGAGTATAAGCCGAGTTTTTCAGCATCCAAAATGTGCTGGAAAAGTCTACCTCGGCTTATACTCGAGTCAGTGGGCAGTAGCTGAGATTGCAGTCACTTTTAATCATTCCTATACCAACAGTTCGCTTGGGGAGAGACTGCAATATCACACAGCGCACTCTGTTGGTTATACGAAAGATTAACTGTGATGGCAATATCACAAAGCACCCTATGCACATGGTAGTGGGACAGTGGGACAATGCACACAGTCATCTGTTTGGCAATTCTCTGTCACCATCAACTTTGCGAAGAAGTCTGGTTGATCGCTAGGGGGTCGCTTTGGCGGAATGTGCGCTGCTGGGAGACAGGGCTGTAGTTGTGTCTAGGCTTATACTTAAGTCAATAAGTTTTCCCAGTTTTCTTAAGTAAAATTAGGTAAATTAGGCTTATACTCGGATCGGCTTATACTAGAGTATATACGGTACCTGTATGAGTTTTACCTTGACACCGGGATGGTTTACAACTTCTACAGCTATAAATTTGAATTTGTGATGTGTATGTTCTTTCAGGAAGATATAGTTGATAGGTGCCAGGGAATGTGCATTGAGCATGCTTTAGTATATTTATATCTTACCCGCTTGAAAGAAACGATGAATGAGAGGCAATGAAAGCAAAATAAGATCTTTACAGCTGTTGCACCTGTGAATTTTAATTGTTTACTGATATTATTCAACAGTATACCGCTGAGAAGCGAATTAACTGGAGCCAGCATATCAGTCAAGTCAATTTACTCTCACTTGTCTTTTATTAAAAAAAGAGATTTTATGTTGACAAGAAGAAAGGGGAGAATGCCATTCACTTAGATACCGTAAGAGTCTTTGATAATGTGTAGCATAGGTTATACGGCAGATTTTTACACAGGTTTTGTCTCTTTTAAAGAAAATAATTCTATAAAGTTCAATACCGCTCTTATCCTTTTCTCTGGCTATTGATTTGGAAAAAGGCAGGGGGAAAACAAGCAGACATTACTTAAAAAAGGGAGAAAACATGTTTTCTGCTAAACAGCAGTCATTGTACTGGTTTAACTGAATCTATGTAACAACAAAATGCTGCAAGAAAACTGAAGTGTTTTAAAGTAATAAAAATATAATGTAGTGTTGCCCTGCACTGGTAAAACTGATGTGGGGGCAGCCATTCAAGCACAGGATACACAGTAGATAACAGATAAGTACTACTATAGTTTATATAAACAAGCTGCTGTGTAGCCATGGGGGCAGCCATCCACTATTTAACCTGTGCCATATAGTCTTTTTTCAATTTCCACCATTGCTACACAGCAGCTTGTTTATATGAACTATAGTAGTGTTTCTGAAGCAGTGCAGGGCAACACTACATGATATTTTCATTATTTTAAAACACTTTAATTTTTTGGTTTTATGCTTCCTTTAAGATTTCTTTGGAAAGGTTTAACAACCTAGATTGGAAAACCTCTAAAAGTCCTAATTGATTTAAAACAGTCCGATACGATCAGCTCCCATAGACTTCTATAGGAACCCGACAACTTTTACCTGGCAACGTTTTTTATTAGTGGTTTTCACGGTTTTTATTCTTAATAAAGTGCTTTAAAAAACTAAACGTAGGAAAACCATGAGATTTTGAGATTTGTGGAAAGATTGAATTGTTAATAAATGGGCCCCATATTATGAATATTAGAAGACTGGAAGATAAATAAGAAAGAGCCTGGACAGGAAGGTAAACAACAAAAAAGTTATGTACGTAACACATCTGTTCTAGCTTATCATAGGTAAGGTGAACATCAAATACCCTTTCCTCAAAATTACACTCACTCAAGCATGACCACACAATCCTAATATGTTTTTCTCTAACATACACTCCAACTACTCTCCCTCCTCATCCACACACTGCTGATCCCTCTCCAGCAAGTTTCCATTAGAGTCACAACCAAAGGGAATAATATTAGCAGAATATGAAGAAACAATTTGGGCTGGAAAGCCAACAATCCAATGAAAAGGTCACTACATCAGGCACTTACACCCCAGTGAAGGCAGCTGCAAATTAGCAATCTATCTCCATAAAGAAGAATATCTAATGCATCAGAAATAACACTCTAATTTGCTTAGTATTTAATAGACTGCATTAAAGAACAACCAAATATCAAGGGACAATGTGGGATATGTTGGCTATGGCCTTGGTATTCCTCCGTGTTCTTTCCAGCCTGCTACAACTAGAGGGAAAATCGAAGGGAATCAAGCAGGCCTAATAGCTACAAACAGTGAGGGCTAAGTCAGCAGGGGGCTGGGAATTCTTCTTGTAGATGAACTTTCCTTTAATTTACAATTTTCAGAGGGGAGGTTTGAAAAGATATTTGAAATTCAGTATATGCAAAAATGCAAATATACCATGTTTTCTTAAATCTTTTTTCATAGTGATAAGCAGGAGGAGATCATCAAAATGTATTAATGGTTCTCTTTTACACAGTATAACATGTACCAAATTGCAACATGACTTGTGTAAAATGCGAGCACTATAGTAACGGAGTATAATAATATAATTAGTAAAATGATAATATAACACAATAAAACAATCACATACTAAGTGAGATATCTATATCATTCCTAATGTTGATTTTCTCCTAATAGGTAAAAAGAAAAAGGGCGGTCAGAATCCCAAAATACATAATTGAGTTCGATATTTGCTAAATATGATATCCATCTGTATTATTCATACTGTTCTCCCAACATTAGATAACCGTGACCTCTAATGAAACGCAAATATACCAAATACCCCAGAGTACAGCATGATTGTACAGACAAATCCAAATTTTAAACAAAAAAATCCATTTTGACAGATGATTACATTTCATTCCATAACTATGATTTGGAGTCTCAGAAATAGATAAAGAAAGGCTGTTGCTACACAAAGGATTGAATTTTTAAAATCATATTTATATACAGGCAGAGCCGCCATCAGAAACCACAGGGGGCCCCATACAGCAAAATTTTCTGGGCCCCCTGGTCCCCACCCACCCCAGATCCTGCCCCAAGTCCCACCCCAGATCCTGCCCCAAGTCCCACCCCAGATCCCACCCCAAGCCCCACCCCCAGATCCCGCCCACACCACAGTAAAAAGTCCACACCAGCGCTAAAAATGGTAAACTACCTCACAAGTTGTAAAAATTATTGGTGGTCAGGGCCCCCTTATAATTTTTAAAAAAAATGGCAGACAGGGTCCCACATAAAAGTTTTTAAAAAAAATACATTGGTAGTCAGGGCCTCCCTACAAGTTAAAAAAAAATCATTGGTGGCCAGGCCCACCTATAAATAAAAATAAAAAATTGCACCAGAGCCTACCCCCACAAAAACATTGGTAGTCAGGGCCCCCTACAAGTTTAAAAAAGCATTGGTGGCAGGGGTCTATAGAGTATTAAAATAATTCTTTTGTGGCCAGGGGTTTAAAAAAAAAAAAAAAAACACACATTGGTGTTCAGTAGAACTAAACTCGTGGCTTCAGTACTTCAACTTCGTCTACTTTCGTGACTTTGGGTCTTTTCGCCGCTTCAGGACTTCAACTTTGTCTACTTTCGTGACTTAGGGTCTTTTCACCGCTTCAGAACTTCAAATTTTTGTGACTTTTCCCATTTCGGGACTTCGGATTTTTGGCGGTTTGGGACTTCGGATGAGGCGGCATGGCTTCAGTTCTGTCAAGGGGGGCCCAGCTCTGACGAAAAATGCAGCACAACCTGGCCCCCCTTAGGGCCCGGTACAGGAGTACCCCCCATGCCCCCCTGATGGCGGCCCTGTATACGGGTGAATGTTAGAGTTCAACATTTGATAAATATGATTCTAAAAATCTCAAGTGTGTTGGGCCTATTGGCACAGGGCGCTGATCAAGAGGTTGCAATAGCTCCAGGGTTCCCATACATCTATAGGCACAGCAGCACCCAGTTTGGAATGAAAGGCAGGAAGAACTTAGTAGCCCCAAGAGCAATTATATGGAAATGCTCATTTTGAAGCAAGTACCTTTAATGAAAGTGGTTTTAGGGGCCACTCACTGCAGGGAATCACATGAGTTGCGAGCAGACATAAATGAGCCCAAATAACTGATAGGCCTAGGTGACGTACTGTAAAAATACATCAATGGCTAAAAGTCATAAGGGGTAATTCAATAAGAACCCAGACACAAGTGCTTGAGTATTAAATCATGACTCTTGGTGTTCATTTGAATAGCACTTGCACCCAAGGTCTTGCAATGCTCTGCACTCACACTGGATGAAAAATGTGGAGGGCAGATGCCTTTGTGCCTTCCCCAATCCCTTATGAATAAACTGCTACTAAAAGCAGGTAGCACTGTATTCATTAGGAAGTACTAGAGCCTTTTTGGAGGGATATTGTACCCTACCCTGGTGTCAGTAAATGAGTGTATTACTGGGACCATTAGTCTCATATTCCAGTTTACCACTTGGGCCTAAATGTACAATAAATCAATAAAAGAAGGGATCGCACAGTGGAATCAGTGTTCAAACCCCGTGCAACTGGGTTTTACAATTTTACACAATGCAGGACTAAAACACAGTATTATCACTAAAACTACAATCAAATTACTCAAAGCTCAAATTACTCACAGCGTGATCAATATACCCGATCCACTAGTCTTTATTGTTGTGCAATAAATATAGCAAAAACAAGACACAGACTGAATAAAAAAAATGAAAACAAATAAAATGAAAAAATAAAATAAAAACATATATAAATTATGTAAAAAACAGGTATGGGATACATTATCCGGAAACCCATTATCCAGAAAGATCTAAATTACAGAAAGGCTGTCTTCCAAGAAAAACAGAGACAAATACATGCCCACGTCCATTTGCCAATATAAACTGAGACTTTAATTTATGTACAATATTTATTATTATTTAATAATTTAATTACATATAATGTGGTAGATTATTTAAAAATATTGCTAATTGGTTGTTACAGGAAACTGTACTCACACAATTTAGCATAGCATTTAATATATGTTCCTAGATAAGCCCTGCAATTTGTAATACACTTGTACAAACATATACACAAATGTAAGCTGCGTATGTGTTGATATATAAGTGTACAAATGCGTGCATAAGTGTGGGTAAGAAAGCAAAACAGTGAAATATGCTTTGTGTGTTAAAGATAAGGCAGCAAGAAGGCTTGGAGCTTAAGTTACACTTCAAGTGCAAAATTATTAGAATAATTTAAAAAAAAACACAAAATATCAAAGTCATCTTTTATACCACAAGGAAAACTTTCAAAGATGTTCTTAACCCAGCGCGACGCTCTTTTAACTGGTAAAATGTCGATATTTAGTATCTCATTACCATGAGACAAGTCTATGTGAATTGATGCTTTTCATTGAAATTCTGAAAAATCGTTACATTTGGTGGATAACGCATGGCTTCCAAACCAAATTTGATAAAGAGGCCCACATAACACAGAAACCCCTAATATACCCATCACAGTTACCTGTTTCTGCAAAAAGTATGAATAAATGTAATTTTTTATGCTGAAATCCAGCTGTTTAACAGTTCTTCTCTCTCTGCATCATTTGAAATCCTGGCAGGGAAGGAGGGACTAAACACTGATATTACAAATTGTAACAACTTCTCCACAGCTTACAGACAGCATGCAGGGACTACATAACCCACAATGCATTGCACTGGGATGTTCCTTTCCTTATTGAAATCACGTGTGCAGGGAATTGTGGGGTTTGGAGGATGCAGGCTAAGGACAGATGGCTGTTGATGCAAAGTAACAGTAGTCAGCCAGCTCAGCAAAGTAGTCAGACAGAAAAGCAGGAGCGCAGGGGGCTAGGCTTAGGGAACTGTCAGAAACCATTAAAAATCTCTGCATATATAGTCTGCATATTTTTTAATTGATGTATATTGTAAAGTTGCTTAAAATGATGTTTACTTTTCAAAAATCTTAAGTTATGCTTTTGTGGAGTGCCGAAGTAAAGAAAGAACACAGAAAGTGAAAGGGAAAGGAGTAGTAGGGAGGGAACTACACACCCAAAATGTGTATAGGGTTTGTAATAACAAAATTAGAGTATCATTTACTACCATGCCATAGCATGGCATCACCATGCTATGTTTGTTTTGAAAGCTTCAATTAAATTGAACTTTCTTTGTGTGCCAATGTCATTATTTTATGTTAAAGTCACTGTGTCGATAAGTTTATCTCAAAGGCCTAAATATATATTTTTTCCATTAGATGAAAAATTATCTTGATAATTTTTAAGTATACTGGACCCTAACACAGTCCATGTTGGCCCTGATGAGACAAAGCCACATGGAGATGTGGCTAAAGAACCAAGTGAAATCAGGTCACCTCCACCTCTGGCTCATGTAGTTCTGGTAGAAGAACAAGGAGTTCTTCAAGCCAAGTCAATCCACCAAAGTCAGAAGACTACATATATTCAGACCACACGAATGTCAGTCCAATGGGTGATGACGATGGGCAACAAGGCCACAGGTTTAGCGCTGAAGAAAATTTTGCACTAATCACAGCTATCATTGAAAGATATGATGATCTGTTTGGAAGCGGCAAGGTCTGTACATCATATTCCCAAAAATAAGCCTGTTGGAATGAAAAGAATGAAACATTACAACAAAATAATCCAAGAGCTTTCTTGAGTGTTTCTACAAGCCCAAATATTAAAGTTGTTGATAAGGCAACAATCTGTACTGAACAAAAATGTAGACAATACAAGTCATCTTTTAAGTGACAATGCTGTATTATTTTAGATGGAGCTAGAGGAGAATTAGGAACCATCTAAAGATGACCATTCTGAAGGTGCGCTGTATCCATTCCATGTGTCTTATAAGGCATTCCAATCACTCAACAATTCCTATGCAGAAACACAAATAAGACGCCATAATGATATGGTGAATTTACATAGTACCTGTACAAGAAATAGAGAAATGTATTCATTATATTTTCATCTACTAAGAATGGAAAATAGAATTATGATTTGGCTGCAACAATGAAAAGAATGGAGCACAACTCCTCAAGCAAACTTTGACCACACAACTGTAAGGCTACTCACCGTTGTGTGGAAGGGATATCTGGCTCTGTCCGTCCTTGCAGGCAAGTAGTTTGTCGCAGTCGCCGGCGAAAGCGCGCCTGTGCGCAAGCGTGCGCTTTTATGTGCGTGCGCATTGTCGCGCGCGCGCGTCTTTGCGCGTGTGCGTATGTTCGTGCATGCGTTGCGTCGCCCGGCGTTTTTGCGCATGCGAGTTCACGCCAGGCCTATATCAACTCAGTTGACATACAAACAAACTGCTAGGTTATCTTAGTTCATTTCCAAGAGACCCCAGCGTTATATATTTGATCTCCTGTTGTTGACCCGGCTATTCCTGACTCGCTTGAACTCTGCCTGCACCCGACCTCGGCCTGATATTGACTTCGAACCTAATCTGCCTGCATCTGACCTCGGCCTGACTCCGTTTATGAATCTGAGCTGCCTGCCTCTGACCCGGACCTGTTTGACCTCAGCCTTCATACTCTTGTTACTTTGTCCGGACTCTCCGGCCTCTTTTCACAGCGCATTCTTCCTGTTTCATCTTAGTTAGTCTGTCGCTGGCGGAAGCTGCTTGTGAGCCCTCTTCTACTAATTGATCCGCATAAAGCCTTATACACAACATTGCCCGTTTGAATTGATTATAAAATGGAGTCTATGGAAGATGGCCTTCCCATAATTGGAGCTTTCTGCATAATGGGTTTACAGATAACAGATCCCACCTGTATTCACTATTATTGTTTATATAGGTAGTGTGCTGGAACAAACAACAATGTACTGTAAATATGACGATATATATACTACAGCAAGGGGCCGATTTATTCATGTTCGTGAGGTTTTTTGTTCATGATTCGAACTTTTTAGCCCTAAAAATCTTGCATGTGAAGAATGGTTTTAAACCACAAATTTATTTATATATAAATATATATTTATTCATCTTAAAAACCAGGAAAAACTCTAATGTAGGACTACTCCACCTAAAAGCTGTAGAGGTCACGTGGAAATCAATAGGAGATGTCCTTGAAAAATATTTAGCTACTTCAAGGCTTTAGAGTTTTTCTAATCTCTTTTTGCTTGTAAACACATTCGGAGTAAAAGAGTATTGTGAGGTTTTCCTATTTTTTTTTTAGATCGGTTCTACATTTTTATACGATCGTGCTTTTTATATTCTGGTCTTTCAATAAATAAGTCGATATTTGTGCTTTTTTAAAATGTGAGTTTAGTTGAGGTTGAAAAATCCTCTAAAACTACACAATTTTAGAATCTTGATAAATTTGCCTTTATCTGTAGATCTTAAGATACTTTGGCCCAAATTCACTAAGAATCGTAGTTGCGCCAGGCGCAAATTCGCCACACTTCGCCAGGCGTATTTCCGCCAGCGCTCCGCAAATTCACTAAAATCCGAAGTTGCGCACAGGGGTAGCGTAAGTTTTCAAAGTTGCGCTAGTATTAATTTGCCAAGCAAAGCGAAGTTTCGCTAGCTATGGTTCATTTGCATACGGCGCGAAATTCAAATTTCAATGGAGAAACACGTATCACCACTTCAAATGCCTAGAAAACCTTCAAATCAGCAACTAAAATTTTTATTTTGCCCTACACATGTGCCCACTGTCTAGGTAAGTTGCCATGAGTCAGGAAATGTAGGTGGGAAGGAGGGGAGCCCCAAAAAAATTTTTGATCTTTTTCAGCCTATAACCCATCATGTAGAAAACACGCCAGCGTTTTTTGGGACTTTGAAAAAATTTTGACTTTTTTGGAAACAATCCCTATCTACTCTATTGTGCCTCGCCAGGTCTGAGGTGGCGAAGGAAGTCTAGCGTAAAAGGTAGCGTTCAGTACACTGCGCAAGCTAGTGAATTTGCGTAGTTACGTCGCTAGCGAAAATTCGCCTGGCATAAGGGTGCGAAGTAACACTAGCGAAATTACGCCAGTGTTTGTTTGTGAATTTGCGCAGTAACGAAAAATGCCAAACGCTAGCGAATTAACGCTAGCGTTCGGCGCTTCGGCGCTTAGTGAATTTGCGCCTAACAGTCTTAAGGTGGCCATAAATGGGCAGATAAAGCTGCCAATATCGGTCCTTTAGACCAATTCGGCAGCTTATCTGCCCGTGTATGGGGGTTTCCGACTGGTCTTTCCGATCAATATCTGGCCACGATATCAATCTGGAAGGTTTGATTTATCCGAAAACCAACCCGTCGAAGCCCATTGCTCCTCATTGTAATCCGATCGTTAGGCCCTAGGGCTGAATGTTTGTATTACCCCAATATAGCTCTGTTGTTGGTGGGCATATCGGGGAAAGATCTGCTTATTTGGCAATGTTGCCAGATGAGCGGATCTCTTCATGTATGGCCAGCTTTAGAAACATTTTGTAGTGATTTAAGGTAGTGAGATAATGGTCTCCAGCAACCACCCACAAAATCAAACACAGTCTTTTATACGTACAAATAGGGATGCGCTGAATCCACTATTTTGGATTTAGCCGAACCCCGAATCATTCGCAAAAGATTCCACCGAATACCGAACTGAATCCTAATTTGCAATTGCAAATTGGTGGTGGGATGGGGAAATCATTTTTTACTTCCTTGTTTTGTGACAAAAAGTCACGCGATTTCCCTGCCCCTAATTTGTATATGCAAATTAGGATTTGGTCAGGCCAGGCAGAAGGATTTGGTCGATTTCTGCTGAAGAAGGCCGAATTCTGAACCGAATCCTGGATTTGGTGCATCCCTACTTACAAATGTGAAAGATTCACGCAGTCTCTTGCTTTCCAGAGATTGACTAGATAGACTCCACCGGCCTCTCTCTGGCTTCTTGGCTCTCTCCCAAGCACCTTGGCTTCCTCTCAGGCTACACATAGATAAACATAGGAGGATAGATGATTTTCGTTATAAAGGTAATCATATATTTATTTATTTTTTGCCAGATGTAGAATAAACAGATGGGTACATCCAGCTATTTGCTTGTTAATTACCATCCAAAAAAAATGTTTCCAGTGATCAGCTGCCAAGTCGCATTTGAAAACTCAATCAGAAAAAAATTATTTTTTTCTAAATTAGTTTTTGTCATAACTATAGCAACACCAATCAGCATCAAATCAAATTATTGTTTCAATTTACATAATAACATGCAGGGGGAAAAAGTCAATAAAAGCTGCAGAGCATCAGCCATGTTTGAAAGTAAGAAAAATAGACCCAGGATTTTGTGGCATATAAAATAGCATTGCAGAGCAGAGAAATTGTGTTAATGGTTGTTTTATACCAGGGTGCAACACAAGGGGCATGTTTATAAAGGGTAAAATGGTTAAGGAATTAAATGGGGTTCAAATTTACAGTGCATTTAGTGGGCTTTATTTTTTTGCTTGTGTGTGAATTAACATCATTCATTGTGATTGCAGAAATAATCCAGAAATAATCCAATCTATATTAAGGTGTGTCACTTATTTTACTCCACACTAACGCTTTCATTTATGCCATTATTTCAGATAATCAGGGAGGCTGATTTATCCGTTTTTTGATTTAGAGGTTTTTTTCAAAATTCAATGGCAAAAAGATACATCGTTAGTACAGTTATAGGATCCCTTATCCGGAAACCCGATATCCAGAACGCTAGATAGACTCCATTTTAACCAAATAATCCCAATTTTTAACGATTTCCTTTTAATATTCCCAATGATAATAAAACAGTAGCTTGTACTTGGTCCCAACTAAGATATAATTAATCCTTATTGGTAGCAACACCAGCCTATTGGGTTTATTTAATGTTTAAATGAATTTCTAGTAGACGTAAGGCATGAAGACCCAGATTACGAAAAGATCCGTTATCCGGAAAACCCCAGATGCCAAGAATTCTGGATAATAGGTCCCATACCTGTATATTTATAAAAAAAATGATCGAATACTCCAATACACATTTTTACAGAGTAAACTTTTTAAGAATCTTCCCAGATGTTAGCAGCCACATATTTTTATTTTAATCTTCTAGATATTTTTAAATTGATAAATCTACAGAATTCAAGTTCAGAGAAATTAGAATGGGAAAAAAAAAACGAGACGTAGATAGATTTGCCCCTTTATGTAACCCATGTAAGTCAATAGGTCAGATTCAGACTACAAAGAAATGATGTTTTAAAAACCTTTGGGAAGAATATTGATGATCAAAGCTGCTTTTCATGACACCAGAATGTTACACTTTGCTCCACATACACCAAGATTAAATGCCACCAAAACAGCCTGCAGGCAAACTATTAATTGTTTAGTTGTTAAATTAAAGGACATGTAATCCTCCCCAAAAATGTAATCAGTGAAAAACCTCCTTGAAATCTTTAGATACCTGACACTCTGGTTGTTAAAGGGTTAACAGTAAAGGTGCAGAAACCCTTTAATCACTTAGAATTCCTTCTCCTCTTCTAACCCACTCTGCCCCCTCCCTCAGAAATTTACTTTGGCTGTTGGCTCATAAACATGCTCAGTTCTTCTCAGCTCAGATTACTAAACACACCCTCTAACAGCTGATGACAGCATTGCTGGTTCCTATTAAATAGGGTTGCCACCTGTCCAGTTTTGAAGGTAAAGTCACCCGCTGTCCGGTTCGAAAATACCTGCCCGGTTTTCAGAAGTCTGAAAACCGGGAAAGCCTGTTACCTACTTCCCTACGTTGTGGCCAATCACAGGCTGCCATGTCACAGGCCAGCCACTTCACATCACTGGTCTGCCCCTTCATGTCACTGGCCCTGCCTCTCATGTCATGGGTACCGTATCCTGCCCAGATTCCAAATGCAGGAAAGGTGGCAGCCCTATATAGAAACTCTAGGGCGCAAATTCACTAAGCGCTAGCGTTTGGCATTTTCGGTACTTCGCAAATCCACTAACGAACGCTGGCGTAAATTCACTAGTGTTACTTCGCACACTTACGCCAGGCGAATTTTCGCTAGCGAAGTAACTACGCAAATTCACTAACTTGCGCAGTGTACTGAACGCTACCTTTTACGCTAGACTTCCTTCGCCACCTCAGACCTGGCGAAGCGCAATAGAGTAGATAGGGATTGTTTCCAAAAAAGTCAAATTTTTTTCTAAGTCCCAAAAAACGCTGGCGTGTTTTCTACATGATGGGTGATAGGCTGAAAAAGTTCAAAATTTTTTTTGGGGCTCCCCTCCTTCCCCCTTACATTTCCTGACTCGTGGCAACTTACCTAGACAGTGGGCACATGTGTAGGGCAAAATAAAATTTATATTTGCTGATTTGAAGGTTTTCTAGGCATTTGTAGTGCTAATACGTGTTCCTCCATTGAAATTTGAATTTCGCACCGTATGCAAATTAACCATCGCTAGCGAAACTTCGCTTCGCTTGGCGAATTAACGCTAGTGAAACTTCGCAAACTAACGCTACCCCTGTGCGCAACTTCAGATTTTAGTGAATTTGCGGAGCGCTGGCGAAGTGCAGCGAAGTTGCGCCTGGCGCAACTTCGCATCTTAGTGAATTTGCCCCTAGCTGTCTGATACTATTTTTTCTCTATATTTGAGAAACAATTCTATTATGTTTATTTAGGGGGTTATTTACTAAACCTAGAATTTATCTGGTCAGGCCTTTGGGGCAAAAACTCAACAATTTTTCATGGAAAAAAACTAAAATTTTTCAAGATTTATTATTATGCTGCAAAAAGCCATAATCCAAAATCTGTCTTTTTTTTGGGGGGGGGGTTTCAGGCAAAAACAAATCTAGTGATTCAGGGAAAAATCCCAAAAAATTAGAGTGATTCGGGTTTACGTTCTTTTTTATTACGTTTTCTGCCATTCGATTAATTCGGGTTATTTTAGTAATAAATTCAGTCAAATGGGTGTTTTGTCATGGTTTTTTTTTTATTAAAATAAAAGATAAATTCTGTTCTTAGTAAATAAACCACTAAATGTTTAAATAATTTTTCAGCAGACACCTGAAACCTCAGGTCCCGAGCATTCTGGATAACAGGTCCTATACTTTTACCTTGTGTTGGAAAATAGAAATCTTGGAGTCCCACGATCTGTATAAAAGCACTCGTTCCTACTGCATGGAGCGTTTGCATGGAAATATGTAGGTTATCCTTGACAGTACCTTGGAAACAATCAGAATGCAAGATAAAAAGTCAAAACGGATTATCAATATACTTTCATCAATAACCTCTCATCTTTAAACATCTTAAAGCCTAAGGTGAGAGAGTGTGAGTTCCCATAGAGTGCTATTGATAGAGAGAGGTGCCTCGCTATAGGAAGTGTGTTATTTTAAGAGCAGAACAAAGATCAGGACAAAAATCGCAGTGTATATTTGGTGTAAATTCAGGTTTAACCCTGGCAACAAGGGCTTCTTGTTTGCATCTTACAGAAATAACCTTTGTAAGTACTTGACCTATAGGGGGAATGTAATTCAGTCGCAAAGAGGAAAACTATTCGCACCAATAAGAATAAAAATCGACATCTCGCAATGGAATATTGTTCCTTAAACTGTTATTGTATTGCAATTTTAATTGCTCACTCTTAAGAAGTGCTTAACGGTATTGTCCATGTATTGCCCACGTTATTTCCTGAACGCTAAAAAATTGCACTGCTGTGTCCGTCTTGTGAATTCGCATTGAGAATACATTTTCGCAAATTCGATGGGTGTTTGCGTGGTTGTTGGGTGCGAAAATAGCGTTGACAGTAGCTGAAATTCGCAATTTGCAAAACGGATTTGCAAATATTTTCTCCGCCACCAAAGTTGTGGCGTAATTCATTCATAGAGTATCCACATAAATATTCGCAATTTGCGATTCTTGACATATTTAAAAAGCTCTCATGGACATTCGCATTTGTGAGAAAAAAAAAATCGCAGTTCTGTTTGCACCACACTTATTCAGCTTTATAAATATAACCATGCGCAGGGCAAATATATTCACTTTGCGAACCAATCTGCCTTGAGCGAAGTATATAAATGAGCCCCAATGACTTTTTCAGTAAGAAGTTTTATTACATTAACTGTGAATTGGCGCAAACTATAAAATTCGCAAACAGTCTTCCACTGTCGGAAGTGGTCGCTAAACAGTTTTCCGGGTTCACAAAGGCTATATTAAATTTGCTCAAAGCAAAATTTGTTCTCGCAAAGGCAAAACTTTTCGCATTGCGAATCGTATTTCTGTTACCGACTTTTATTACATTCCCCCGATATTGTCTTATTTAACAAGAACCAGTGTTCTAAGCTGCTTTACTAGGGCTGTTTTTTGCACTTTCTCATTTATATGGCCTCAGTGACAAAATGTCTCTGTGCGTATGTCAAAGACTGTAGGTCTCTCTGTCCGTCTGTCTGTCAAATGTCTTTTTAACTGAGCATTATGTTCTGCCTTAGGGAGATTAGCTTTCTAAGGGTATTTACAGACAGGCTTCCCAAGGTGCGTTGCATTTTTGTCCATTCTGCTTCTACCAAGGTCTCAAGGTCTGTTGGATTATTGATCTCTGTAAAGTCCTACACAAATAAATGGAGCTGCTGCTGAGCTCTGTACTACATTGCAGTATTCCCAGAGATACTTGAGTAGTTCTGTGCACATGTCACTAGGAATCCAAAATCTTTGTAGTCCCTGTGGCTTATTGCCATGAAGACCTATAGACATTCTGTCACTCAAAGTGAATCCCTTCTTGGAAAGTGTATAAATGGAACGATTTTTTTTCCCTAGCACTAGAGCTTTTGGCTGTAATTACTTATAAATTGGGGGAGTTGTACCATAGTAGTCATGGAATGTACAGGCAGTGTCGGACTGGCCCACCGGGATACCAGGAAAAGTCCTGGTGGGCCCAGGTGTCAGTGGCTCCTCATGCTGCTAAACATTTGGCCTATTTCATGGCCATTCCCTATTTTTATGAGAACAAAGAGGCTAAATAGATGGAATAGTTGATTATAGTATACTAGGAGAATAGAGGTTGATTTAGGAGATGAAGAATATTAATACTGAGAGTGGGCCCCTGGTCTAAGGTTTTATGTTGGGCCCTTGGTCTAAGGTTTTATGTTGGGCCCCTGGTCTAAGGTTTTTGGGTGGGCCCCTGGTGTCCCAGTCCGACACTGTGTACAGGAGAGAGATAGGAGTGAGTTACAGGGTGGCTTAGTAAATCAAATATCTATATTATGTTCCAAGGTGGACAGGGTGACTCAAAGTGCTGTAGATGCTTTAAAATGGTAAACAATGGTATCACTAACAGACCTTATTATTGAACATTTACCCCTACCTGTGTAAACACGTTTCACTTTGGCTAATATCTCTTTATGTTGGGGGTTGCCAATGTGAATGTATACAGTATGTATATAATAAGTGGCCAAAAACATCAATGTAGAGCATGGTGGACTCCTTACACACCATTAGCCTTTGTATAGTACCTGATAAAGGAGTGATTTCCTTTTTAGTTTTCTAAATAGATTATAGCAGTTCTAGAAATACATACAGCAGATGTCTTCACTCTCTTATGGGGCATATTTATCAAAGAGTGAAGTAAGAGATCACCACAGTCCACTATAGTGAAATTCCACCACCCTCCTTTCATTTCTATAGCATTGTAAAAGGCGTATTTAGCAAAGAGTGAACTTTCACTTTCCACCCATTGATAAATATTCTTTTAAAAATCCCATAAACGTAAATGGAGAGTGGCGGAATTTCACTCTAGTGGACTGTGGTGATCCTTAACTTCACTCTTTGATAAATATGCCCCATAGTTGCTCTCTAATAGGGATAGCTGTCTAGTCTTACATCTACACATCACATAGGGGCAGATTTACTAAAGGGCGCATTGTTGTCAGCGAAAGCTTTGCACACATCGCACCACTTCGCCAGGTGCAAATTCGCTACCACTACGCTAATTCAATAATATGCGAAGTTGCACACTGGCAACTTTTAGATAGCGTTACTTGGCAGTGTGAGCATTTCATAGCGAAGATGCGCTAGCGTTCGTTTGTGCCTAGTGAAAATTCGCTAGTGATCTTACCCTTAGGTCAATTTGCATACAGCAAGTAATTTAAAGTTGTACGGACGTCTTTATTATAAATGTTGGTGCAAATGTTTGAAGGCACCACTTTTTATTACACAAGTCCAGGGAACCTTAATAAAGACAAGAGAGTTAATATAATGCCCTACACATGAGCCCACTGTAAAATGAATGTTCCATATGTTATGAAATGTCTGGAGAAAACCTGTTACCCAAAAAAAAGTTTATCAGCCAAAAAGAGTTCAAGTCAGGACTTTTGCTGACAATTCTGATTCAAAAAAGGAAAAGCCACCAGCGTTTTTTGAACTTTAAAGCATTTCTGGCTCACAGGATATAATGTAAGTGAAAGAAGATTGAGGAAGATCTAGCTGCTTTTTGGCACTTCGCCTGGTCTGAGGTGGCAAAGGCAACTCTGGCAAAAGAGGTAACGTACAGTAAAATCCCCACTTTAGGGAATTTGTGTAGTAACCTCCATTCGCCAGAGCAAATAGAGTGCGAATGGCTGCTAGCGAAGGTCCAGTTCGCCAGCAAATTGCCGCCTGCACTTGTTAGTAAATTTCTGATGTCGCTGTGAGTGGCAACGCTGGCGAAAAGTCGCTAGCATTAGCCACTTCACTCTTTAGTACTGCCCCACAGTACTCACGATAATTACCAATGCATCGATCCTATTTGAACTCATGGTTAGGGATTAAGGGCTGGCCAGCTCAGTAGTCTTATTTTGTTAAAACTCCTATTACAGAATCTATCCATCACACTGGCTAGTAACTTGTTCATTCCCAACTTGGACCATCACTGCCTAAGGCTCTGGCTAAACATCCAACCAATCCAAAATATATATCAATAAATGCATCTCAATTCATAACCCCTTAATAAAATGAACAGGTCGCTACACAGTCTTATTTACATTCTTCATGTGAAAATTTGTTGCGCTGAAACCCCTAAAACTTCAGGCGCTCACCCAGTGAATTCTGTGACCTGGGTTTATGAACCCCAGGTCCTGCACTCATAAGTCAGCAGGCTCCTTAATGCTGAAACTTGAAGGGAAAATACACTCACCAAATTAGTTGAGTGGCGCTGGTGCGTTTCCCCAAACCCGTAGCAGGAGGTGAGTAAACACTTGAAGAAAAACCAGCAAGCACTCCAAACACCACTCCTAATATAAAAGACGACTTTATTTCAGTAGATTAAAATCAATCCTGACTCGTTTCGTATCTGGGATACGTAGTCATAGGCCTGAATCCAAAAGACTCATTAATGATCCACCTCAGTCTTTCATATCATGGAAATAAGATAATAAAGTAATTATTCCTCAGAAGGGTCTAATGCTTCATTATTTAGATATGCGCTGAAAAAAACCCAACATGGACATTACTGTAGCTTTCTTTTTTTTTCCTGCATCGATTTCGTCATGAAAATTTGTTTCAGAAAGCTAATGCCAGTGTTGGGTCTGATTCTTTTCTGCTCTTTTCCACAGGCCACGACCAGCTCCAGTGTGGCATTAGTCCAAGGGAAAATATTTCATTCTAACCCCTATCATGATTAGTAGCCCATATCTATATCATTGGTTAGTGCATTGAAGCCTGGAAAGGTCGTCAAATTCGGTAGACATTTGCATGTTTGGTGACCTTGCAAAGAAGCATATCTTCTGGTGAACATACAGCTTTAGAGATTATCCTTGTTTTCTTCCATTCATTTAAAGGAGAAGGAAAGGCTAAATTAAGTAAGCTTTATCAGAAAGGTCTATATAAATATACCAGTAAACCCTCAAAGTAATGCTGCTCTGAGTCCTCTGTCAAAAGAAACAACACATTTCTTTCCTTCTATTGTGTACTCATGGGCTTCTGTATCAGACTTATTGTTTTCAGCATAAACCTCCAGGGCTAGGGCTTGAGCATGCTCAGTTTGCTCCTCTCTTCCTCTCCCCCTCCCTTTTCCTCCCTCCCTCCTGTAATCTGAGCCCAGAGCTATGAGTGAACAAGGAGAGACTCAGGCAGGAAGTGATGTCACACCAAGCTAATATGGCAGCTGCTTCCTACACAAACAGAGAGAGCTTCTAGAGCTGTTTACTCGGGTATGGTAAAGCATTCTGCAGAATAAATATAGTGTTATAGCTTGCACTATTTTGGCTAATCTATTGGCAATAAGCTGCTTCGGTAGCTTTCCTTCTCCTTTAAAAGTGAAATATATGAGATCTCCAGGAATGGAGCGTTTTCCATTTTCCACAACCCTTGGGCCAATGCTCCCGCATTCTGGCCTACAAATCTTGAAAGGCAAAATGTCTCTGTGTATATTTTTTGGGGGCGAGGCTGAACGCGAATCAGATGATTGGAAGAATGTGAGCACCAAGAAGCAAAACAGTAATTAAATGTTTTAAAAAATTATGGAAAAGTCTGTTTTTTTCACTGCTGTTACTAACCATACTCTTATTTTAAACACTATTTTATTTTGATAGTACGCTTTAAGCCAATGCCCTTTAATTAATAGACTGCTGTGTATTAATTATGCAAGCTGTATTATTTTTCATGCCAGTGCACATATTATTCTCTCAAATATCACGCACTACCATGATCAAAGCCATTAACTCTTGATTTATTTCCAGGCTGTTGTGCTTGTTTACTGTCTTTCCCACAAATGATGGGGCTGTTATAACCCCGTAGTTATGCAACTGCTCAAGCAGATCTCCGAAAGTGTTTGATCTTTCAATTGAACTTGTGTTTATGGAGTGATAATGCATAGGGGATGGTCGCCCTTGACTCAGCAGTCACAAGATACAAGTCAGTTATTTTTAACCTTATGAACTGATTGTATCAAGGCACAGTCACAAGAGCTGTAAAGCCAATGTTAAAGAACATATTGAACAGTGAGCCAGTCTCTTTTCATCAATGTTTTGAAAAGGCTTTTCAAAGATAGGCAATAAAATTGCATTTACATTCCATTATAAGTAGCAGAGAAAATGAATTAAAGACTTGGCTCCATCTTCCACAAAGCATTGCGAAAGGCAGCTGAGTTCTGCAACAATAGTCAGAACCAGCAGTGCAAGAAGGGACAGAGAGATACTGCATTCAATTCAATAGACGGGCAATTAATATTTAGGGGCACATTTACTAATGGTCGAATATCGAGGGTTAATTAACCCTCGATATTCAACCCTTGAAGTTAAATTCTTCGACTTCAAATATCGAAGTCGAAGGATTTAGCGCTATTCGTTAGATTTTAATCCATCGATCAAACGATTTTCCTTCGATCACAAATTGGCTACTAACATTGATGCTCGGTAGGTTTTAGGTGGCGAAATAGTTGGTCGAAGTTTGTTTTAAAGAGACAGTACTTTGACTATCGAATGGTCGAATAGTCGAATGATTTTTAGTTCAACTCGTTCGATTCGAAGTCGTAGTCGAAGGTCTAAATAGCCAATTCAATGGTCGAAGTAGCCAAAAAAATACTTCGAAATTCAAAGTATTTTTTATTCTATTCCTTCCATCGAGCGAAGTAAATGGGCCCCTTAGAGTATCTCAGTCATGGATAATAATAGCCCTCGTGAGTACTGTTATTTGCAAAAACTAGAGATATTGATGGATATTAAAATTTGCAAAGATGCTTATCAATTAAATTGATTCATTGGAAAAAAATACATTTTCTAAACATTTAGGGGCAGATTTATCAAGGGTCGAATTTCGAGTTCATGGGAGTTATTTAAAACTCCAATAAATTTGAAATTCGGGCAATCGAAATCTAATTTAAAAATCTAATTTTTCAAAGTCGGGTGAACAGGGTCGACCCAAAAACTCAAATCGAATTCGAATTGAATTCGATTAGAATTCAATCAAACTTGATTTGAGTTTTTTCTCCAAAAAAAACTTGAATGTCAGGAAGGCTGCAAACAACTCCAAATTGATCCCAGGATGCCTTCCATCGGCTAAAACAGCAATTTGGCAGGTTTATGGTGACTCATAGTCTAATTTGAGTTCTTAAAGGGCCGGTGTGTGATAAATTTCGAAAATTAAATTTTTTAAAAAAAACTCAAATCCAATTTTAATAATTCCCTACCTAAATTTGACAGTTTTGGCCATAAAAAAAACTCGGAATTTTGTATACAAAAATTCTAATTTTCACTTTGAACCTTGATAAATCTGCCTCTAAAAGTTAATTTAAAGATGAACAACCCCTTTAAAGTATGGAGATCCAAATTAAGGAAAGGTCCCGTATCTAAATAACCCCAGGTCCCAGGCATAACAAGTCCCATACCTGTATACTGAAAAGTTCTCTTTTTTTTTTTTAAACTGACATGTTTTGTTGATTTTCGTTACAGGGGAGGCACATTTTTCAAAGATTGAATTTCGAATAAATTACATTTTTTAAAAACTCCCCTATATTCCCATACATTCGAAATTCAACCAATCGAAATTTATTAAAAAAATAGCATTTTTTAAACTCGAATGAATGGAATTGACCTGAAAACTCGAATCGAATTCAGATCGAATTCAATTCAAATTTTAAAAACTCAATTCGAGTTTTTTCTCTGAAAAAAATACTTGAATGTCAGGAAGGCTGCAAACAAATCAGAATTGATCCCTGGACCTCTCCCATTGACTTAAACAGCAATTCGGCAGGTTTTAGGTGGCGAATAATCAAATTCGATTTCTTAAAGGGCCAGAGTATGATAAATTTTGAAAATCAAATGTAATTTTTTTTAAGAATCTCGAATCAAATTTGAAAAACTCCCTAGTCGAATTTGACAGTTTTGACCATAAAAAAAATTAGAATTTTGAATTCGACCCTTAATAAATCTGCCCCATAGTGTGCGTTACCTGTGGCCATCAATAATAACATAGTAATGTAAAAATAAAGAATAGAAAAGGGGAAAAAAAAGGAAAATCCAGAACCATTTTAACATTTTAACAATTTAACAGAGAAAGAAGTTAGAGGGAAAGTAAGGGGGTGTAGAGGGGAGAGGGGAGGGGAGATTGTGATGGGCCTTCCAGTCTCAGAGACATGAACAGTTGTACTCATACAATGCAGTCTAACTGAAGGGCTGTCAGCAGTGCGCTTTAAAGTTCAGCGTTGCCTGTCTGCGGATCAGTCAGGCAATGGTTCCAGATCTCTTCAAACTTGGCAGGACATCCTCGCACCATGTATGTCACTTTCTGCCATGGAAGCATAACATCAATTCGTTTGATCCAATAGTTCAGAGATAGAGGTTCCAAAGCTTTCCAAGTCAGCAGCATTGATTTTTTTAGCATAATGTAACAGTTGTAGTAGAAACAGTCTATCACCAGAGGACAGGGCCAGGTCTTCAGTATGCCCCAATAGACAGAATGTTGGGGAACCAGTGTTTTGGAGAAGTGTTCATAAAGTTAAGTATTGTAGTCGAAAACTGCTGGATCTTGGGGCAGTCCCAGTCCACTGCTCAAGATTACACTTTACACAAACATCTGGATAACCTGGATACAATTGTGCCAGCCTACTGTATGTGGAGTCAGGTGCACTCTATTCAGAAATTTAACATCTACATATAACATGTATAGTATATATCGGTCTCTCGTTGATATATTGGTTTCAGGAACTTGTTCGAGCAAATCTTCCCAGTCTCCCGACTAAAGCTGAGGGAGGTCCTGGGTCCATTTAAGACTAATGTGCTTAATAGGGTCAAAGTTAAAATAGCATAGAACCAACTGAGTGGTCTGGTAAGCTCAGGCCTACGGAGATAATGCTCAAGGGTACATTCAGTAATAGTGGGGGCTCAATCAGGAAACTGAGCCTGAAAGGGGCATATAGAACAGAAAACATATAGGTCTGAAGCCCAAACTTTTCTTTTAGTTGTGGGAACTGCTTGAGCACCCCAGAATGAACAATGTTGTTTAAACATTTTACCCCTGCTGTAGTCCATGAACTAGCATTGGGCAGGGTTCTTAACTGTACAAGGGCTTTATTCACCTAAAGTGGGGTCTCTTTGGACAAACTAGTTGCTTTCTTATAGGTGGAACCCACCGTTTTGGTGAAAATTTGGGTCACTGTTTGTATACGAGGTGGTATAGGGTATACAGATGGGAGACCTCTATGTAGCTAGTTGGCCACAACCTCAAAAGAGAACAAATGTTTAATCTGTAACACATAAATAGGCAAAGAAACTTCCCAGCAACAGAACTGTAAAATAATCGTCATGCATTCATTAGCGCAAGATATGTGGACTATAGATTCCTTGCATAGGAAAAATGTTTTCACATTGTCAAAGGAATAACCCCCTGTGTCACAGCCCTTGAATAATCTGATAATAAAATAACATCCAATTGGGCAACAAAAGAAGTAAATGTGTATGTAATATAATGGTGACCTCCAACCTGTATCTCTTTAGCTCAGCTACCCACCCACACAGGTTGTCGCCACTAAATTTAACAATAACCATAAAAAATCATAAATAACCCTGCAATGAGAGGCTTTTTTATGGAAATGGTTATTGACACCGTTTCTCATTCTGGAAAAAGTAATACAGATGAAGGATGGGGGAAGATACGTTTTTCCTTGAATAAAATGCTTAAGGAGTTTTGAATAATTGAGCACTATAAGTCCTTTTAGTCACTCCTAGCAACTCTATCTAAATGAGTTTATTCCAACTGTGAATGCATGTAAATGATTCTCACTCACACTGGGTCAGTTCTGTTCCCGTGTAATTGTCCCCAGGCTTCACACACATGACACATGTTTACACGACTTGTATCATGAGAATTTTATAAAAAAAATAGAATCTTAGATCACCCCCAGGCAATTGTAACCTACATCAGCCATAACTCTGCCATTAATAATTACTTAAAGTATTATTCCAATATATCCCAAATTGGAAATGTTTCAGTTATTAGGGCTGGGCAGTTATACAGTACTTAATATAACCATCATTCGTTCAGTTTCAAACCTATTCTGAAAGTGTTTTGGATTATTCTGTATTATTTCTAATTCATCCTGCTATAAAAATCAACATATTGAAGTGATGTGAATAATGATATTCACAGAGATCTCACCATAAAGCATGGCAGAATGTCTGGTTTGCGGAAAAAAAAAAGGAATCAAGTTAATTCAAAATGCAAGCAAATCTGTTATTTGCAACACTGCTCTATGTAGACATAAATACTTTGGACAACATAGTCTGCCAAACAAGGGTGGGGGGAGCAGAATTGTGTCCAGAGCCATCACTGGGGGCAAGCAAGCAGGACTCTTGTCAGGAGATTCCAGTCAAAGTAGGGAGTCCCTGACGGCTGTGAAAGTGGTGAGGCACCCAGTAAATGGGGTGAAGTGTGGGCAGATTGTGAAGGCAGGAACTGGACAGGTTGGGCAGTGGTTGGGTAGTTATTCCAGGCGGGCATGGGGGGCCCAGAATACCTTTAGCAATAATCCCTTAACAGTGGCTTGTGAGCAACATGTTGCCCACGGACCCGTTGGATGTTGCTCCCAAAAGCCTCAAAGCAGGTGCTCATATTTCTTTCCTTTTCCTTTTTAATTCCTGACTTGGAAGCAAATTCTTTAAAGTAGAACTTAACCCCCCAAAAAGAAAAGTCTCCCTCCCTGATTCCCCCTGCATACTTGATTACCCCTGAATGTGCCCCTAACACAGTACTCAAGTATCGGTGCAGAGCATGCACAGTGGAGCTTATGGGTGCCATCTTCGAACTCTTCGGTATTCTTCAGGTCTTCTTCCTTAAATTTTTCGGCAGTTTGGGAGCATGCGCAGTTGCTACGAACTGAAAGACTGCCCCAACTGCACATGCGCCAAAGAAGATCCCAGAAGATGGTGCCCATGAGCTTACTCTGCACCAACACGTGAGTTCTGTGCTAGGGGCACTTTCAGGGCTAATGAACTATATGGTTGGGAGAAGCAAGGGGAGACTATCTGTGGTAGTATCTAGAGGGTTTTCTTATTGGGGGGGATTAAGATGTGCACTACCAAACAGAGCCTTCTGCCCTTATTTGGCACCCCCATGAGCTTCTTTCATGCTTGTGTCGCTCCCCAATTCTTTTTTACTTTTAAAGGTGTCTCAACAGTAAAAAGGGTTGAGGATCCCTGCTACAGCAACCATTGCTGTGTTATCCATTGAGGCCCCCGCACAGATTTCAGCACAGAAACTGAGACTGACCACCTTAAAGAGATTAAATTGCCACTTTGCTAGCTTTTATTTTCAAATAAACACAATTCTTCAGCCCACTGGCTTCACATGGGGGAAATCACATAACATAAACAGTCCCTCTTCACACCCTCACTGGTGTTCTCTGGAGTTTAGCCCTTACTGGCTTTTAACGGACCACAAATTCCAGAATGCTCTCTGGGCACACTTGCTCCTTGGGAGCGGTTTCTCTTGTCCTATCTCCAGACTTTTGAAGCGCTCTCCAACTCAAGGGAATCCCACTTTTGTTTCCAAGTGCTCACAAGCACTCCTTTTCATGGCCCCTCACCCTCCTTCACTCCAGGAGGTCTCTATGGGGAAGCAGCAGCACTGAGGTGTTGCTCCCAGGTGAGCTCCACCAATGAGGCAGCGCCCCCCTGGTTACCAGGGGCGGCAAAAATGCTGCTCCTGGTAACTAACAGCTGAATTTCCGGTTTTGAACCCGGAAATTTGTCTCTTCTAGTGCAGCGAGCACAATTGCGCTCTCTGCACTAGCGTCGTGCAGCACCCGACGCCCTCCTGCGCAGAAAATGTGAGCGTCGTGAGTGGCAGCAATGGAAGGCGCTGGTTGCCCCACTACCACATACATGTAGTTAATTACCTCTAACTGCCTTAAGCTTTGCAGCTGCAAAACCCTTACATGGAGCAAGGGATGGAAGCCCACCCTGCTCTCTTCCATTCACTCCAGGGACCCATAATCTGTGAAAATACACATAAAGCTGGTGAAATACACATGATGTTGTGCACTTTTGACACACATATTTTACACCATTTATAAACACAAAGAGGGCAACTTATCACTGTCCATTCCCTGTCTCCCTGCCCCATGTTCATCATTTATTCGTTTTTAGTCATGACCAACGTAACCATGTATTAAAGTTCTGCACTGGGTTGGGTACCCATGGGATACCCACAATATTTTTGGGACTCGGGTGTATTATTCCTCATTTGTTCAGCGTGCAGGTGCTCCGCTGACACCCGATCCTCTGTAGTGGGGGGGCTACAGGTGGCCCATGCAGTGGAAGATGGCTATAAATCCCAGTACCCTAATGTTATGAAATGGCAGATGTGACATCACTTCCGGTTGACGTGACTTCAGTTCCAGCTGGTGCGGGAAGGCGGTTGGGTTGCTTGGTTCATTTATCTTAGGAAAAGAATCTACTGATCTGGACCCAAAAAAAGTTTAAAAATCCCCTGCCATTTAACTATGCCTGCTTTCCTATAGTATGCATTATTCTACTAGAAAATGTATTTGTGGATGGTTTGTGGATGGGTGCAAATTCACGAATCATGGCTTGCCAGAGGTATGACTAACAGAGTACCCACAGAGATATATCCCTGAATACATTGATTCCAAGACTTGTATGTTTTCTTATCTTCTGTCATGGGGATCAGAATCTATTCTGTTGGGGACAAAAGAATGTTTTTTTTTAATTAGCTACACAGGCACACACATGGCTGGGAAGTCTTCAGCCCGCTGTTTATCTCTGTTCCATGTTAGCTTGTTCCGCAATATAAATATCTGCCTGGCCTTTGGTTACAGGAGAATTATTTCTGCTCCCACAGGGAGGAAGCCGCATGGTTTTCTACGTTTTATATTACCCGTAGCAAAATGCTATAATGGAGCAATGTGCTTACAATGGGCCCTTTGATATTGTGTGATTTGAAAATGTATCAAGCATTGTGTAACCGAAGCATTGGAAGAGAAGTGCCATATTTCGGGCAATGGAGAATACTGAGATGTGAGGAGACATTTTAATGTTCTGATGTTAACTCTTACTGTGAGTCAGACTGCTATACTTCTGGATCATATTAAGCCCTTTATATTCCCATTCTGTAAGGAGCTTTATTTCAGCATTGTTTGTGTTTATATTTCGCTGTAAGAGGCATATCCCATGATGTACGGCGTCAGCAATGATGGGTATGGCGTAAATAGCCAGTTTTAATACAGGTATGGGATCTGTTATCCAGAAAGCTCCAAATCGTGGAAGATCATCTCCCAAAGACTCCATTTTATCCAAATAATCCAAATTTTTAAAAAAAGCAAACAGATTTTATGTTTAAATTTAATTTTAAAATTTGATGTGGGGCTAGACATATTCTTAGTTTCCCCGGTGCCCCAGTCATGTGACTCAGATAAACTTTTGAAAAACTTCCATCACTCTTTGCTGCTGCACTTCAAGTTGGACTAATATCAACCCCTCCCTCCCAGCAGCCTTTCATCAGAACAATGGGCGGGTAGATATGAGAATAGCACTCAATAGTAAAACACCCAAGTCTGCCCATGACTCAGTTACATTGAGTAGGAGAAACAATAGCTTATCTGAAAGCAGTTCCATTGTGAAGTTCTGTCTCTTTTCTGGATCAAGCACAATGACCCGAGATGGCTGTCTTAACACCAATATTACCTTTTTTGAGCATGTTAGTAACCCCATACACAAAGTAAGTTCCTTACATAATGGATCTGCTGAAATGAAAGCGGAAGAACTTGAATGGCCCGACTTCAACCCAACTGAACGCCGTTGGAATGAATTGGAATGCTGGTTAAGCCAATAATCAGTGCCCAACATCTTATTCCATATGAATGGAAGCAAATTCCATCAATAATGTGTTCAATGTGTAGTGGAAGCCTTCTCAGCAAAGAGAAAACTTTATTACCCTTGATTTTGGAATGAGATGTTTAACAAGCCCGTGTCTACATGCTCTTGGCTCTACATCTGCAGCACAGATACAGTAATATATTTATACACAACAGGCTTCAGATATGCAGCATGTTATTTCTAACTTATCAGTGCAATGTGTTGCAATGCGTCTTCTGTGAAAAAAGAAATAAAACGGAAAGACAAATCTCAGAAGCTCAGACTCTCGTACATAACAATGAGCCTTTATTAATGGAATTACTTTTGAGGAAGGCTAATTGTTGTTCATTATGCACAGATGGTGCCAAGTATTAAATTATTCTGGTTCTTATCCTGATATACATACATTATGTAAAAGATGTTATTGTTCACATTTGTAAACCAAGTTGAGAACAGCAGATGGAATTAGCGCCAATGCAGTTATAAACAGGCCTCAAGCGCAGAAGCACTCTAGTATACGTTACTGCCCTCCAACCATACTCTCACCTGAGTATTGGCCAGCATGTGTTGGCTCAGCATGGACAAAGCAAGCTCTTGGCTTCCAACTACCCAAACAGGCTATTTGGGTTTGGGAACTGTCAGGGTGAGCTGGAATGAAACAATTTCAGCTCTCATCTATGATCCCTGGTCACCAACCAGATACAACAGTACCCTTATTTTCCTCTAAAAACTATGCTAATCCTTGAACCTACCACCTTTTTTTGACTATATCCATTTTATGGTAAATTTGGCAGATTACGGAAAGTTTGAACACGTTTCTGGGAGTTTTGGGGCAATATTTCATGTGTTATAACAGTTTTGCTAATGAAGGTGAATTGCCCTTTAAGCTGTGTCTCAGTTCTGAAAAGATACCTGCTTATCTTAAATAGTTACCATGGTATCTTTGCTTATTTTAAATTGTTACAAATGTATCAAAGTGCAGGCATTGAGCGTTCCGGGCCCTCTGCCTCTTATTTAATTACATTTCAGAAACGTTCTATCTTTTTCTGGCCGTTCAGTGCAGGAGATTAAAGAGAAAGTTGGGACATTTCACTAACAATCCGGGACTGCTGGCCAAGCTGTCAAAATCTGGGCTGTCCCGCCGAAAATGAGTAATTTGGGAGGTATGGGTTCGGTGGGACCATGCAAGGTTATGACCTTTTTGCCAGACCATTTTGCCTTCATTCAGAAATCCCTACTGTACCACAATCTTTCAATTTCCTATAGTAAATGTTGTGTAAAGTGATACTGCAGGTTTTGTGTTGCTAAATCATTGTCATGACCATTGGGGCCACAATGGGCCTCAGGGGACACTGGTCATAAAGTTTGGAGGAGGCTGAGCTGGGATATAGGCAGGTAAATGCACAGGCAAAGTGCCATTAGCCATTTGAAAGGAGCCTCCTCTCCCAATGACTCTCCACCTTCCTTGGTGTCTGCATACAGTGCCCAAGCTTTCACCGGACCATTGGCTACAATGGTTCCATTAGGCTGCCACTAACCTAGTCCCTACACACTCTCTTCCCTATCTGAAACATAATCGCCTGGGGGAGTAACTCAAATCTAAACTCTTCATTGGAATGTCTATGCTAGCGAGCCCTATGTAACTCTCATTCCTAGAGCAAGCTCCTTACAATCCCTACCTCTCTGTCTATTCCTAGCAAACATGGTCAGCCTCAGCAAGGCCCCACCTTATATATAAGCTCCTGCAGAGGAATCCCCTCCAGGCCAACCTTATGAGTTACCCCCCTCTGCTGGCTGCTTTGTTTATAGCCATAACAATTTACATGGATAGCAGACATTTTTACCTCCTTACAAACTGAAGGCAGGCCCTTGTATAAAAACACAGTCTGGTGCTATGAGGAAAAGTAGTGGAACCTGCAGAGTTATAGACAGTCAAGCAGGTTTATTGGCAAAGCAGGGGAAGGTCCAAGGTTCAGCACACAGTAACAGTCCAGACACCAAAGTCCAGGCGAACAGTCAAACAAGCAAGTGTCAATACCAGGATAAAGAATAGTGGAGGACCTATCCCAGACACAGTGACCAGCATGAAGGTAGAACAGGCAGTTGGTGTCAGTTTGGTTTAATTGGTTGAATTTAACACCCAGGGGCCGATTCACTAAATTCGAGTGAATTCGAGTGAATGATTCGAATTAAAGAAACTTCGAATTTCGAAGTGTTTTTTGGGCTACTTCGACCATCGAATGGGCTACTTCGACCTTCGACTACGACTATCGAAGGATTCGAACTAAAAATCGTTCGACTATTCGACCATTCAATAGTCGAAGTACTGTCTCTTTAAAAAAAAAATCGACCCCCTAGTTCGGCAGATAAAAGCTACCGAAGTCAATGTTAGCCTATGGGGAAGGTCCCCATAGGCTTGCCTAAGTTTTTTTGATCGAAGGATATTCCTTCGATCGTTGGATTAAAATCCTTCGAATCGTTCGATTCGAAGGATTTAATCGTTCGATTCGAAGGATTTAATCGTTCGATCGAATGAATAATCCTTCGATCGATCGATCGAATTTCCTGCGCTAAATCCTTCGAATTCGATATTCGAATTCGAAGGATTTCAATTCCTAGTCAAATATCGAGGGTTAATTAACCCTCGATATTCAACCATTGGTGAATCGGCCCCCTAGTGTACAGGGTCACTGATATCAGTTCTAACATTTTCCCATGGTATAGTTTGTACTCGGCTTGCCAGCTCATGTGCTGATGTCACTTGCCAGCTCAGTGATGTCATCAGACAGCATTAGATACTCGCCAAATGACCCTGCCTTACAAATACTAAACCATTTTCTGAGCAGATTTTATAAAATTAAAACAATGTAAAATAGATAATATTATGTAAATGATACAATCTTTCTCTTTCCATTGCAACGGCATGTCGTCCTTCATAAAACATCACAAATACAATCTCAAGGCTGAAAAGCATTTGCATATGTCTCCCAAAGACTTTTATTCATACGGTGCAAGGTCTTTAATTGAACAGTGGTAACACCTGCAACATGCCATTTCCTTAACACATTCACACAGTCGCTCCATTGGAAAAGAAAAAAAAAAATCCTATTTCTGCCTCGATAAATGTAACCAAACAACAAAAGATGGGTATTTGTGCAAGTACATAAAGTGGATATAAAGGGTACCCTCTGTATAACAGATGTACTGACAAACCTCACTAGTGCGGTGACTGCACGGTGTCCTGAAGGCAAGGCTTTATTAAGTTATTTACAGTTTTCTAAGTAGTTATTGTGCAATTGTATATACACAGCAGGAGAACGTAGGCCGCTAAGTACAATCCATGAATATTTTACTAGGGTCTTAGCATAACTATGGCAAACAACGCCTTGATAAAAGCACAAATAAATGGAACCAAGAATAGAAAAAAACTCAGCACTCTAATGCCAATGGATAATGCAATAATTATTTTGCTCCCTACCAAGTATCACACAAATGGAACAGTGCGTTAGGGCTTCGAATATCTTGGGGAAAAATTACATGCAGGCAGCCATATTGTAATGTGTTCAAAGCAGCCATGAAAATGCGGCATATTAGCCTCGCAAAGGGACGGATTGTATCCGGAATGATCATTGATTAGGCACTAGGGAAATGCATTCATTATATAGGAGATAATGTAACTACCTGTAATTTATAAGGATATAAAGTCAGTTTTGTGGTTATAGAAAGCCAATTATACAAGTTATATATCTCTGAGCACAGGATTTGCTGTACTTAATACTGACTGCATGAATATGACCATAAAAGCTGTTCCTTGGAATATATAGAAAATATAAATTTTACTAAGAAAGCTGTTACTGTGAATTTTAACCTAGAGGGCAGATTTACCATCCAAAATGTGAGTTCAGAGCTTAATAAATACAAACTCACCCACGTTCTATTCCTTCCTATGAGATTTTTACAAACGTTTTCATCAAACAGCGAATTCTAACTTTCACCCATTGATAAATACAATTCTAAAAATCCCATAATAAGGAATCGAACGTGGGTGAGTTATTATTTATTAAGCTCCCACATTTTGATAAATCTGCCCCTAGGGAAGAAAGCAAGAAATACTTCAAGGGGCTGTTTTAGCAAAGGTAAAGGTAAATTGAAAAATCAATTTTATGAAATCGAATTTTGAGCTAATTTTAGTGTACTGTGACAAGATTTGAAAAAAATTTGAATTTTTTACTGCCTCTTTAAAAATTTGACTTTGACTTCGATTGCTGTTTTAGTCTATTTGGAGTCATTTGGTGGACTTTGAAAAATTAAAGTTTCTTTTTTAAATACTTCGAATCAAATTCGATCTGAATTTGATTCGAACGTTCGAATAAAGCCTATTTATTCACATGAAGTTAAAAAAAATTTATTTTTCTTAATAAATTTTAGTTGGTCTTTTTTTTATTCAAATTTCGAGTTGATGAGAGTTTAAAAAAACTTCCATCACCTCTAAATTCGACCCTTGATAAATAAATGCCCCCAAAGGTAGCGTTAGTGAGTTTTTTATACCTCAAATAAACTCACAACTCAGGGATGGGCGAATTTGACACGTTTCGTTTCACCAAAAATTCGCCGCCGGCGAAATGTCGCAGACGCCCGTTAAAGTCTATGGGCGTCAAAAAAAATTTGGGCGTCTATGGGCGTCAAAAAATATTTTGTCGCGCGTCTTTTTTTTGACGCACATCTCCATACAAGTCTATGGGCGTCATTTTTTCGGCGAAACGAGGCGAAAAAATTCGCCCATCCTTATGTTTTCTGATTTATGAAAAAACTTGAATTAGTTAATTTGGGGTTGAAAAACCTGAATACTCAAATTGATCCAGTTTTCAGCAAAAAAAAAAAAACATTGAATTGCTCGAATTCATCCCAAACATTTAGGGGCCGATTCACTAAATTCGAGTGAATTCGAGTGAAGGATTCGAATTTAAAAAACTTCGAATTTCGAAGTGTTTTTTGGGCTACTTCGACCATCGAATGGGCTACTTCGACCTTCGACTACGACTATCGAACGATTCGAACTAAAAATCGTTCGACTATTCGACCATTCGATAGTCGAAGTACTGTCTCTTTAAAAAAAAATTCGACCCCCTAGTTCGGCAGCTAAAAGCTACCGAACTCAATGTTAGCCTATGGGGAAGGTCCCCATAGGCTTGCCTAAGTTTTTTTCATCGAAGGATATTCCTTTGATCGTTGAATTAAAATCCTTCGAATCGTTCGATTCAAAGGATTTAATCGTTCGATCGAAGGAATAATCCTTCGATCGATCAATCGCATTTCCTGCGCTAAATCCTTCGAATTCGATATTCGAATTCGAAGGATTTCAATTCCTAGTCGAATATCGAGGGTTAAATAACCCTCGATATTCGACCATTGGTGAATCGGCCCCTTAGACTGTAAACTCTACGGGGTAGGGTCCTCCAGCCTTTTGTCTCCTTGACACTGAGCACTTAATCTGTATTGTAATTATATTTTATATTCAAGTGAATTGTCTTTTTAATGATACATTGTTACTTTTTATTTCAATGACCCCTTGTTTGTTACTTCTAATTTATTGTTTTGCTGTACAGTGCTTTGCCCTCAAGGAGCGCCATACAAATAAAAATATACATACATACATCATGAAGGCTACAAACATCTTCAAATGGTTGAAGGGACCTCTGTCATTGACTTCTACATGACCTTGGTTTTAGCTGGAGTAATTTCAGATTCGGGCAATTTCCAGGTTCAGGTATGAAACATTTTAAAAAAATTCAAGGTTTTTTTTTTGTTTGTTTTTTTGAAAAAACAGAAAAATTCTATTTTTTTACCTTGAAAATTCGAGTTTTGACTAAACAATAACCTCCAAAACTTGGATTTGGGTAAATAACTCGGTCTTTAATAAATAACCACCCCCTAAATGTCTATTACATAGTAAAGAGCAAGGTGCAAAAAAGTGCAAAAAGCTGGTGCATTCTGCAGTGTTTTCTGCATTTGCATCTATATATTTTTCCCTTTTCTCCCTTCAACACCCATGAATGCAGCTGACTGGATTTTGCAGGGCTGTATTCATGAGGGGAAGAGGGGAGGAGGCACATAGGTATAACCCCTCCCATCCCATGCCATCCCTTAACTTGCGCATCGTTGAGCGCCACAAATTGGGGAGCACAGGCGGATGCAGGCTAAAATGCAACACTTAGGGGGTTATTTATCATATTTATCAGTACAAATTTATCTCAATATCTTCTGAAAAAAACTCTGACCAAATCCGCATGGGTTTTTTTGACTTTTTTATTAAAACATTTTCCCGAAAATTTTGTTTGCTGGAAAAACTCCGAAAAAATTGTGAAAAATACAATTTTACTAATTGTTCAGAATTTCCACCTGAAAACTCAGATTTGTTTCCGACTTTTGCCCGAAAACCCCAAAAATTTCAGATTATTGCATAAAACCCAAATCTTTGGGATGTCTTCCATTGACTTATATGCAACCTCGACAGGTCTGAGATTCTGACTTTTTTCATCCTCGGGGTATAATAAATTCTGAAAAATTAGTGATTTTTTTTTCCAGATTTTATACTAAGAATTTGGCGTTTAGTAAATAACCCCCTATATTTATACTTTATACTCTGCTTGCTGACAGACATATATGGTTGAGATAATGGGGGTCATTTATTGACAACTGGGGTCACAAAGGGGTGTAAAAGCAGTGCCCTTGCTCATTTAAAAAGCACTTGCATCCAGGATGTCAGTAAACAAACCCTATAATCTCAAACATATCATAGTCACATACCTGTTCATGAATAGTCGTTGCACTTGTAAGTCTGCTTTAAAGGGATACTGTCATGATAAAAAAAAAAATTAATCAGTTAATAGTGCTGCTCTATGACTGGGGGCAGCTGGGAAATTGACAATATGTCTAGCCCCATGTCAGATTTCAAAATTGAATATAAAAAAATCAGTTTGCTCTTTTGAGAAATGGATTTCAGTGCAGAATTCTGCTGGAGTAGCACTATTAACTGATGCGTTTTGAAAAAAAACATGTTTTCCGATGACAGGATCCCTTTAAAGGCTATATAAAACTATAAAAATGGAAAATAATGGGTTTATAGCAGCACCCTCTAACGTTCTAGAACTCTGGTGGTTTACTCACACACAGGCTCCAGGCAATAAGTATCGACTCAATTGGGAATGTATAATTAGTCGGTGAACATAGCTGATTGCAGGAAATAACTGCAATAGGATGTAATTTGGTCTATTTTCCCACTGAGCACGGAGGTGTAGCAAATATAGACGCTTCTTACAGACTATTTCTGTCGTGCATGTTAGTCAGCCTCATCTAACTGAACAATGTATTAGATAATAAGCAACAACCATTTGAGCGATGGTTTAAAATAAGAAAGATGCTTTAATAAGCAAGTATCACTCAAGATCACCCACATCTAACTAAACATGTTCTTTTAGAAGACTTGCAGCCTATTGATACTCTTAGTACAGGTATGGGACCTTTTATCCAGAATGCTCAGCATCTGGGGTTTTCTAAATAAGGGATCTTTCTGTAATTTGAATCACCATACCTTTGGGGGCACATTTACTAAGGGTCAAATATCGACGGTTAATAAACCCTCGAATTCGACCCTCAAAGTAAAATCCTACGAATTCGAATATTGAATTTGAAGGATTTACCGCAAATCCTACGATCGAACGATCGAAGGATTTTAATCGATCAATCAAAGGATTTTCCTTCGATCAAAAAAACCTTAGAAAAGTGATGGGGAAGGTCCCCATAGGCTAACATTGTACCTCGGTAGGTTTAAACTGCCGAAGTATATAGTCGAAGTTTTTTTAAAGAGACAGCACTTCGACTATCGAATGGTTGAATAGTCGAACGATTTTTAGTTTGAATAGTCAGAATCGAAGTCATAGTCGAAGGTCGTAGTAGCCTATTCGATGGTCGAAGTAACCCCAAAAAAACCTTCGAAATTTGAAGGTTTTTTTACTTCAAATCCTTCACTTAGTAAATGTGCCCCTAAGGCTACTAGAAAACCATGTAAACATTAAATAAACCCAATAGGCTGGTTTTGCTTCCAATGAGGGTTATTTTTATCTCAGTTGGGACCAAGTACAAGATACTACATGGTAAGTTACTTAGTAACATAGTAACACAGTAGGTTAGGTTGAAAAAAGACACACGGCCATCAAGTACAACCTTTTAAGTCTGTATAACCTGCCTAACTGCCAGTTGATCCAGAGGAAGGCTAAAAAACCCATCTGAAGCCTCTCCAATTTGCCTCAGAGGGGGGAAAAAATCCTTCCTGACTCCAAAATGGCAATTGGACAAGTCCCTGGATCAACTTGTACTATGAGCTATTTCCCATAACCCTGTATTCCCTCACTTGCTAAACACCATCCAACCCCTTCTTAAAGGAGAAATCAACCTGTGGGTAAAAAAAAACATACCCCCCCACCCCAGTTAGCCCTCCCTCCCTCTTCCCCCCAGGCTATCTACCCCCCTGGGGAAATGCCACATACTCCATATTTACCCCTCGGTGCAGATTCTTCCAGAGAAGTTCCATGCGTCCATCTTCTTCGTCCTCTGTAAGCTGACTGCGAGAACGGCAATTTGGAGCAAAACGGCAACTGCGCATGCACAGAAATACCGATCTCTCAGTCGGCTTACAGAGGACGCAGAAGATGGACGCATGGAACTTCTCTGGAAGAATCTGCGCTATGGGGTAAGTATGGAGTATGGGGCATCTCCCCGGGGGGTTGGTAGCCTGGGGGGGAGGAGGGAGAGGGGGTCTACCTGGGGTGGGGGGTATGGGTTTTTTTCAAAACAGGTTGAATTATCCTTTAAAACTATCTAATGTATCAGCCTGTACCACTGATTCAGGGAGAGAATTCCACATCTTCACAGCTCTCACTGTAACAAACCCCTTCCCAATATTTAGGCGGAACCTCTTTTCTTCTAATGGGAATGGGTGACCTCGTGTCAGCTGGAAAGACCTACTGGTAAATAAAGCATTAGAGAGATTATTATATGATCCCCTTATATATTTATACATAGTTATTAGTGATGGGCGATTCGCAAAACGCCCGTGAAAATTCGCGGCAAAAATTTGCCGGTGTCAAAAACGGGTGCCAGCGTCAAAAACGGTGCTGGCGCCCGGCATCAAAAACGGGCGCCAGCGCCGTTTCTCGAATTTTTCGGCGAAACGGCGCAAATTCACCCATCACTGATAGTTATCATATCTCCCCTTAAGCAACTCTTCTCCAACGTGAACATCCCCAATTTGGCCAGTCTTTCCTCATAGCTAAGATTTTCAATACCTTTTACCAGCTTAGTTGCCCTTCTCTGTACCCTCTCTAATACAATAATGTCCTGTTTGAGTGATGGAGACCAAAACTGTACGGCATATTCTAGATGGGGCCTTACAAGTGCTTTATACAGTGGCACAATAACCTCCTCCTCCCTGTATACCCTCACTTGCTAAGAAAACCATCCAACCCATTCTTAAAGCTATCTAATGTTGCTAAAATGTGCATTGATGGGTGTACTCTCATACTGATTTGATACTACTACAGTGTCATGTGATCTTTGTCTGCTAATGTAGGAGTGTTAATAAAGTTATGAGTTCTTGAAGCAAGACAAGCATGGTGCCTGGGTGCAGTTTCTACTCTGTCTGGAAAGAAAGCTACAGGGTCACGTGAGATTGAGCTACCGGTCATCCCACCTCTGAAGCAGAAAGACAACAATTGTATCAGACAGTACTTCACAGCTCGCACTGTAACAAACCCCTTCTGAGGGGCAGATTCACTAAAGGGTGAACGCTAGCGATGGTCTCTTTAACTAGCGAGTTGACACCTGTGCCTGTTAGTGAATTGGTGATGTGATTTCTGGCAAAAATTCACTGGCATTGGCCACTTCGCCCTTTAGTAAATCTGCCCTTGAATATTTAGACGGAACCTCCTTTCTTCCAATCAGGAATGGGTACTGTTTTATTACAGAGAAAAAGGAAGTCATTTTTACATTTTTAATTATTTGATTCTAATGGAGTCTGTGGGAGATATGGCCTTCCCATAATTCAGAGCTTTCTGGATACCGTCAGGATACCGTCAGCTAGAGGTTATGTACTTTGGCAAGCGTGTCGTGACTTTTTTTTAAACTCAACTACAAAACACTATGAACATTTAAACCCCTTTGGATAGCAAACTGCAGTGTGAATACTAGGGATGCACTGAATCCACTATTTTGGATTCGGCCGAACCCCTGAATCCTTCTCGAAAGATTCAGCCAAATACCGAACCGAATCCGAATCCTAATTTGCATATGCAAATTAGGGGTGGAAAGGGGAAAGCTTTTTTTACTTCCTTGTTTTGTGACAAAATATCACGTGATTTCCCTCCCCACCCCTAATTTGCATATGCAAATTCAGATTCGGTTCGGCCGGGAAGAAGGATTCGGCCGAATCCGTATCCTGCTGAAAAATGCCGAATCCAGAACCGAATCCTGGATTCGGAGCATCCCTAGTGGATACATAAACATGCATCATTTCCATGCAGTCGTAGTGAGGTGATATGATATATAAGCCCTGGTGCAATGAGCTCAGTAATGTCCAATGTCCTTTATCTGCAAGAAGGTTCAGGCTGAGCTCTACACTTGCCATTTGCAGACCAGCTAGGGCCGTTGTAATATATCTATTATTCATGCTATTCATGCTCTATGTGAATTTGGTTCTGTCAGTGAATTAACAAATGATCACACCAAGGCTGTAATTTCACTATTTATCTAATTATTAAATTACTATCTCCTCCACGCTAATTATAAAGTAATTTCAGAACAACTAAAGGCAGAGGAGATTAGCATGACTGTAATATTTTGGGTTATTACTAAAGATGGTATCATCAAACTATTTATAGCTTCTAGCAAACTAAATGGAACGCAAAAAAATTATTTCTGAGCATGTTTCTGTTTCTATTCTGTTTACTATAAACCTTATCTCCCACTCTCCCAACTCCCTATCTACTCCACAACATTGCATACACATTTAACTGCAAACACCTCCACATATTCTACACTTAAAAGCAAATATTATCCCTGATGTAATTATATATCAAGTCATTTGGTTCATAAATTGATTTTTTTAATAGCTCTTCAGCACAGCAAGGAGATCATAGCAACTACAGACTTGTTTGTCTCACAAGTCTTAACAAGGGGTTAATTTTTAATAAAGGTCGAGTTAAGATATGGGCGAAAAAAATTCACCAGGCGAATTTCCACATTTTGTCGCTGGCAAATAAATTTGCGAAACTGCTGTGAAAATTCACGGGCGAAAATACTCCAGTGTAAAAAAAAAATCACAAGCGTCAACATTATTCAGACTCCCATTGACTTTTGAAATTTGACATGGGGCTAGACATTTTCCCAGCTGCCCCAAGTCATGTGACTTGTGCTCTGATAAACTTCAATCACTCTTTACTGCTGTACTACAAGGTGGAGTGATATCACACCCTCCCTTTCCCCTCGCATTAGCCAAACAAAAGAACAATGGGAAGGTAACCAGATAACAGCTCCCTAACACAAGATAACAGCTGCCTGGTAGATCTAATAACAGCACTTAATAGTAAAAACCCATGTCCCACTGAGACACATTCAGTTATATTGAGAAGGAAAAACAGCAGCCTGTCAGAAAGCATTTCTCTCCTAAAGTGCAGGCACAAGTCACATAACCAGGGGCAGCTGGGAAATTGACAAAATGTCTAGCCCCATGTCAGATTTCAAAATTGAATATAAAAAAAATCTGTTTGCTCTTTTGAGAAATGGATTTCAATGCAGAATTCTGCTGGAGCAGCACTATTAACTGATTCATTTTGAAAAAAAAATTTTTTCCCATGACAGTATCCCTTTAAAGGCCCAAATTATTATACTTTACACAAAGATGTTGAACCTGTCAGCTGGTACATTATGTTCACTATATAAAATACAGCATTTCTAACAATATTCCTTTTAAGAGTTCAGTTCTACTTTAATAACTGAATTTTGTTGGGCAACGACCAGTGATTATAATCTCTTATATGGAGGTGACTAACAAACTCAGGCTCCCCACAGATAAACAAAACCAGGGTAACAAAAAGTGTTCCTCAGGGATCAGTGTTGGCTTCTGTCTACTATATTAATAATTGGTATTCATGGTTGTGTGACTTGCATGTGATGCAATGGTCTGAATCTTTTTATTACTGCCTCAGGCAACTGATATGTGAAACATCTTATTATTTGTTTTTATTTTTCAGTATTCTTTATCCCATTGCACATAAACTGATATACAAGAGGGTTGGAAAAGATTTGAGAAGAAACATTCTGGGGCAAGAAGGAACGGGGTAACTGGGACCTCAAAGAAGAACATCATCTTTTCCGTATAAATACTCCTTTAATCGTGTTGTACATTTACGTCATAAAAAAGATGGGCTTACCTAGTTTGTGACGTACATTTACAGATAAATAGGTTTATGCAGGCGGCTGTCATTATACAAATACAGTCTTATGAAAAAGTTTGGGATCCCCTCTTAATTCTTTGCAGTTTTGTTTATCATTGGCTGAGCTTTCAAAGTAGCAACTTCCTTTTAATATACAACATGCCTTATGGAAACAGTAGTATTACAGCAGTGCCATAAAGTTTATTGGATTAACAGAAAATATGCAATATGCATCATAACAAAATTAGACAGGTGCATAAATTTGGGCACCCCAACAGAGATATTACATCAATACTTAGTTGAGCTCCTTCTGCAAATGTAACAGCCTCTAGACACCTCCTATAGCCTTTGATGAGTGTCTGGATTCTGCATGGTGGTAATTTCGACCATTCGTCCATACAAAATTTCTCAGTTCAGTTAAATTTGATGGCTGCTGAGCATGGACAGTCTGCTTCAAATCATCCCATAGATTTTCCATGATATTCAAGTTGGGGGACCGCATATGCCGCTCCTGTATTTTTCTTGGCCTGCCAGATCTGGGTTTTACAGCAACTGTGCCTGTGGCCTTCCATATCCTGATTACATTCCTTACAGTTGAAACTGACAGTTTAAACCTCTGAGATAGCTTTTTGTAGCCTTCTCTACTTAAACCATGACACTGAACAATCTTTGTTTTCAGATCTTTTGAGAGTTGCTTTTGGATCCCATGCTGTCACTCTTCAGAGGAGAGTCAACCAGAAGCACAAGTTGCAATTCTTTTCGCATGATTGGACACACCTGCCTATGAAGTTCAAGGTTTAATAAGCTCATCCATCCAATTTGGTGTTGCCAGTAATCAGTATTGAGCAGTTACATGCATTCAGATTACAAGGGTACCCATATTTATGCACAGCCAGTTTTTTTTTACATTTAATTTCATAAAATTGAATTCTAATTCACTAAAAATCTTTGTTCAGAAAACACCCCAGTACTCAGATGTTCCTGGGACATGAAAGACATACCACTGTTATCTTTTTTGTTGAAGGTGGAGTCAATTATTATGCAGGCTGAGAGGGGTTCCCAAACTTTTTCATATGACTGTATGTGTTTTTTGTGCCCATGTTCTGCTCAGTAAAAGTCGCACTACGGAGCAATACTAGTTCTGTGAAAACTTCAAAATGTCCTTCAACCTTCTTTTGCCCTCTGTAGAAGGTCTGCATTATAGATGTGCAAACCGCTCGTGACTTGTTTCATAATAATGTAACATTTAAAATATTGTATTTTTATCAGTATCTATACTGACACTTCTCTTAATGAGCATCTCACTATTGATTTCACAATTTGTACTCATAATGTCTGCTTTACTATTGCTTAAAGCTTTTAAAAAAACATAACCCAAGGAGAATAAGCCTTTATAATACAAATAGAAACAGAGACACCTGCTCATTAGGTCCACCAGTACCTACCCCATATATATTAATTCACATAAAAGCATTACATAGAATAAATGAAGCATTAACATACACTGAATGCCTTCCTAACCCCAAAATGGCAATCCTATTTCTCTTGAGGTCAGTAAACATGATTTAGCAATTGTTACAATACTCTTTAATGAATTAAAAACAGTCCCATCTGCTGTTCAGTCCATCAGTTCTGACAGTCAGAAGAATATTTCAGAAAAGGAAGAGAAAAATCTTCTGATGTTGCTCTTCCTAAAAAAGAATTGAGAAGTATAATCTGACAGTTCTTCTTCTTCTGAAATGTTCTTCAGATTCTCAATTCTTTGTTTTAGGATTAAGATTGCGAAGGACAGAATTCTGTTATTCCATTCAGAAATTATTATTTCAGATTTGATAATCAGAATTATCCTTTCAGATTTGAGAAAAATGACTGACAAAATAATTGACACTCTAGGGGGCCCATTTACTTAGTTAGAGTGAAGGAATAGAATAAAATTATTTTTTTTGGCTACTTCGACCGTCGAATTGGCTACTTCGACCTTCGACTACGACTTTGACTTTAAATCGAACGATTCAAACTAAAAATCGACCATTCGATAGTCTAAGTACTGTCTCTATAAAAATAACTTCGACCCCCTAGTTCGCCACCTAAAACCTACCGAAGTCAATGTTAGCCTATGGGGAAGGTCCCCATAGGCTTAGCAATCTTTTTTAGGTCGAAGAAAAATCGTTCGATCGATGGATTAAAATCCTTCCGTTCGATCGTATGAATTGCGGTAAATCCTTCGACTTCGATATTCGAAGTCGAAGGATTTCCATTCGGCAGTCAAATATGGAGGGTTAATTAACCCTCCATATTCGACCATAAGTAAATCTGCCCCTCGATGTAATATTTGGTAGTACACACGTTGCAAGTCATAACTAAAATACAAGTGCTTGCTATGGCCATAAGTCAGCCACATCACTCTACTGACAGTCTGGACTGTTTACCCTACTCGTCATCCCATAAGTGTTCCATGAGATTTACATCTGGACTCAGAACTAGCCAAAAAAAAACAGTATTTTGTAATGATTCTTGAATCCTTTTTGGTGGAATTACTGCCCTATTGTAAGACTCGTGATCTGCGATGGAGACCCAGTTTATGACAATGGATTCTGTACTGCAGTCTAAAAGTGGTAATCTCCTGATTTTGTGATGAAATGCACTGGCTTAAGGCACCCACTTCCAAGGGAACAAAGCAACCTCAAAACATCAATAAACCTCCTCCATGTATGACTATAAGGATGGTGTTGTTTTTTTTTTTTCTTTAAAGGAGACAATTTGTGTAAAAAATAAGAACTTACCAGTGCATTATACTCATTTAGATAAAGAAGAATTGTGCTTAAAAAAGTAGTGTTTCAGGCTGATTTATTGAATATTTCTGCAGACACCCTAATAATCTCTCCCTTCTCTTCCACTTCCTGCTCCCTGAATTCCCAGGCTGTGCGGGGGAGCCGGAGGCTCTCGGCTCACTGCACTGTAGGACAGAAACCAATCAGTAGCTAGCAGGACCTGATAGGGAACTGAAGCCTGTCTGTGCTTGTGTGACTGCAGGGCTGTGATTGGCTGTCCCCCTCCTACTGTGCTTCTAGCAGGGACCATTAGGAAACACCCACCCCTCATGTGAAACACAGACAGGGATCTATAGGGAGCTCTAATAAAGGGACTATTTTTAAAAATCATATTAATTTTTAGCACCATGTAAAAGCAACAACATATATTACTTATAATTGCCTATAAAATTAGGGTTTTTCCATTGATCCTATATGTCTTCTTTAAAGGCTTTCATGGATCATTCTTCCAGACTAAGGCTCTTTCTACACAATACCAACAATCCACTGCAATATTTGTCCTTGTTTATTCTTCTGTAGCCTTAAGATTGTCTATCCTTTCTTACAATTTTCTGTCTCACCTCCTTAGACAGTTTTCCACTTTTCTTTAGATTGTAATCACTCTTGAGCAGAGCCCTCTTTATTTTCTTGTAAGTAACTGGTGTATTTTGATTTGTATCTATTCCTTGCAGTGCTCTTATCACTCTTTACATACCGTATCGTATATACTCGAGTATAAGCCGTCCCGAGTATAAGCCAAGGTACCTAATTTTACCTCCAAAACTGGGGAAGCTTATTGACTCGAGTATAAGCCGAGGGTGAGAAATGCAGCAGCTTCTGGTAAGTTTCAATCTCGTTTTTGGATGACTATTCTTAGGCGCCGGCTACTAATCTAAGCGCCGGCGAATATTCTTAGGAGCCGGCTACTATTCTAAGGCGCCGGCGAACATTCTTAGGTGCCGGCTACTATTCTAAGGCACCGGCGAATATTCTTAGGCGCCGGCGACCGTTTTTGCGCTTGACCCGAGTATAAGCCGAGGTAGAGTTTTTCAGCATATTTTGGGGGCTGAAAAACTCGGCTTATACTCGAGTATATACGGTATGTATCTTGCGTGGCGTTCACAAACAATTCCCACTGGCTTAATACGAGTGTCAAAGCCCAGGGCTGTAGATCGTTGGAATTGAGATCAAGGAAGCAGCAGCTATGCAAATTTAAGCGATAAAAGTCCCGTTTACAGTACCAAATGGGTTAAACGGGTCAAGGTCAGTTTTCAAGCAAAGAGTCAAGGGCAGTGGAATCAGGAACAAGGCCAGGAATCAGTCAATATAGAATTTTAGTGCACTCAGGAATAGTGATGGGCGAATAAATTCGGCAGGCACGAACATTTCGCTGCCAGCAAATAAATTCAAAACTGCAGAAAAAATTTGCTGGTGAAAAATCCTCCACAAAAAAAAAAATGTCGCACATCGCGCATAAAATGGTTGCATGTCAAAATTATTCATACACCCAATGACTTTAATGCATTTGGACAAAATAGTCGTGCGTATAAAAATTGTTGCTCGCGTCAAAAGTGTCGTGCTTCAGAATTTTCTTGACTTCAATTTGTTTTGCAAATTTTTCAGTGAAGCAAAATGGCACAGATTCCCCCATCACTACCCAGGAATACTTCAGGAAGATAACCTATATTCGGACAATGAAACCAGGAACTCCATTGTTTTTTCTTTTGAATTTGGCTCCAAAACCGCTGACATCACATCGTTGGAATGTACTGCACATGAACACCGGACGCCTCCATTTTAGAAGAGAAGCTGAAGAGGAGAGGGGTGCTATCTGGTGCTCCTCATATTGAGCTTCTTATATTGCAAGTACCTGCAACTCATCACAGGTGAGTACACTTACCAATAAAAGGAGCTTCACCCAGTGTCAGACTGGCCCGGCAGGAGACCGGGAAAAAACCCAGTGGGCCCGAATCCCTTAATGGGTCCCCGCCGGGCCAGACCCCTCTCACAACCAGTTTGTTAAAAAAAGATTTATTTAGGCGTCGCGCCATCTGCGCATGCGCACAGCGACATTCATACAGAGCCCTGAGCGGCGCCTTTCAAGCAGGAGCGTCGAGCCACGCCGTCACCCAGGCGCACAGTGCGCATCATGGTAGGGGGTCGGAGGGGATCCTGGACAGTAGTCCCGGTGGGCCACGGGCCCCCCAGTCTGAGCATCTGCTTAGAAACAAAATACTTCCTAAAACTTTAAGGGCAGGACTACACGGGCGATTCTGCCGCCATCCGACGAACTGCGCAAAATCGCAGGCATCACATCGGATGCGACGGAAATAAGGTAAGTAATTCAATTGTCGCATCGTGTCGCAGAATTGATGCGACACGACTGTCGATGCAGACGCTGCATGCTGCGTCTGCATCCGACAGTCGTGTCGCATCAACAATGCGACACGATCCGACGCTGTCATTACTTAACTTGTTTCCGTCGCCTCCGACGTGACGCCTGCAATTTTGCGCAGCACGTCGGATCGAGGCGGAATCGGCCGTGTAGTCCTGCCCTAAAAGGTAGAATTCCTTTTGTCCGATGCATCTTGAGATTTCTGAATGGACTACAAAATATCATTGCAGTTTGAAATATATCACCAAATGCTGAAGAGCCCTCAACCCACCCCACACAGGGCAATTATTTCCACTGAAATGTGTCTGCTTTGTTCGATAGCTCTGTTAATAAGAGAATATTTGAGAACGTTTCATTTTTCCATTTTCATTCTCAAGTTTTTGCTTTCCTTTCACTTAAGCACCACCCGGCAGGTCTTTGCCTGAAAATCAAATTACTGCTATTGATTGATACCCTTGGAGCTTATTAAAGCAGCTTGTCTAAGGATGAAGTGCAAGTCGTTTTACAAAGTAGATTTAATAAATAATCTCTTGTTGTTCGGCTAATGCATTTATTCATATAATTCTATTTTTCTTTTTAAGTCTGCGCATTCAAAAACTGAATTTAACCCTTGGGGGATAAGGCATCCTCCCTCTATCTCTCTCTCTCTCTCTCTCTCTCTCTCTCAAATTCACTAAAGGATGAATTTTTACCTGCAAGGCTTGTCACTACTGATGGGCGAATAATTTGCCTGCTGTGGTTTTGCAGCGGATTTCCACATTTCGCCGCCGGCGAATAAATTTGCAAAACTCACACGAAAATTATTAGAGATGTTGGTGCAAATGCTTGAAGTGGCCACTTATTATTACAAATGTCCAAGGAAGTAAAATAAAGACAAAACAGATCCTCTAATGCCCTAGACATGAGCCCACCCTAAAACAAATGTGGCATGCCCCATAAATGGTTAGAAAAATGTAAAAACAAAAATTTTTAAGTCACAACTTTATATATGCTTTACGCAATACGCTTTAAAATATGAAAAATCGACAGCGTTTATTTTACCATTTTTATAACTTTTCGGCATACAGGATATGATGTCACTGACATAAGATTGAGGAGGATGTAGCTTCATCTTATCAGTTCGGCAGGTCTAAGCGAGCGAAGGAAACTCTGGCGAAAGGGGTAACATAATGGAAAATTTGCACTTTCGAGTAACAATCGTTCGCCTGATCGAAAATGTGCTTGATGAAAAGGTGCGAAACTGCGCTAGCGATGGTCTCTTTCACTAGCGAATTGTCATCTATGCCTATCAGTAAATTGGCGATGTCTCGGCGGACTAGATTTCTGGCTAATTTTCGCTAGCGACGGCCCCTTTGCCCTTTAGTAAATCTGCCCCAATGTTCTTTGTCAGAGTTTTCGAGGAGGTCAAACTAAATATTTAAGAGCCTCTGAAAAATGTTCCCTCTGGATAGACCGTTATGGAGCTCTGTCCATCCATCGAAACCCCTTCTTGTATTAGATTATCCTAAACACCTTTTTTTCTCTCGGTTTTGCAGTTTCTTGGTTCTTGCTAAATCAAGTTCAACCATCAAGTGGATCAAATCTGCCCTACAAAAGCAGATTCTCATGCTAATTGTGTGACACTTGACAGAAGGATATTGTCTTTATTCTTCCTTTGTAAGGTAATTATACAAAGCCCTGTAAAGATTTTATGTGTCAATGTAACAAATCATCCTTTTATTAAATGTAAATTCACAGAAATTAACTGACAAAAGTAAAAGTTCTAAGGATAATATTGCAATGCAAATTTTAATCTAATAAAGAGCTTTCTTAAGACTTAAGGCTTGACGTCAAAGGTGTTTATACCTGTTCTTATACTGATATGCACAAACTGACAGATGATCAAGCAAAATGATGTATTGTTGCCAAAATTGCATGATAATTTATGAGAAACTCTGCAAGGCTTCTTCCTTCACTCCCTAAAACACAGATGATCAATGATGCTAAGTTTTACAAGAAAGCCGTATCTAATGGACACAAACAAACATGCAATGCATGCAAACAAAATGGTTTCTTCAAATTCCTCCTTGGTTCTAAGTGACTTAACCAAGACCCCCTAGACCCCGCTTTGTCAAATTATATTTATTTAAACATTAAATAAACCCAATAGGCTGGTTTTGCTTCCAATAAAGATTAATTATATCTTAATTGGGATCAAGTACAAGCTACTGTTTTATTATTACAGAGAAAATGGGAATCATTTTTAAAAATTTGATTAAGCCTGAGGTAGGATACCTCAGTAAGGGTAGCAAGGATGGATTTTACAATAGTTCATTTAAAGGATAAGTAAACCTTTAAAATAAGTAAAATTGATGAGGATGTGTCAGGAACGCCGCCCGGAGCTCCGGGCGCCGCACCCTTCCCCGCCGGCATCTCTCCAAAAAGCGTGGGTAGCGGCGACAGCGCAATGACGTCAGCGCAACGACGTCAGCGTGGACCATGATGCAGTGATGTCACCAATGGCACCAAATTCGGAATAAAAGGGCGCCCTGGCCATCTAGACGCTGCCCAAGTATAGGATTTGTTTATAAGCATTCCTGGGTGCTTTATTATTGTTATTCTGGACTTTTGAACCCCTGCCTGGACTTTGATTCTGATCCATTCTGCCTGCCTTGAACCATTGTCTGGACTTTGACCTTGTATTTGCCTGAACCCTTGCCTGTACCTTGAACCTGAACTTTGACCCCTAAAGGCTTCCTCCTTGGTCCTGACTCTACCGCTGGGAGCCGATAGGCCCCCTGACAGGATGCACTTTTTCAATGTACATTCATTATTATTATTTTTTTTTTTAATTCCAAGATATTAAGGGATACATGTATTGTTAACATTAATGAATTTTGGTACAACAGCACCACCTGCTGGTCAGTTCAAAGACCAAAGAAGTTGTCAGGAGAAAAGAGGCTGCTCTGATGTTCTTCTGGTTTGGAAAGATTTGAGAAAGGTTTCTAATGTTTTTCCTAAGCAGAAGAACATCAGAGCAGCCTCTTTCTTTCTCCTGACAACTTCCTTGACTACATGGTGGACATACTGGTCAGAAAATAACCTGCAGGTGGTGTAACAAAATGCATTCATGTTTACAGCAAACTTATCCTTTAATATCTTGGAATTAAAAAAGAAATAAACAAATATACATTGCAAAAGTGCTTAGAATAGCCCCCTCATCAATTTTACATTCACATATTTTAAAGGTTTACTTATCCTTTAAGGCGCAAGAGTTAGGAAGAAGCAGTAAGGATTAGGGAAAGAAAGATTTGTTTAAAGGGATTATATCATGGAAAACACATTAGTTAATAGTGCTGCTGCAGCAGAAGTTTGCTCTGAAATCTGTTTTTCAAAAGAGCAGATTTTTTTTATATTTAAATCTGAAATCTGAAATAGGGCTAGACATATTGTCAGTTTCCCAGCTGCCCCCAGTCACGTGACTTGTGCTCTGATAAACTTCAGTCACGCTTTATTGCTGCACTGCAAGTTAGAGTGATTTCAACCCCTCCTTTTTCCCCAGGCAGCCTAACAACAGAACAATGGGAAGGTAACCAGATAACAGTTCCCTGACATAAGATAACAGCTCCCTGACATAAGATAACAGCTCCCTGACACAAGATAACAGCTCCCTGGTAGATATGAGAACAGCACTCAATAGTAAAAATCTAAGTCCCACAGTGACTCATACAGTTACACTGAGTAGGAGAAACAAGAGCTTAACTGAAAGCAGTTGCACTGTGAAGTACTGGCTCTTTCTGAAAGCATAGAATCAGACAAAATGAAATGAGATGGCGCCTACACACCAATTCTACAGCTAAAAATACACATGTTGGTTCAGGAATAAACTTTCATATGGCTGTAATGTAAACAGTGTAATTTAGAAATAAAAATTAAACCATAAAAATCATGACAGAATCCCTGTAAGAGCACCACTGTGAGTAACCCTCTAAGTACTACCAATGGTTAAAACTTGTGCCCTGTCTGTGCCCAATACCTTCCAGGGAAGCAACTGAAGTATCAATGAAGTGAATGTACCATGTGTGAAGTAATACCAAATACTGTATATGATCCAGCAAATAAAATGTCAAATGTTATTGTCAAGAACCACTGGCACCAAAGTTATTGAGAGATTTATTCTGTGTATATGAAGTCAGCGTGGTCCATCTTACAGAGAAAATAAAAATATACGTCTGGTCTGTAATCTGATCTTGGAAATTCAATCCATTGTACAACAATTGGGGCAGCCGTGTGTGAGGTTAACAACTGGTCATTGCAGTTATAGAGATGGATCTGGTTCACACTGATAATAAAACGATTTGCACAATGCAAAAAGAAAAGAGCACAGGGTATTAATGCAGCAGGATTCTATGCTGACATCAACACTTATGCAATTAGAGCGGCTATAATGTGCCCATAAATCAGGTATTACTGTTAGTATGACCTGGTCAGCTTGCCAATAGCCATGAAAAGTGCAGATACCCACATTAAACACAAACTTTTATTAAGCCAATCCAGTGAGTTCAAGGAATGTACAGAAACATGCTCTGTTTATTCTGCAATGCGGAGAAAATAATCTGTTTTTAATCAGGATTTTTTTGTAAAAGATCTATAATTTGCTACTAATGAATTGTTTTTGCAATGCACTTGGTTTAATTTCCACAGCAGTTTATTAGCTCTGACAATGGCAATACTGCGTGTAAGGTGTAGCATTGGCAAACCGCTCATTATAAGTTCGTTTGTTAACTTAAATCTACTACTGTTATGTACACAACTTGATTTATTGTAAAACGCTGCTGTCTCCCAGAAGGTAATGCTGAGTAAACCTGTTTTACAAGCATTTTCCCACATTGACATTTGCCCTGCTGTTTAATATGTCAAGTGTTGCTGTTGTACTTTCTGAACTCAGTAGATTTTTTGCATTATGAATTTTTCTTAAGGGCACATAGGGGTAATGCATGCTGGGCACCCACAAAGCAGCCATTATAGTAGGAATAAGTGATGGTTTGAAAGTATATTAGGGAAAGTTGCAAGTGGTAGGAGAGGAAGGTGACAGTATAACTGGCCATACATAGGCGAAGGTTGCCAAACAAGCAAATCTCTTCCCGATATGCCCACCTTGAGGTGGGCAATATTGGGCTGATCCAATCGTGGGACCTAGGGCTCAACAGTCTGGTCACAATTAGAAGAATCCAGGCAGTCAGGTCGAGGAGCGCATCAACGAACCAATGTGGTCCTCCATCAGACTGGATTTTTAAAACCGACCAATCAACGGCTGCCCGACCTCGGTCAGATATCGATTGGGGAAGAAGTCAGAGGGTCCCATACACTGGCCAATGAGCTGCCGACTTAGGGGCAGATTCACTAACTTGCGAAAATTCGCCAGCGTCCACTTCGCACCCAGCGCAATACTTTGCTGGACGACAATTCGCTCAGGCAACGCCAATTCGCTAACATGTGGGGTTCCATACTGGGCGTCGAACGCTGGTGACTTTTTGTTAGCGGTACTTCGGTAATACGAGAATTTCAAAGCGAAGATGCGCTAGCGTTCATTTCTGCCTATCGAAAATTTGCTAGAGATCTTGCGCTCAGGTTAATTTGCATATGGCGGGAAGTTTAAAGTTGTATGGACTTCTTTATGTTATATATTGCAGCAAATACTTTACATTTACACTGTTTATTACACATGTCCAGGGACAATAGAGTTGTTATAATGCCATTACACATGAGCCCACTGTAAGGTTAATATTCCATATGTTAGAAAATGTATGGAGAAAACCGGTTACCAAAAAAAAAATTTCAAGGAATTTTGCAGCCTATCACTGCAAAGTCGCCAGCGTTTTTTTGAACTTTGATGCATTTTACATTCACAGAATATGATGTAAGTGACAGAAGATTGAGGAAGATCTATAAACTCCAGTGCACTTCGCATGGTCTGAGCTGGCGAAGGCAAGTCTGGCGAAAGAGGTAACGTTCAGTAAAATCCGCATTTTAGTGAATTTGCGGAGTAACGTCCATTTGCTAGCGAATTGGTGCCTGCGCCCGTTAGTAAGTTAGTGATGTCCAGGGCAGCCATCAGGGGGGGACAGGGGGGAGAGTTGTAGGGGGCCCCGAGGGTAAGGGGGGCCTGGCCACGCCGCACTTTCTTGATTAGCCGGGCCCCCTGCTTTCTGAGAGCTGCTGACTTTGGGAAGGCAGGGCGGGAGCACAGGGGGAGGTATCTTCTGTTCATTACTTCCCCTTATTAGTCACTGAGTTTAAGTCCCGGTTGAGCTGCTCAGGGATTGGATAGCTGAGGTTTGAACTTCTCCTCCAGCTCATCCCATCACCATGCAGCTTTACCAGGACTTGAAATTCTGTGACCAATAAGAGAAGAAAATGCTGTCACTGGAAGAAGATGCAGGCAAGTTTTTTTACATGGATGTTTAAGGGGGGCCCTGGCCACCAATTTTCTTATAACGTGGGGGGGGCCCTGGCCACCAATTTTTTTTCCCCATGTGGGGTCATAGCCACCAATATTTTTTAATGGGGGGCCCTGATCGCAAATGTTTTTTTTAATGGGGGGGCCCTGACCACAAATGTTTTTTTCAATGGGGGGGGCCCTGACCACCAATATGTTTTTATTAACATGTGGGAATCATAGCCACCAATGGGTTTTTTTTTTTAGTGTGTGGTGGGGGGTGGACCTGTGGGGTTGGGAGGGCGGACTTGTAGGTGGGGCTTGTGGTGGGCGCAGCCCAGGGGGCCCAGGAAATTCTGCGATTTCTGATGGCGGCCCTGGTGATTTCCCTGCGGGTGGTAACGCTAGCGAATTGATGCTAGCGTTAGCCACTTCACCCTTTAGTAAATCTGCCCCATTATCTGTTGGTAGCTTATATCGGCTCGGGTATGGGGAGATTATGGCATGAGTGGTAAAACATTTTCACGATTTAAGCATGACAAGTTGTTAGGCACTCCCCAAATGTCAACTATTGACATTTAGGAAAGAATTGATAATTTTTGTCTTTCATTTTCCAAGAACAAGTTTCTTTTGCTGTTGGCAATCTTTATAAAAAGGAAAATGACAACGTTTATTATTATTATTATTATTATTTATATCACAAAATGTCCACAGCAATCGCTCTAATCCTTTGACTTTGTTTTTTGTTTTTTTGTCTATTCTGTCTGTCCTACATTTTCTTTAGTTTTTTCCTTAGCCATAATTATAAAGCACAATCCAATTTCTACTGCCCGTGCGCCGTGCTTAATTTGTAAGTCCGTTGATTTAACACTTTTATACTTGGAATGGGGAAAATGTTCTGGGAACCTTCTCTGACCTGTTTTATTGTCCACTGCTACCTGAAAATGAATTTCCTAATGAGCCTAGACATTGACATCACCCAGGGAATATGAACAAAAGTTGACTTGCTGGTCAGATTTGGTGTATTTTCTGCAAAATGTAAATGCTTTTTATAATTAAGAACTGCACTTGATCTGTGAATTATTGTGAGAAAACATGGTAAAAAATAGCATTTTAATGCTCAAGGGAATAACGTTGTATTTTTGTACTATATGAAATGTAAAACCAGTGTTTATTTGTATTTTCTTGCTGCTAAAGATAATTGTTGGAGATTTGCGGTACCTGCCTCATCACTATGCAGGGAATTGAATTATAGACAACTGAATGATTATTGCTTAGCTCTATCTGCAGTTTACACTCAGTCTCTATAGGTCAGAATAAATTGATTGGGTGTTTAGATCAAAACGCCACCTAAAGCATGTAAAACATTTGAGGAGGATTTGCTGGAGATGCACCTTATGCAATTGCGGCTTATTCATCAAAATTGCACGTCATCTTCAGTGTTAATTTGTTCTAAAATGTTTCCCCGTTGGTGTCATTTCTAGTTTTCTATCAAAAAAGATATTCCATATCACCACATTTTGTCATAAAAAGGCAAAAGTTTAATTTAAAGTTCCATTAAAAAAGAAACATATATACTGACCTCATGGTACTCCACCTTACAAGTTTCATACCTACGGTACTTAATCATAACCAGTCTATCAGCACAACAACACTATGACCATTGACCCAAGCTACTGTGGGGACCCTGGAGCTACTTCCTAGTTTAGAGGTGGTGGTAGCTCCAGGGTTTCCCTGTTTCAATAGGTGCAACTGCATGAAATTTGAGGAGGCAGATGGAAGGCAGTGCAAGGAGTGCATGTTGATGCAAGTAAATGTAATGAATGCATTCTGCCTACTTTTTGAATTCATAGCTTGGTCTTCCAGTGGGTCATGGTACCGCGCACAAGCACTATTGGGGTGTAGTAACCCATGGCAACAAACTATCTGGAATAATTGATTGGTCACTAGTAGACCCAGTAAAATTGTGTAACTGATATGACATTACCCTAAAACAGTGGTCCTCAACCAGTGGCTCGTGAGCTATCTGTTGCCCTCCAACCTCTTGTATGTTGCTCTCTTCTTTTTGAATTCCAGGCTTGGGGGCAAGTCTTGGTGGCAAATTTACACGAGGGCGAAAATTCAGCAGCGACCGTTTCGCACCCATCCCTACATTTTCACCAAGGGCAAAATTCGCTCAGACAACCCTATTTCACTGGAATGTGGAGTTTCATTGTGGGCGCGGATTGCTGGCGACTTTTCGCTAGTGTTACTTCGGCAGTGTGAGCAATTGAAAGCGAAGATGCGCTAGCTTTCCTTTCTGCCTAGACTAGCTCAAGTTAATTTGCATACAGCGGGAAATTTAAAGTTGAAAGGACGTATATGTTGCAGCAAATACATTACATTACACAAGTCCAGGGAACCTTAATAAAGACAATAGAGTTGTTATAATGCCCTACACATGAGCCCACTGTATAGTTAATGTTCCATATGTTAGAAAATGTAGGGGGGAACCCGGTTACCCATAAAAAAATGTAAGGACTTTTGCAGGCTATCACTCTAAAAAAAGGAAAAGTCGCCAGCGTTTTTTGGACTTAGAAGCTTTTTCCACTAAAAAATATGATGAGAAGATTGAGGAAGATCTATGCACTCCAGTGCACTTCGCTGGTCTGAGCTGGTGAAGGCAAGTGTGGCTAAAGAAGCAACATTCAGTAAAATCTGCATTTCATTGAATTTCATAGAATTTGCGGAGTAACGTCAATTCGCCAAAATGAATTGTCGCCTGGTGATAGTGCGAATGACCCCTACCGTCTATCTCTTTTGCTAGCAAAGGCACGCTTGCTCTTGTTAGTAAATTGGCAATGTCCCTCCGGGCGGTAACGCTCGCGAATTGACGCTAACTTTAGCCACTTCGCCCTTGAGTAAATCTGCCCCTTGGTTGCATAAAATCTAGGTGTACTGCCAAACAGAACCTCCTGTAGGCTGCCAGTTCACATAGGGGATACCAATAGTTAATCGCAGCCCATAATTGGCACCTCCAGAAACTCACGGGTAAGAAAGGTTGGGGATTCCTGCCCTAAAGTGATCACTTTAATAAGGAATAATTTTGTTACTCTATTTTCCTTGTTTGGACTATATTTTTACCCAGAACCCTTTGCAAATCATGCATTTTGTAAGCCTACTGAATCAAAGGCCAAGGTACAGTTACAAAAAAAACTATTTATGGAAAAGCCCCCTTTCATTAAGATGTATCTAGAAGTGAAAAGAGAAAATGTTGTAATGAAAATATGGTTGAGTTTTCTTAGGGGACAAAATTATACAATCTTAGTATATTTGAAATATATATATATATATATATATATATATATATATATATATATATAAAAAATTACAAGACTAGCAGGTTATTAATAATGAAGATGAATGGTGCTAGCTACAGTCAGACTTCCATGTTGGATTATTGCTGCAAGAAGAAATTAACATTTTCTAATATTCCTCCTTGGCCCTATATTCTTCGTCTTCTTCTGCTTCGGTTTGCAGATATGTTGAACAATTGAAGTTCTGCTTATTGTTTTCATATTTTATATCAGAGCAAAACCACAGATGATTCACTTGCAGGTGTGTATTAGAAATGGGTTCCTAGAAACAAAATGAAAATATTTACCTACAGGGGTTTTCCGCCCAATAATTGCAGTAATTATAGTTAATTCGATTTGGCACAGGCTGTGGAATTATTTTGAGATAACTGGGTAAGATTTTGGTGAAGGAAAAAACTGGAAGCTTGTGAAGTAACCTCTTTCCATCTGGCTGCCCTTCTCAGATAGGATATAGCAAACAAGTCTTCATTAGAGCTGAACAAAACAAATATAGGGTAGTACTTCCAACCATTTTGGGTTTTTCTTTTACACTGGGTTTCAAGACAGTTTTCATGTTAAAGGGTAAGTAACACGAAAATTAAAAATTTAATATAAGCTTCATCATACTGAAATAAGAAACTTTCTAAATACAATCAATTAAATATTCTGTAACGTTTCTGAAATAATCAAGTTTATCTTCACTATTCCTCTCTCAGCATCTGTTTCTTTTCATTCTCTCTTCATGCAGCAGTTGGGTGTCAGATATTCATTGACAGTTAGATCCAATATATCTTATAGGGGGGGCTTCCTTTTCTAGCAGATGTATTAGAGCTCACTCACAACAAACTCTTTTGTGCCTTTTGCACAAATCCTGCATGTAGAGAGACGTGGTGTTTGGTGATTTCTAGGCACATCTACATCTTCTAGGCAAAAGGAGCCTTCCAATAAGATATATTGGATCTAACTGTCAATAAATATCTGACACCCAACTGCTGCATGAAGAGAGAATGAAGAGAAACAGATGCTGAGAGAGCAATAGTGAAGATAAACTTGATTGCTTCAGAAACATTACCACATTTTTAATTGTTTATATTTAGAAAACGTCTTATTTCAGTATGCTGAAGTTTATATTAAATTTTCATTTTCGCGATAAACTAATACAAGATCACAAGTTTTTCAACTGTCTGAATCCTTCTTGAGTGTGTAATATTTCTAAAAAAATGGCCAAATGTAATAGCTTTCTGAAAGAAGCACTTCATTAAGCCAGTCTGTCTTGAAATACTTGGAAATCTTACACAGAGATCACCTGCTGTTTTGCTACATGGAAGACAAGGTGCATAGCAAATTTGTTTCTCTAGTAAATGCCATAGTGTCAACTCTATAAAGCCCTTGATATTTTTCAATGTTTCTAACGCATTACCAATCTCCCTTGTCCCTGGTCACAGCTCAATCTTCTGCCTTTAGCAGCCGCCTTTGGCTTCGGGAGGAGCCCTCAGCTACTCAGATGACACCAGGTCTTAAACTTGAGAGGAGCAAAGCAAGCGTTCTGAACAAGCAAAGGGGCACGTTCATTACCAAGGTTAGGACGGAAGGCAACACCAGCTTCTTAAAGGAAAACCACACCCCCCCAAACAATGTAGGTCTCTATTAAAAGATACTGAGTAAAACAGCTCATGTGTAAAACCCTGCTCCATGTAAATGAACCATTATCATAATAATATACTTTTTTAGTAGTATGTGCCATTGGGTAATCATAAATAGAAAATTGCCATTTTAAAAAATAAGGGCCGCCCCCTAAGATCATACGATTCACTGTGTACACATACAAACCACATGTAAGGTCACATGAGCCAATTAACAGACAGAGTTCTGCCTTTTGCTTCCTCACTTCTTCCTGTTACAGTTAGTGTTGTAGTATTTCTGGTCAGGTGATCTCTGAGGCAGCACAGATAGAGTCACGAAATGGTGGTTCAAGGCAAGAGATGTAAAAGGGCAATATTTATGTAAATATATATTCCAGTTTGGTAAGATTCTTTAATATGTCATTCAATTTGATATAAACTATCTGTTGCTTAAGTATTCATTTTGGGGGTATAGTTTTCCTTTAAGGCGTAGACAATCTAGCGTGATCAGGCAGGCCAGGGGCAGAGTTCAAGATTAGTCAGGCAGGCCGGGATCAGTACAGGCAGAGTTCAAAGAATGGTTAGGCAGGTAAAGGTCGGGATTGGCAGAGTTCAGCAGAGTCAAACAGACAGGGATCAAAACTAGAGAATACATAGACAAAATAACACCATGAACTAATAAAATTAAATCTAACAAGGGGCAATGATTTTTAGCCGAAAGAACGAGCAATGGGGCACGTTCGTTACCAAGGTTAGGACGGAAGGCAACACCAGCTTCTTAAGGAATAGACAATCTAGCGTGGTCAGGCAGGCAGGGGTCGGTGCAGGTAGAGTTCAAGATTAGTCAGGCAGGCTGGGGTCGGTACAGGCAGAGTTCAAAGAATAGTCAGGCAGGTAAAGGTCTGGATTGGAAGAGTTCAGCAGAGTCAAATAGGCAGGGATCAAAACCAGTGAATATACAGACAAAATCACACCAGGAACTAATCAAATTAGATCTAACAACGGCAATGATTTTTAGCCCAAAGCCCCATTAAATATTTAAAGTTTGTGGCAAAACGTGATGACGTCATGATGCTGCGGCGCGTAAAACCCGGAAGTGCGCACCACACCCGGCATAGGAGCCACAGACAGAGGGGAACACATGACCATGCTGGGCATCCCCACCGGCCCACTAGACCACCAGGGTGAGTCCTTACACTTACAATATGTAGATATTAAGATACTGATGTCCCATAGGCTTGCATAAACTCTTCATACACTTTTCTTGACAGTTTCTATTTGATCAATAGTCAGGGTGCCCAAAACTGAAAATAGTATTTTTTGTAATGCCTAACCAGTGTAACCTTTTTCTTGTGTGTCTAATACCTATTCCTGTACTGCCTCGATCTTAATTTAAATCTCAAAATTTCTTATCACCTATTGAGGGCTCATTAAATCTTGGCCTGCAAAGGGGACTTGTCCAACCTGGAAGTCTGAAAACATCTGAGCAGCACAAAAAAACGACTTACTATTGTTTCTGGTTTGCAAGACAGAAGAAGTCCCACTGTCCGTCTTTGATAAGTTGCCAGCATGGTTGTGTTTTGCCAGTATTGGGTTGGAAAAGAATCCTGAAGGAGACCGAGCATTTCAAAGCAGCAACTGGTAATATAATCATGACAGGGGACTCACATTTCTCATCCTGTTTCTTCTTTTACAAGTCTTCAAAATGCAAATGATGTCTTTTCAGGTTATAGAACATTTATAGTTATATATATATATAGATATACATCATATCATATAGTATGTTAATATTTGACATTTAGACTAGTTCAGGGTTCTGGCAAAGACTAGCAGATGAACCGGGGGCCACCCCAGATTAATGAACTGAATAAAAATGAACATTATCTTGTGCTCCTGGTGAAATTATGACTGCAGAAGGACCCATCATGTCAAGCAAGATGACATAGGTGACATTTACACCCAGGACTGAGGGATTTTAATGGTAGGCTTTGTCTGAAAATACAAGGAGATGTTATTGAAGGTGATATATAAATTAGGGTGAGGATTCTTCTTTAGAGAGGCAGATAAAACTTTATCCCAATGACTGACAGATGAATGAAGAACTATTATTCATACTAATTTCTGAAGAATGTTCAAGGCGTATGAAAAAGAGACAAAAATAATTTTTAGAAGAAGAAATCCTTTTTGATTAAAAAAGATATTCTCAGGGTTAAGACACAATGTGCTAAGCTTCAATAGGGTATTAACATCATCTCATGCTCACATTAGATTCTGTGGCTAACGAAGTAGCTTGATAATTTGATGCGGAAATTGAACTTTTTGCCATGACCCTGATTATATGACACAGAGAGAGGAGTGTTAGGGTTATCTGTGTTACAAATATCGCTAAAGTTATGGCCATACATGCATATTATCTGTGTGTTAAAGGAGTGGTTGTTTTTAGATTTAGTTCTTTTTTGGGCAGTGCCCTCTTCACCTTTTTTATCAGTTACTGGTCCCTATGGGGGTTATTTAATAAAAGGTTTGCCCAGGTGCAGTTACCTATAGCAACCAATCAGAATATAGCATTTATTGGTCACCTGTATAAAATAGTTTTGGTGGCTATGGGTTACTGCTCCTGGGCAAACTTAGTGCTTTTTATTACATATAGGAGTTAGCATCTAATTCAGTATGTTCTTAGTATATAATAGTATAATCTAATATATTGTACAGCCCTGCAGAATATGTTGGTGACATAAAATATATGTTAATAATAATAATAATAATAATAGTAATAATAATTATTATTATCAAGTATTTCTAAAGTGCCAACATATTGCACAGCACAATATAATAATAATAATGATTGCCTGTTTTAGTATGTTATAGCATGGCTAATTCTAAGAAACTTTTCAAATGGCCTTTAATAATTATTTTTTATATTTTTGAATTATTTTCCTGCTTTTCAGCTTTCAAACGAGGGTGACTGACCCCATCTAAAAAAAACAAATGCTCTGTAAGCAACCCTATTGCTGAAATTGCAAACGGGAGAGCTGCTAAATATGAAGCTAAATAACTCAAAAAACACAAATAAAAAAAATTAAACCCAGTTGCAATTTGTCTAAGAATATCACTCTCTACATCATGCTAAAGTTAATCTATAAGGATTACTGAAATGACAGTTGGATAGTAGACTATGCATTATAATGCATATCAAGACAGATCTATATTAATTGGGGGCTATTGTTAGTCTTTGAATCCCTCTTATTATTTGACTATTTTAGGTTATCATCATTCTTAGTCAAATTGAATATTGACTGTGTTAGAGGATTTCCTGGTGGTATATGGTCCAATTGGTTTATGTACCACGGAAGGTTGATTATGCCACCTATGGTTTAGTCACAATATGACACTCTGGAGAACCTTTGCTTCTCAAACACGTAATTTTTTATTAAAGTGCAATTTAATGAAAGGTTACTTGTTTGAGAAGCAAAGGTTCTCCAGAGTGTCATATTGTGACTTATGAAGATTAAGAAGTTTGGCGACTCCCAACTCTGTCTGATGAACCAAATACACTGAGAACAAAAGGATAGCCTTTACCAACACTTGGGGGCAGATTTATCAAGGGTCAAAGTGAATTCGAGGGAATTTTCAAAGTAAAAAAAATTCAAAGTAATTTTTTTGGATACTTCGACCATCGAATAGGATACTACGACTTTGACTTCAAATTCGATTAGAAGTAAAATAGTTCGAATATTCGACCATTCAATAATCAAAGTACTGTCTCTTTAAAAAAAAACTTTGACTTCAATACTAAGTTTTTTGAAAAATCGATTGATCGATCGATGAAATCCTGTGAATCGTTCAATTTGAAGGATTTAATAGTTCGATCGACGATTTTACTTCGACCACAAATGGCCTAATTCGATGTGAAAAAACTTTGACTTCAATATTCGAAGTCAAAGTAATTAAATTCGATGGTCGAATTTCGAAGTATTTTCAATTTCGAAATTCGACCCTTGATAAATCTGCCCCTTGGATTTTGCACCTATGGTTTAGACCTAATGGTGCCGCCAAATGTCATATACCAAAGCAGGATGGGATGCAACTAATTCTAAAAGATAAAAATCAGACGAGTTGAAAGTAGATGTGAGATAAGAAAGAAACAGAGAGCAAGAACCCTAAAAAGAGAAGAGATGTATAGAAGAAAATATCAAACAAACCATCAAAACAAACATGTTTGTTTGCTCTGCATGAAGAGAAACATAAAATAAAGTATTTGTAAAGAAAAACTGCACAACAGACTTAGCACAAAAGATAAATACTAAAAGAAAAAATAGGAGTAGGAAGAAATAAAATTGCCTGAAAATAAAAATGCATCTAATACTTCTTTTTCTTTCTAAATAAATGGCATACTTGACCTTTCTCTGCAGCAGAAGTGGATATTATAGCAGATCATGGCTCAATGTAAACGGGAAATGTATTAAATGGCCGTGTACGTAATCAAACATGTTGGTAATTAAACAATTATTTTCAGGAATTGGTGGACAAACATGATGTTTCAGGGTTACTTTACTTATGCCGATATCAAATTAAAGGTGGGGAGTAGGGATGGGTGAATTTGACCCGTTTCGCTTCGCCAAAAATTCGCCGCCGTCGAAATGTCGCAGAGCCCATTAAAGTCTATGGGCGTCAAAAAAATTTTGTCGCTCGGCGAAACTGTTTTGACGCGAGTCTTTTTTTTTTGACGCACGTCGCCATACAAGTCTATGGGTGTCATTTTTTCGGCGAAACGAGGCGAAAAAATTCGCCCATCCCTAGTGGGGAGCCACAATCACTGATCAGTAGGACTACCACCAAGTGGTGGAAAAAGACCTCTTCAAGCAACTTCAAGTTCAAGCTTCACAGACTAAGAGGATATTCTGAAGGGGAATCAAAGGCTAAAGAGGATCACAGTTACAACCCCCAGCTATGGCCAACATGGTCACCTTGAAGACTTGTGTTTCTTCAGTGAAGTGTCTACTGTCACCATTACATAGTGTTTCTATTTATATTACTTCTAAGTCATATTTTAGTGTTGTGAGGGCCGTTCCTATCTACATTTAAAGGTCCCTTGCAATCAGCAAATTCAATATTATATATTATTATATATTTACAGCTATGGCATTTATTATTCAGAATGCTTAGGACCTGGGTCTACTAAAAATTTGTTTTAACGTTAAATAAACCCAATAAGCTGGTTTTGCCTCCAATAAGGATTTTTTGGTAGGATAATTAATGACCTGGAGGTGGGCATTGAAAGTACAGTTTCTATTTTTGTTGCAAGTGGGGTTGCATGGGACACGGCTACACTGGCACTGTTCATTAAAGTGAAATGTAACAATACTCACAGCATTTGCTCCTGGTCTAGTCTCCCATAGCAACCAATCACACTTAGGGGGTTATTTAGCAAGCTTCAAAGCAAGCTCTTAGTATTTCTAAGATAAAAATCCAAGCAACTCCGAATTCCCAAATGGACCTTATTAATCCTTTAAAAAAATAGGTTCCGGCAAACTTCGGACCTTTGCCTGAAAAGTCAGATGTTTTTGGAAATTTCCACAAAAACCACAAATTTTTTTCTGCCCAAAATTCCCAAAATCAACGTATATCGGTACTGACAGCAGTGCAGACACTGCCACCTTCCCCGTTGATTAATACAGGATCCCGAGAGCTTTGAGATGCCAGGTTTTCGGATTTTGAGTTTTCATACCATCGGACTTTAGTAAATCCCGGAAAAGTCAGATTAAATAACCCCCTTAGTCTTTGATACAAAATATAAGCAAATTTGATAAACTGGCATTAGTTACAATAAAAAGAGCAAACTCTGCTCCTTCTTTTATATTCTCGCTATTAGGTCTTATCTACATGATGGCCAGTCTTGGCATATCAACACATTTGTTTGTGGGTCTTCAATAGGGATGTAGCGAACGTCGGAAAAAAAGTTCGCGAACATATTCGCGAACTTGCGCAAAAATGCGAGCGGTTCGCGAACGGTTCGCGAACCCCATAGACTTCAATGGGAAGGCGAACTTTAACATCTAAAAAAGACATTTCTGGCAAGAAAAATGATTTTAAAGTTGTTTAAAGGGTGCAACGACCTGGACAGTGGCATGCCAGAGGGGGATCAAGGGCAAAAATGTATCTGAAAAATCTGCCTGTGTGTGCTTGGAAGAGATAGTGTAGGGGGAGAGCTGTTAGTGATTTCAGGGACAGATGATAGTAAGTTTGCTGGCTAGTAATCTGCTTGATACTGCTCTGTATTGGAGGGACAGAAGTCTGCAGGGATTTGAGGGACATTTTAGCTTAGGTAGCTTTGCTGGCTAGTAATCTACTGTTCTCTTTAAACAACTGCCATACGTTGACCTTGTAGGCATTGTTTGCCCAGTTTTTTTGGACGCAGCCACTGAAGCACAGTTGCCAGAAAAAATATGCCATATAAATGCTGAAAATAGTAATTTTTCGCCATACGTTGACCTTGTAGACATTGTTTGCCCAGTTTTTTTGGTTGCAGCCACTGAAGCACAGTTGCCAGAAAAAATATGCCATATAAATGCTGAAAATATAAATTTTTTTGGTTGCAGCCACTGAAGCACAGAGGCCAGAAAAATTATGCCATATAAATGCTGAAAATATAAATTTTTTTGGTTGCAGCCACTGAAGCACAGAGGCCAGAAAAATGATGCCATATAAATGCAGAAAATATGCATTTTTTTGGTTGCAGCCACTGAAGCACAGAGGCCAGAAAAATTATGCCATATAAATGCAGAAAATATGCATTTTTTTGGACGCAGCCACTGAAGCACAGTTGCCAGAAAAAATATGCCATATAAATGCTGAAAATAGTAATTTTTCGCCATACGTTGACCTTGTAGACATTGTTTGCCCAGTTTTTTTGGTTGCAGCCACTGAAGCACAGTTGCCAGAAAAAAATGCCATATAAATGCTGAAAATATAAATTTTTTTGGTTGCAGCCACTGAAGCACAGAGGCCAGAAAAATTATGCCATATAAATGCTGAAAATATAAATTTTTTTGGTTGCAGCCACTGAAGCACAGAGGCCAGAAAAATTATGCCATATAAATGCAGAAAATATGCATTTTTTTGGACGCAGCCACTGAAGCACAGTTGCCAGAAAAAATATGCCATATAAATGCTGAAAATAGTCATTTTTTGCCATATGTTGACCTTGTAGACATTGTTTGCCCAGTTTTTTTGGTTGCAGCCACTGAAGCACAGAGGCCAGAAAAAATTAAACCAGTAGGGTTTGCACCCTAGTTTGTAACGGTGGCGGAGGGAGGAGGACGCTAAAGGACAGCTGTGTGTGGAGTCATGAGGCTTGAAGAGAAGGACAGCTGCATAGAAGTCAGAACAAGTCTTCCGGCGTGCAGTAACCCTCCGAGATCCACCCCTCATTCATTTTAATAAAGGTCAGGTAATCGACACTTTTGTGACCTAGGCGAGTTCTCTTCTCAGTTACAATCCCTCCTGCTGCACTGAAGGTCCTTTCTGAGAGCACACTTGAGGCTGGGCAAGACAAGAGGTTCATGGCAAATTGTGACAGCTCTGGCCACAGATCAAGCCTGCGCACCCAGTAGTCCAGGGGTTCATCGCTCCTCAGAGTGTCGATATCTGCAGTTAATGCCAGGTAGTCCGCGTTCTTTGAGGGTGGATCCAGAAGGGTTGTGGCGCTGCCTTGGACAGAAAAACATTTGCATGTCTGACGTTACAGACCGGCCAAAGGGCTTTGTCCTTGCAGGTGTGCTCGTGGCAGGATTACTGGCACCTCTGCCCCTGGAATGTTGATGAGTTCCTGAAGTGACATCACCCTTAAAAGCATTGTACAACATGTTTTGCAGGCTGGTTTGTAAATGCCGCATCTTTTCGGACTTGTGGTATGTTGGTAACATTTCTGACACTTTATGCTTGTACCGAGGGTCTAGTAGCGTTGCAACCCAGTACAGGTCCTTCTCCTTAAGCCTCTTGATACGGGGGTCCTTCAACAGGCATGACAGCATGAAAGACCCCATTCTCACAAGGTTGGATGCAGAGCTATCCATCTCCGCTTCCTCATTATCAAGGACTGCATCATCCACGGTCTCCTCCCCCCAGCCACGTACAAGACCAGGGGTCCCCAAAAGGTCACCACTAGCCCCCTGGGAAGGCTGCTCCTGTTGGTCCTCCTCCTCCTCCTCCACAAAGCCACCTTCCTCCTCTGACTCCACTTCTGGCACCTCTCCCTGCGTTGCAGCAGGTGCCTGGGTTCGTTCTGGTGATTCCGACCAGAAATCGTGCGCTTCCAGCTCCTCGTCACGCTGGTCTACAGCCTCATCTGTCACTCGTTGCACGGCACGCTCCAGGAAGAAAGCGAAGGGTATTAGGTCGCTGATGGTGCCTTCGGTGCGACTGACCATATTTGTCACCTCTTCAAAAGGTCGCATGAGCCTGCAGGCATCGCGCATAAGCACCCAGTAACGGGGGAAAAAAATCCCCAGCTCTGCAGATCCAGTCCTACCACCCAGTTCAAAAAGGTACCGTTGACGGCCCTTTGTTGTTGCAGCAGACGTTCCAACATAAGGAGCGTTGAATTCCAGCGAGTCTGGCTGTCAGAAATCAAACGCCTGACTGGCATGTTGTAGCGCTGCTGAATGTCAGCAAGGCGTGCCATGGCTGTGTAGGAACGTCTGAAATGGGCTGACACCTTTCTGGACTGGGTGAGAACGTCCTGGAATCCTGGGTACTTGGAGACAAAACGTTGGACTATTAAATTTAACACATGTGCCATGCCATGTGTTAAATTGCCCAGTCTCAACGCTGCCAACAGATTGCTTCCATTGTCACACACCACTTTTCCGATCTGCAGTTGGTGTGGGGTCAGCCACCGATCGGCCTGTGACTGCAGAGATGACAGGAGTACAGATCCGGTATGGTTTTTGCTTTCCAGGCACGTCATCCCCAAGACAGCGTGACAACGGCGTACCTGGCACGTCGAATAGCCTAGGGGGAGCTGGGGGTGCACAGGTGTGGAGGAGGAGAAGGAGGACCCAGCAGCAGAGTAAGAAGAAGAAGAGGAAGAAGACGAGGTAGAGAGCGATGGAGGAGTAGAGGTGGTGGCAGAACCGCGTGCAATCCGTGGCGGTGACACCAACTCCACTGTTGTTGTTGAGCTACCCATTCCCTGCTTCCCAGCCATTACCAAGTTCACCCAGTGGGCAGTGTAGGTGACATACCTGCCCTGAGCATGCTTGGAGGACCATGCGTCAGTAGTCATATGGACCTTTGGCCCAACACTAAGTGACAGAGATGCGGTAACTTGGCTCTGCACATGTTGGTACAGGTGTGGTATTCCCTTTTTAGAAAAAAAATTGCGGCTGGGTACCTTCCACTGCGGTGTCCCAATTGCTACAAATTTGCGGAAGGCCTCAGAGTCCACCAGCTGGTATGGTAAAAGCTGGCGGGCTAAGAGTGCAGACAAGCCAGCTGTCAGACGCCGGGCAAGGGGGTGACAGTCAGACATTGGCTTCTTACGCTCAAACATGGCCTTCACAGAAACTTGGCTGGTGGCAGATGACTGGGAATGGGAACAGGTGGTCAAGGTGGAAGGCGGAGTGGAGGGTGGTTCAGACGGGTCAAGGAGAGCAGAGGTAGAGCAGTAAGATGCTGGACCAGAAGGAGTGTGGCTTTTAGTTTGCCTGTTGCCTTTGAGGTGTTGCTCCCAAAGTGCTTTGTGCTTGCCGCTCATGTGCCTTCGCATAGAAGTTGTACCTATGTGGCTGTTGGGCTTACCAAGGCTCAGTTTCTGACTGCACTCATTGCAAATTACAATGCTTTTGTCAGAGGCATACACATTAAAAAAATCCCACACTGCTGACTTTTTGGAAGTGTGCGATCTGGCGGTAACAGTAGAAGTTGGCGGCATTGGCGGCAATGGCGGGTGCGTTGGCCGGCTGAACACAGGTGCCGATACATGTTGTTGCCCTACTGATCCCTGCGGGCTGTCCTCCCTGCTTCTTCTAAGTCTTATTCTCCTACTGCCTCTCTGACTCTCCGTCTCTCCATCTGAACTACCCTCCTCTTGCTCTCTTCTACTAGGCACCCACAAAACATCAATCTCCTCATCATCATTCTCCTCAGATGCATCAATTTCTTCTGACACATCACAGAAGGAAGCAGCAGCGGGGACCTCCTCCTCATCACTCATTATGTCCATCTCTGTCGTGTTCTCTGCCAGAATTAAATCTGGTGTAACGTCCTCATCTCCTTCATCTTCTTCTGGCAATAATGGTTGCGCATTACTCAGTTCAAGAAACTCATGGGAAAATAACTCCTCTGACTCCAGTGAAGAAGGGGCACCGGTGGTGGAGGAAGTGTTACGTGGGGTGGCCAAAGCAGTGGAGGATGAGGAGGATGTTGTGGTAAAGTTAGAAACGGTAGAGGATGGGGTGTGCTGTGTAAGCCAGTCAACTACCTCTTCAGCATTTTGGGAGTTCAGGGTCATTGGCTTTTTAAAACTGGGCAATTTGCTAGGGCCACAGGATTGCATAGCAGCACGGCCCCTAGCACGGCCTCTGCGTGGCGGCCTGCCTTTGCCTGGCATTATTTTTAAAAAAACAACAACAACAAAAACTCAGTTGGTTTTTCTGGAAACGATAATACACACAGCTAGATGGCAGTTTGAAGAAAACAGTGTGCAAATAATGCCTACAAGATCAACGTATACACTACTACAGCGGTGGATACGGATTACGTAAAATATATGAATGCTGCTTGAAAAAAAGTAACTCAAGTGGTTTTTCTAGAGACGATAATATTATCAATATTTAGACAAAATGTGAACAAGCTCACACAGCTAGATGGCGGTTTGAAGAAAACACTGTGCAAATACTGCCCACAAGATCAACGTATACACTACTACAGCGGTGGATACGGATCTCGTAAAATTTATTATGGCTGCTTGAAAAAAGTCACTCCGGTGTTTTTTCTGGAGATGGTAATATTATGGATATTTAGACAGAATGTGAACAAGGTCACACAGCTAGATGGCAGTTGGTTGAATAACACACTGGGCAAAAAATGCCTACAGGGCAAATAATGCCTAAAAGGTCAACTTATACACTACTACAGCGATGGATACGGATTACGTAAAATATATTATGGCTGCTTGAAAAAAGTCACTCCGGTGTTTTTTCTGGAGACGGTAATATTATGGATATTTAGACAGAATGTGAACAAGGTCACACAGCTAGATGGCAGTTGGTTGAATAACACACTGGGCAAAAAATGCCTACAGGGCAAATAATGCCTAAAAGGTCAACTTATACACTACTACAGCGATGGATACGGATTACGTAAAATATATTATGGCTGCTTGAAAAAAGTCACTCCGGTGTTTTTTCTGGAGACGGTAATATTATGGATATTTAGACAGAATGTGAACAAGGTCACACAGCTAGATGGCAGTTGGTTGAATAACACACTGGGCAAAAAATGCCTACAGGGCAAATAATGCCTAAAAGGTCAACTTATACACTACTACAGCGATGGATACGGATTACGTAAAATATATTATGGCTGCTTGAAAAAAGTCACTCCGGTGTTTTTTCTGGAGACGGTAATATTATGGATATTTAGACAGAATGTGAACAAGGTCACACAGCTAGATGGCAGTTGGTTGAATAACACACTGGGCAAAAAATGCCTACAGGGCAAATAATGCCTAAAAGGTCAACTTATACACTACTACAGCGGTAGTAAAATAAAAAAAAGTAAAATAAAAAAAAAATGAATATTAAAAAAAAAAAAATTAAAGTTGGTGCTGCTGAACTACTAGGAGCAGCAGATTAGCACACCAGTCCCACTCCCCAACACTGCTAGACTAATAGCACTGGGCTCTTATAGTAGTAGTAGTAGTAGTAGTAAAACAACAAAAAAATAAATAAAAGCAGTCCTTACAAGGACTATTGTTATTGCAGCAGTCAGCAGATGAGATCAGAAGCAGGACAGCTGCCCACTGCAGCTACATACAGAGCACTGCAGTAGAAGGTAGATTACTAGCCAGCAAAGCTACCTAAGCTTAAATGTCCCTCAAACCCCTGCAGACTTCTGTCCCTCCAATAACAGAGCAGTATCAAAACGATTACTAGCCAGCAAACTTTCAACTGTCCCTGAAATCACTAACAGGCAGCAGCTCTCTCCCTACACTATCTCTTCAGCACACACAGGCAGAGTGAAAAAACGCTGCAGGGCTTCGGTTTTTATAGGGAAGGGGAGTGGTCCAGGGGAGAGCTTCCTGATTGGCTGCCATGTACCTGCTGGTCTGGGGTGAGAGGGCAAAAAAAAGCGCCAACAATGGCGAACCCAAAATGGCAAACGTCGCGCGACGTTCGCGAACTTCCGGTTCGCGCCATCTCTAGTCTTCAAATTGCAACCAACTTCTCTCGAGGGCAACATACTGCAGGTGTTACTTTAACATGTAATCTTTCCTGAAGTCTCATTTATTAATGTTTTCCTTTTTTCCCCAGATTGGCAGCCAACCCAAACTACTGCCAACAGCAGTGCAACTTGCAGTGGTAAGATCTCCATGGCCTTTATCTGTTTCTTTAATTTATGATTTCATTTCCTCTCACTTCTCCTGTTATTCTGCTTCACACCTCATTCTAATTCCATTATTGGGTATAATTTTCCTATTATGTAGTATATAGTCTCTACTGAGGATTAATACTGCAATTCATATACTCTGTAGTCTGACCGTCAGAATTTAATTCCTCAGCATTAAACGCTCTAAGTGCATATACGATTGGGACTGACACTGGGCATAGTTTTGCTCCTGTGCTACAATTTTGCATTCATTTTACTCTTGGGGCACATTTACTTATGTGGTAATTTGCTGTTTAGTAAACGAGAACCTTGAACTTGCAGTTAAAGGGAACGCGTCACCCAAAAAAATTATTCAAAATCCTATTTTATCCCATTAGTCAAGCAAAATAAACTTTAATTACAGGATATCAATTATTTGAATCTTGTTTCCTTCAGTCTTTGGAATTCATAATTATAACAAGCAGGCAGGAGCCATTTTGGGGACACTGTTATTAAGACAAGCCTTGTATCATCTCAGAATCTTGTTTGTGCACCAGAATGGGGGACCTGATGTCCATCCCCATGTCCTGGCTACACAATTAAATGGTTGAACTGGGGGAATGTGGGGAGAGCAGTGGCATCTAGGAAGTGCTGAATGGAAAGTGAAAGTAATTGTCTGCCCCGCCTCTATGCCTAAGGCTTAAAACTTTAAACAATAGGTTTCGGGTTTTGGGTCACAGGTAGGACATCAATGATAAAACCATCTAACAACTGTTACACAAATATGGATTCCAATTTTCCTACCAATTTGCCTCTAAAATTATTTTATCCAGGGCAAGTGCCCTCTCTACGCTGCAGTGGCCCTTTATGTTGAGGGATTTATCTTAAAAGTATCCCCTTTAATATCTCTAGCACTTACATAGTTACATAGTTACATAGTTAAATTGGGTTGAAAAAAGACAAAGTCCATCAAGTTCAACCCCTCCAAATGAAAACCCATCATCCATACATACACCCCTCTACTTTTAATTAAATTCTATATACCCATACTAACTATAGAGCTTAGTATCACAATAGCCTTTGATATTATGTCTGTCCAAAAAATCATCCAAGCCATTCTTAAAGGCATTAACTGAATCAGCCATCACAACATCACCCGGCAGTGCATTCCACAACCTCACTGTCCTGACTGTGAAGAACCCCCTACGTTGCTTCAAATGAAAGTTCTTTTCTTCTAGTCTAAACGGGTGGCCTCTGGTACGGTGATCCACTTTATGGGTAAAAAGGTCCCCTGCCATTTGTCTATAATGTCCTCTAATGTACTTGTAAAGTGTAATCATGTCCCCTCGCAAGCGCCTTTTTTCCAGAGAAAACAACCCCAACCTTGACAGTCTACCCTCATAATTTAAGTCTTCCGTCCCTGTAACCAATTTAGTTGCACGTCTCTGCACTCTCTCCAGCTCATTTATATCCCTCTTAAGGACTGGATTCCAAAACTGCACTGCATACTCCAGATGAGGCCTTACCAGGGACCTATAAAGAGGCATAATTATGTTTTCATCCCTTGAGTTAATGCCCTTTTTTATGCAAGACAGAACTTTATTTGCTTTAGTAGCCACAGAATGACACTGCCCAGAATTAGACAACGTGTTATCTACAAAGACCCCTAGATCCTTCTCATTTAAGGAAACTCCCAATACACTGCCATTTAGTGTATAACTTGCATTTATATTATTTTTGCCAAAGTGCATAACCTTGCATTTATCAACATTGAACCTCATTTTCCAGTTTTCTGCCCAGTTTTCCAGTTTAGACAAATCACTCTGCAAAGTGGCAGCATCCTGCATGGAACCTATAGTTCTGCACAATTTAGTATCATCTGCAAAAATAGAAACAGTACTTTCAATGCCCACCTCCAGGTCATTAATAAACAAGTTGAAAAGCAAGGGACCTAGTACAGAGCCCTGCGGTACTCCACTAACAACATTGGTCCAATTAGAAAATGTTCCATTTACCACCACTCTTTGTAGTCTATCTTTTAGCCAGTTCTCTATCCAAGTACAAATACTATGTTCCAGGCCAACATTCCTTAATTTAACCAGTAACCTTTTGTGTGGCACTGTATCAAATGCTTTAGCAAAATCTAAGTAAATCACATCCACTGCCATCCCAGAATCGAGGTGTCTACTTACATTCTCATAAAAAGAAATTAAGTTAGTCTGGCAAGATCTATTACGCATAAAACCATGCTGGCACAAACTCATAGTATTATGATTTGCTATGAAGTCCAGTATCTTATCCTTTATTAACCCTTCGAAAAGCTTTCCTACCACTGACGTCAGACTAACTGGCCTATAGTTTTGAGGCTGAGAACGGGATCCTTTTTTGAATAGAGGCACCACATTAGCAATTCGCCAGTCTCTCGGCACTATGCCAGATCTCAATGAATCCTGAAAAATTAAGTAAAGAGGTTTGGCAATCACAGAGCTAAGCTCGCTAATTACCCTGGGATGAATACCATCTGGCCCTGGACCTTTGTTAATCTTAACATGTTCTAGTCTCTTTTGAATTTCATCATGTGTGAACCATGCATCATTAGTTGTATTACTAGAATTGGGACTGTTAAGAAGGAAACCTTCACTTACTGATTCCTCATTTGTGTAGACAGATGAAAAATATGAATTCAGAATCTGCGCTTTTAATTTGTTTTCATCAACCAGCTGACCCCCCTCTGATAGTAAGGGACCCACCCCTTCCTGCTTCATTTTTTTACTATTAACATATTTAAAAAATAATTTTGGATTTTTTTTACTGCTTACTGCAATATCCTTTTCTATAGCAATTTTAGCTTGCCTTATAGCTTCTTTGCATGATTTATTGGCCTCCTTGTACCTTATAAATGATTCGGCTGTACCAGCTAACTTGAGAGTTTTAAAAGCACGTCTTTTCTTACCCACCTCAACACCAACGCTTCTATTGAACCAAAAAGGTTTTGCTTTGCAACAACGTTCCTTGCTTACAAGTGGAATATACTGACAAGTATATTTATTAAGCAGCATTTTAAAGACTTCCCATTTTTGTTCTGTGTTTAACCCTGTGAAAAGCATTTCCCACTTAATATGTTGCAGAGATGCCCTTATACTGTCAAAGTTTGCACGTCTGAAATTTAGTGTTTTAGTTACTCCCTTATAGAATTGCTTCTGCAACAGAATCTCAAAGGAGACCATGTTATGATCACTATTCCCTAAATGCTCACCCACACAAATGTTAGAGATGAGTTCAGTATTGTTAGTTATTACAAGGTCCAAAAGAGAGTTATTCCTAGTAGGTTCTTGAACGAGCTGGAATAAAAAGTTGTCATTCAGCATATTTACAAACCTACTAGCTTTTTCTGTCTTAGCAACCCCATTACCCCAGTCAATGTCTGGATAATTGAAGTCACCCATAGCAACAACTTGACCCAGCTGTGAAGCCGCTTGTATCTGCAAGAGTAGCTCGGCTTCATACTCGACACTTATACGAGGTGGTTTATAGCATACACCAATGATAATTCTTTTTGATACCTTTTGCCCAGTCAAAATCTCTACCCAGAGTGATTCTACACCCTCACCAGTGCCAGCTATTTTTATTTCTTTAGCGCATGGCTTTAATTCAGGCTTTACATACAAACACACTCCTCCACCCTTTTTAATCCCTCTATCCCTCCTAAAAAGGGTGTAACCATTTAAATTCACAATCCAGTCACATGTTTCATCCCACCAGGTCTCAGTGATACCAATTATATCATAATTTTTAGAGCATGCAATTAATTCTAGGTCTCCCATTTTACCTGACAAACTCCGTGCATTTGCCAGCATACAGCGGAGGTTATTACTTATACTTTTGAAATGTGCATTACTTGGTAAAGAATTATACGTTAAGTTAGTATTATTCTGTTTTCCTTGTAACAGAGGGACCTCCTTAGCTGGTAAACTGTATGCCCCCCTCACTCCTCCCCCATGACCCCTTACTAACCCCACTGCCCCGTCTACACTAGCTTCCCCATAATCCTTTCTCTCACCCACCCCCCCCTTGCCTAGTTTAAACACTCCTCCAACCTCTTAGCCATTCTTTCCCCTAGCACCGCGGACCCCCTTCCATTGAGGTGCAAACCGTCACGGCTGTATAAGTTGTACCCCAACGAAAAGTCAGCCCAGTGCTCTATGAACCCAAACCCTTCCTTCCTGCACCAAGACTTTAGCCACGCATTAAGCTCCCTAAGCTCCCGCTGTTTTCCTAAACTTGCACGTGGCACAGGCAAAATTTCAGAAAAGATTACATTGGAAGACCTTTCCTTGATCTTAGAGCCTAGATCCCTGAAATCATTCTTTAAGGTCTTCCATCTACCATTTATTTTGTCATTAGTACCGATATGTACTAAGACAGCTGGGTCGTGCCCAGCCCCACCCAATAATTTGTCTATCCGATCAACCACATGCCGAACCCTGGCACCAGGTAGACAGCAAACTGTTCGGTTGTAGCGATCCGGACGACAAATTACCCTATCCACTTTCCTAATAATTGAGTCCCCTACAACCACAATCTGCTTAGGCCTGACTCTACTCTCCCCCCCACCACTACTAGAGAAACTGGTCTCCCGGCTGTTAGAGAGATCAGCCCCATCTAGAATTGCCAATCCAGAGTTCATACTCCCATCATCTTCACACAATCTGGCAAATTTGTTGCGATGTATAATCTCCGGATCAGCCTCCATTTTCCTTTTGCCCACCTTAGATTTTCTAACTGTCACCCAGCTAGCTGCCTCAACATCCTGCTGCTGTTCTGTTCCCCCCAAACTATCTGACCCCGCTAGGTCCTGCTCAGTGAGCAAAAGACTCCTTTCAAGATTGTCAATTGACCGCAGTGTTGCAATTTGTTGCTCTAGTGCTCTAACTTACATGGTTATACTAATCACTAACATGGTTTTGTCCTGTTGCAGCTATGCCTTACAAAGCAATTATCCATGTCGCATAGATTTGATTATAATTGGAATCCTTGCATTATGCATTTGATTCCGGTGAATACATTTAATATAGGATCAGGGCGCATTTAAAACCCTGGCAAATTTGCCCCTGGGCAATAACCCAGAGTAACCAATCACGATTAGCTTTTTGTTTGTCAGCTGAAGATTGAGCACTGATATCAATCATTTGATTGGTTGCCATGGGTTACTGCCTGGGGCAAATTTGCCCAGTGTTTATAAATGACCCCCTCTGACTTTTATTTATTTTCTGCTTCTATTCACTGGTCTTGAGTTTTTACATGTGACCAATAATTGGTGCTTGCTTGCAGTTAAAAGAGAATTCAACCCCCTAATTTGCATCCCCCTACCCTAAATAAGCCCCCCTCCCTCCTCCCCATTTTCGGGCGCATGCCCAGTTGGAGGAATCTTCCATTGCGGAGCTACTGCACCGAAAGTCAAAATTTTTCTGGGGAAATTTCGTCACTTTCCGTGCATGCGCAGTAGCTCCGCAACGGAAGATTCCTCCAACTGCGCCCGAAAATGCTGATCAATACAGGAAGAAGACCGCAGGAGACAAGATGGCTGCTGTGAACTCCGCTGGACAGGACCTGCAAGGAGGGGTAAGTAGAAAGTTAGGGGCATTTGCCCAGGGTGCCAGGTAGGCCTGGGGGGAGGAGGGAGGCCTATTTAGGGTAAGGGGGAAGGGGATGCAAATTAGGGGGTTGAATTCTCCTTTAATGGGATACTGACATGTGGCAAATGTT